>RCWM02000775.1:0-402549 GCA_003667255.2 Euschistus heros | reverse complement strand
TGCAGCAACAATTTAATAAACTTTTTTTTTTTTTTTAGTTATTACTTCCACAGTGCATTTTTTTTTTTTGCTATCACATAGTTTATAGTTATTGTTTTAGGAGTATTGTTCACCACTCTTAGCTCTAAATGTGATAAAAAGTCTTCCTCAAAGTATCTTCGGATTTAGGGAAAGAGTGGGTGAAGTCGTATGTTGTAGGCTGTCTTATCTCGGAACTCGGAAACATTTACTTTTAGCACATATATACATAAAAAAAAAAAAAGAAAATTTTTCAAAAAATATCATTTTACTCCTCTCTTGCCCATACTATAAGTTTTAAAGGCTATTGGAGAGGGAAAAACAGAAGATTTTTTAACTTGAGGTAAGTCCAGTTCTCCGCAATAACACGTTTGTCGATACCATTTGGCTATAAACTCCGAAACTATTTGTCCGATCAAAATTCTCTTTTTTTTCACATGAAGCTGGTTAACATTTGCTATAACAACCCAAATATTAATTTTTTGATCTTTAGTCGCGTAAAACACCCACGGCAGAATATTGAGAAAAAAAATACCCGTACTGTTGTGAAAAAAAACTTCGTATTTTTCGGAACATTTATTACAATTACTCCCTCGAACTATTTCTCCGATCAAAATATATTTTTTTTTCATTTGAAAGCTGCTTAAATTTAACTAGTAAGGGACCTCATATATTATTTTGATTGAATCCGGGAAATACCTATGGCTGCCCATTGAACCATGTCAAAATCGTCACATTTTTGCCAAAACGTACACACTTAGCGTTTTGGCGTTGGTATTTCACACGAAACTTAATTTGAATTAAGTAAATTAGGGTCTAATATAATTTAATCATCTTTTATATGGAAAAGAATAAATTTCGATATCAACACAATAGTTTTGGAGTTATAGCATAACATGAATTTTTTTCGTAAAAAAAAAAGTAATCACGAAATAGTAACTGTGTACTGACGTGCTGTCATGGGTATTTAATTCAAATCAAAAAATTAATAGGTCTTATAGCAAATTTACACCAGCTTTCATGTGAAAAAAGAGAATTTTATATCGGACAAATAGTTTCGGAGGTTATAGCCAAATGAGTACCGACAAAACGTGTTATTCCGGAGAACTGTGACTTACCTCAAGTAAAAAAAATCTTCTGTTTTTTCCCTCTCCAATAGCTCTAAAATTATGATATGGGAAAAAGAGAGGGGTAAAAATGATATTTTTTGCAATTTTCTTTGTTTGTTTTTTTATGTATAGTATGCTAAAAGTAATGTTTCCGAGTTCCGAGATCATACAGCCAAACAACATACAACTTAATCACCCCCTTTTTCCCTCTAAATCCGAAGATCTTTTGAGGAAGACTTTTAATCACATTTAGAGCTAAGAGTGGTGAAACAAAAATATCCATCAGTAGATCTTTTGATTTTTTGGAGTTGAATCTTTGATGCTAAATTTTGTACTATATCAGTGATACAAGTAAACTATAAACTATTATAGCAAAAAAAATGCACTTAGGAAAGTATAACCTAAAAAATAAAAAACAGTTTGTGGCACCTCAGCAGGCCTGCTAGGACCCTAGCACCGGTATCCCAGTCCTCTTTCACACTGCCTCTATGAAGCCATCGTTTTAATGTTATGCGTTATGAGACACATGATTTAAAAGCTAATTATATTGATCTATTAAGTTTTTGTTAACTACTTTTCTTCCCAAAACGTAATGATAAAAATCTATAATTTGTTGAAGTTACTTTTTTTTTTTGTAATGGCAGTTTTTCTGTATATGATTAGGTATTACGGCGAAACTAAGCTATCTAGCATAATAAGTGTATATAACATAATTTTGTTTGTAATATTATTATGAGTAAAATAAAAAAAAGAACACTCCGATAGCATTATTAGGCTTCGAGCTGTCGGCATATTAACCAGAGTTCCGTACTTGTAATGTTGCTGAATGGGTGGGGCAAAAGCAGAGGGGTGGGGGTCGGGACTTTGTGTTTTTTTTAGTGTATACTTCATGTACTAACACCCTGCCAAAATCCAGCTTTCCCCTAATTAGTTGCGACACGAAACTTTTTTATGACTGGGCTAAAAGGATAGGGATCTGGTTTTGGGCTAACTCAGCAACATAACGGAACATTAAGGTCTTTATGGATAGTTTATTGGTGACAAAGTGAGGGGCATTTAGGATTTTCCGAAGGATTTTGGATGTGTAAGGATTGGATATGAGATGAATTGGGTGGTTTAGTAGAGCCCCAAAGCTCAACTCCGTACGTCCAAATAGATCTAATCGCAGTCATGTAAATAAGTCTTTTGTAATGAAGCTTTGATCGTTGTCTAGTAAAATGTTGAAGTAGTCTGTAACGACGATGCAGTTTCTTATCGCTTTAGTCTTGTATGTGGGATTCCAAGTCAGACGTTTGGCCAAAGTGGAGGGTCTAGGTAGCGGATCTGTTCAATAGGAATTAACGGAACATAATTGAAGGATACTGTGGACAGGAAATCGTAGGTTTTACGACGATGATTTTTATATTTCAAAACCTAAATGTGCATTCATTTTCAGACAAAGAAAATACAAACGAAAAACATTACATTCAAAGGAAGTCAAAAGGCTTACAAAAACAAATTGATTTTTTAATACGCTTCTATTAACTTGACCTTTATGGTAACGGAATGTTTTAATCGTATTTTCACTAAACTTCCAGCAATGTGATTAACTTGAAATTTTGCACACATTTCAAGGACCAATGACAATACAATAATAGTACAACTTTGTTTTAATGTTCTCAATTAGTCAAGGAAAATTATCCCGAAAATGGGGTCTGCCTTGCAAAAGGTGAATAGCAGGTTTTATATGGTCCAGGTGGGGTCCTCAGAAAAAAATATCAAAATGATATTGAATTCGATAAGGGGAAAATGTTTGCGGGGGGGGGCAAACTTTTAGAACTTTTTTCAGATTTGGAAAAAAAACATATAGAAAAATGCTTACGATCGAAAAATACATATTTACATAACTAAAGTTTATTTAATTGTTCTTGCGTCTATGGTAAACACATCCCTTAAGCTGAATTTGATTAAGACGTTTAGCCAAATTCGATTGTGAAACTGAGAGAATTGTGAGATTTTTGCCAACATTAAAAATTAGTTTTGGCCATGTTTGAGATTCTATAAGGCAGAAATGGCTAATCCAATAAAAAATGATATTCTAAAAGTTGTAGATCATTACATATGGTGCAAATAGGATTTTTAAAGTAAAAATGTGCCCATTCCTACTCAGAGATATGTCACAAAAAGAAAAATTGTTGGTTGATTTTAGATAAACGGTCATGAAATTGCAAAACAAATCACGAATAGTACAGGGAAATTAGCTTCGAAAACCTTAAACTTCAAAAATTAAAAGTTGTTCATTCATTCATTGTTAAAAGTTGTTGTTTTTTATAGATTTTTTTAACTATAATGTTTTATTCATTTATAATTTTAAAATATAATTTTTTTATTCATTTGTATCGGAATAGTTAAAAGTTTCCTCCCACAGAATCAGTAATACTATTTTTTTTTTTAATCAAGAGGTAATAAGAAATGTAATAACTTTCGTTGCTAAGATATCATAAAAGAAAGATCACCTTCCATTAAAAGCCAATAAGACAGGTGATAATGGCCTTCGTTATTTCATAAAAAATATTATTTCCCTTTTCATCAGTTGAATTATTTTTCATCTTTAACTTATCGCGAAAAAAGATACGAGTTAAGGAATAGTGTTTCGTTACGCACTCGAAGTAAATTGTCCAATTGAATCGAAAATGCTCAAGATAAGTTGACAACGTAAAGGTCATTACTCTATTATATTTTCGACATGCTCCCCCCCCCCCCCGATCTTGACCCGGCTTCGTATCAGGCAGTTTCGCCCTCTGTGAAGTTGACAGTCTGCCCAGGGGACCGTGAAATAATTTTCACCTTCTTGGAGTAGGCCAGTTGGATTGGTTCCTTGCCGTTTATTTCCCCTTACCATCTCCTAGCAGTTAAAGTGTGGATTTGCGTTTTAGACTTGAGGTTCCACATAACACTGATCTCTCACATCACTTACTGGTATTCTGAGTTAATAAACATTATCTTTCGAAAGTTTATCCAAGTTTTCGACGACAATACTTGGCAACTTTCTATTTCAAGCATTGAAGACCAAAAAAAACCTTCACAGCCGAGTCAAATAAGGATTTCACCTCGGAATGGAAGCAATGAAGCTGATACATCCTAGCCGGCACGCTAAATGTGTATGTTTTGGAAAAAATATGACGATTTTGACATTTTCAGTGTGCAAGCTTGGGTGTATTACGGTGTTTAATCAAAATTTCATATAAAGGGTCTGATAGTAAATGTAACCCAGATTTTAGTTGGACAAATGAAATTTCAGATGACAAAAATAGTTATGGAATTATAGTGAAGAATGTGCCAAAAAAAACTTGGATTTCAAAACAGTAAGCGGTTTTTATGGTGCTGACGTGGATATTTTATGGGACTTGATCAAAACTTTTAATATATAGGTTCCTATAGTAATTTAACTAACTTTCATATGAAAAAAAAAATAATTTTTGATTGAACTATTAGTTTCGGAGTTATAGCGAAAAGAGTGCCGACAAACGTGTTTTTAAAGGATAAGTGCGATCCCCCGTCAGCGTGTTGAAATGAGGGGTGTACAGTGAATGAAATATGCGACTATTTGTGACTTCACAGGTTCGTTAAAAGCAGTTAGAAGGTAAATATACTAAAAGTCTCCGACCCTGAGGGAACGAGATTCTCCAGTTTATGGGAGGAAGGGGAAAAGATCCCATGTTTCATTTTTTGCGATTATATCTCAAAAAACGGTGGACTCTGGAAAAATATGCTACAAATCGAAATTAAATATAATTAAATTTCCTATAAAATTGTCTAACTCTTAACGGTTTTCGAGATATAGAAGAGAATAGAATAGAATAGAAAAACAAATTTTATTCTGGGACAAAGTCCCTTAAGAATAATAGTTACATGACAGAACTTAAGTTATATCTGGCCTAGAGATGATAAAATAAAATAATTAAAAGTAAATACAATTTTACAATAAAATAAGTAATAAAATGAAACAAAAAATCTATACGCATATATAAACACATACCCGATACATACATACATAAACTATATTTACAATCAGTAAAAGAAAAAATATTATATAAGAAATTGATTAAACAATATATTTTGATGTTGAATCTTGTAAAGGATAAAGAAAAGAAAATGATGAAAAAAGAGTAAAAATGAAAATTATTTCAATGACAGACAAAACATTATCATATGAAGATTGTTTAAACAGGCTAAACTTTTATATCTGATATCCTTGGGAGAAATTTATTAAAGCATCTATATAATTAGATAGCATCCGACTGGAGGGAGGAAAGGTGGTGGAAGGGGTGTGTTTTAAAAGTTCCCAGGGAGGATGCATTACGAATAGAAGGAGGAAGAGATAATTCCAAAGAATAGCGGAGCGGGCAAGAAAGGAACGTTGGAAAGCAGCAGTTCTGTAGGATGGGGTGTAGAGATCGGAGAGACGGGACCTTGTATGCAATGATTGGATTGAGGACTTGAAATGTAGGATATTGTGAATATACGGAGGGTTGTGTGTGTTAATACCTTGGAAGAGGAATGAACCAAGGAAGTAATCTCTACGGAAGGAAGGCGAAAAGCCAATTTAAGTCGGTGTAAAGATGGGACACATGAGAGCGTCTCGAGGTTCCAAAAACAAAATCTTATGAAACAGTTCATGATACGCTTTAGTCTATCTTCAAGAACCATCGAGAGTCCACCATAAATCACACATCCATAGTCAAATTGGGGGAATATGAGGGAGGATACTAGGAGTTTACGTGTGGATGGAGGAAGTAGGTGTCGGGAACGGTGGAATAATTTTAGGATGCCAATCGATCGTCGGGAGATTTGAGCAATGTGGGGTTTCCAGGAAAGGGTTTGATCGATTGTTAAACCTAGGTTTTTAACAGAGGAGAGGAAAGATATAGGGTGGCCATTTAGGAATAAAGTAGGGAAGTTGGTATTCGATCGAAGGAGGGTATGGGATCCTATTGCGATTGCTTGAGTTTTAGCTGCATTTAAAGTCAATTTATTCAGGAATGCCCAGGCACAGATTTCATCCAGGTCTTACTGAATTTTGGAAAATGCAGTTGATAACTCGGCTGGAGGAAAGGAAAGATAAATTTGAGAATCATCGGCGTAAAGGTGGTAGGAACAATTATGAATGGAGTTAGGAAGATCATTTATATAGGAATTGAACAAGAGAGGAGAAATGCTGGATCCTTGAGCTACGCCTGATCGCAAAGTGAGGAAAGAGGATGAACCTTGGTTGGGAATGGTAACTGATTGAGAACGGTGGGAAAGGAATGAATGCAGCAGTTGCTGCTACATGAGAGCGCTATTGGAGAAGTTTAGAGATTTCAGTTTGGAAAAGAGGATTGTGTGGTCTAAGGAATCGAAGGCCTTGGAAAAGTCTAGGAGTATGAGGATGGTTAATTCTTTTTTATCCATTGCAGCCTGGATGTCACTGATGATTTTGGTGAGAGCGGATTGAGTAGAATGGCCGGGACGGAAACCGGATTGGAACGGGTCAAGTAAATTGGAATCTTCGAGGTAATTGGAGATCTGGGATTGCACTAATCTTTCTAGGGGCTTAGAGAGGTTAGAAAGTATGGAGATCGGTCGGTAATCTTTTGGGGTTGTGGGATTTGGGTTCTTGACTATAGGGTGGATTAGGGCCTTTTTCCAAGAGGTGGGAAATATAGAATTCTGGAGGGAAAAATTATATATGAAGAGGAAAACCGGTAGGATTTCAGGAAGGCATAATTTCATCAATTTGACAGGAATACCGTCTAATCCAGTTGAATTGGTGTGGGATTTCATTATGGAGGAAATGAGGTCTGTAGGGAGAGATGTTAGGAAAATAAAAGTGATTATCATTGAATGAAGGAGGTAAAAGGGGCAACTGAGGGGATGGATATGGTGTAGATGTAGAGGTAGAGACAAAATAGGAATTTAACTCGTTAGGTGACACAGGACTCCCGAGGGAGAGGAACTAGGTGTATTTGGAACGAGAGAAAGTTTACGGAGGAGCTGCCATTTGGATTTCGGATCAGGGGCGGATGAGAAGGCTTCGTGGAAAAAAAATGGATTTCGCTCGCCGGATGGTAGCTTGGGTTAAATTGCGGAGAACCTTAAAAGCACGGTAATCATCATCAAGTCTAGTGCGTCTAAAACGTCTTCGGGGGGCCTCACGTCTTCTTTGCAGGTCTTTTATTTCAAGGTTCATCCTCGGAGCAGGCCGGCGGCGACGAAAGGTACAGATTTTCAGAGGAGCATGGGTATCAAGGATGGAAAGGAGATTGTCAGTTAGTAATTCAACCATAGTGTCAATAGAGGAACAGGAGTAGATAGGATTCCAATCTAGGATTTCGAGGTGAGGTAAAATTTTGTCTCGCGTGAGGGATTCTATATTGCGGAAAGTAATTGTTTTAGGGAGGAACGATAAGATTGGGATATCGTAAGAAATTTGTATAAGGTCGTGAGAGGACAGAAACGTAACAGGCTGCTGACATGAGGAAAGGAGTTTTTTTGGAGAGTCTATGACATGCAAGTCCAACCAGGTGTCGGACCCACGGGAGTGATGGGTGGGGTTAAACGGAACAATGAAGAGGTGAAGGGAAAAAAAAAAGGTTTTCCAGATACGTTTAGTCATAAGAGTCAGAAAGGAGATTGGTATTTAGGTCACCAGAAATGATTATATTGGAATACAGAGGAACATAAGTGTAGAGGTTTGATTCAAAGGATTGGTCAAAAGGAACATGAGGGGGACGATACGCCACTACATACAGGAGGGAATGGAAATTAAAGGATATTTCAACAAAGAGGTACTCAATGTTTGGGAGATTTGAAGGAGGAGAAAGATGCAGGACACGGGACTTCAGGCTTTCATGAACATATAGCGCTACTCCGCCTCCGGTCCGTTTAATCCGGTCGTGACGGATGATGGAGTAATTAGGGAGGGAAACCGAGGAAGAAGGAATATAAGGTTTAAGCCAGGTTTCAGAAACTGCAATGATGTGGTAAAAATTTTGGGTGAAGAACTCTAGGAATTCATCATAGTGAGCTGGGAGGGATTGAGAGTTTATGTGACAGGCAGTTAGGATATTAGTCATATTGGAAGGAGTAAGGGAAATATAGGACAGTAAATAAAAGGATGACGCTATAAATGAGATTAAGTTGTAGATGCCGTGAGAAAGAATAACATATTAATAATAGGAGGTTAACTAAATATGATAATGTAGCAAAGAGATATGAATACCTAAATGCATATGATAATGTAAAATTAAAATATAAGTAATAATAAGCAGATGAATAATTATAATAGAAAATTAGGTAATTATAGATACGAGTATGTAAATAAGTGATAAATGAGAGTAAACAAATAAGAGCAATAAACATTAAACAATTAAAAATAATAGAATAGTTATACCGCTGGTAAAAAAAATGAAAGCTTTCTTCAAAATGAGACATGTCATAAAAGAAACTAATAGAACCAAAAAACACCTTGAATTCAATGACAAAAGGCAAAAAAGACTGTGGAGGCACGGGCAGGTGATGAGTACCGAGAGGTCAGAAGAAGACATCCAGGTCCAGAGGCTGGTCTATGTAGATCACGGGCTGGCCATCATCCTTCCGGCAGCGAACTCTTCCTCCCGCGAACCACACGTACTTCAGTTTCCCGGCTGATCTCTTCTGACAAAATTGTTACCTCACTTTTTGTCAAACGTTTGCTTTAAGTGCCAGAAACGTATGGTATATATGACGTTAAAGAAAAGTTAATGCTCTACAACTTTGTTTCTGACAATATTTCTGAGAAACAATTTTTGAAGGTACTAGACGCAATTGTTTTTCTGAACCGGTGACCGGTTCTCCTTCTCCGCGCTATATCTCGAAAACGGTTAATCCCAAAAAAAAAATGTTAAGTACCAAAATTATAGAGAATATTATTTTCTACAAGTTTTTTAACCTTCTAGATCGCCGCCCGAGGCATAGAAATCGAGATATTTGAGAGAAACAAATTTTTGTGACATTTGACCTTGAAATTTAATTAAGCTAACATGCTGAGGTCGGTGACTTTTATCCCTTATTTGGAATGCTAAAACGAAGGTATATGCAAAAATTCAGCAAAAATTGCTTCTATTCCGAGATTTGCTGTATAAAACACCTAATTTAACTGGGCGATCATACATTCATAACATTCTTGCCCTTCACTCCTCCATTCATCTTTTCAATAACAGATATCAGCCCATTGATATGTATCCCTTTTCATCGAAATTCTTCCTTTGAAAAATCTTTTATTCCTGCAGCCATATTTTGAAACTCCATACACATTTCAATTTGCAATGCTCCTTCTCTCTCTTCCTTTAAACATAATTTATTCATTCACCTACTCAATTATCAATTTTCCAAAATTATATAATAATATATTAGTGAAAAAATGTTCCTTATTTAAACTACAAAGGTAAGTTGTTAACTTTAAAGTCCTTATTTATTTATTAGTATCTAATTTATAATTTATTTTAGAATTACCTAATTTATAATCTGCAACCTAAAAAGTTGCAGATTGGTATGTTCGCAGCCAGATTATAATTTCTTTTTATTGTACTGTTATGTTATTCTAAGGGGACTAGGTTTCAAAAATAAGGATTATTTTTTCTTTCTTTCATTCAATATTACATTGATCCATGTTGAACAGATCCGCTACCTATGACAACTGGACAAACATTAAACTTAAAACTCACATATAAGACTTAAACAACAACAACAAACTGCTCGTCGTTTTCGACTTCTTCAACATTTATTAAGCAAACATTCAAAGATGCAGATTAATTACAGACGACTCATTTACATAACAGTAATTAAACCTATTAGGACGTTTGGAGTTGTGATTTGGGGCTCCACAAAACAATCTAATTCCATATGAGCCTTTTAATTGACAGAATGACTAACTCAGAATTCAATATTTTTCAAGAAAGCACTGTTAATAATATTTTTCACTAGAAAATTCTTTCCTTTTTCTTTTCCAAAACTATGGCACCAATATTAAAATATAATTATGTATTAAAATAGTAAAGTAAGTATTTTTAACCATTTATTAATAAAATTAATATTAAAAAGATAAAGACAGTATGTAATTAGTCACTTTTTTTACTCAATAAATTGTTTGTTTAATAAATAATAGGTAATTCTATTTTTTTAATTATTATTATCATTATTATTTTTTATGTTAGTTGCGAGGTTGTTCAAAAAATAACTGGGGGGCTCGATGGCCGAGGGTCTCAGAATGCTTGGTACTGGAGGTCGTGGGTTCAAATCCCACAAGGGCAGGTTAAAATATATTTCGTGGCGACCCACGAATAAATCTTGACCTTCCCATCCTGGCTAGAATAGGGGTGATAACCTGTAGGATAACCCGTCCTTCCTGCCATAGTTAGAGTACATAAGGACGTTATCCCACAAAAAATAACGATATTAAACAAAAGGCCAGAATCACACTTTTCAAATCAAGGGTACCCACCGTATACATTATTCTTCCAATGTGATGATGAATATCAAATTCCACCCTTAAGAAACAATATGACCTATATTGAGCTATATATTGAAGAACAAACAGAATTGAGCTTTGAAGGTCTAAAAAACCTTCCAATTATTTTTTATCCAACCCTTACAATCCAAAATCCTTCGTTAAATTCTCAATGCTCCTTACTTTGTCACAAACAAATTTATCCACAAAGACTTATCCTTATTACATAATTCCATCTCCAATCCACAAGTCTCTAACTTGCTTCCCTATTTGACTTTCTAGAATAATTTTTCAAGAAAAGAAAATGGACATGATGCCTTCTAATAAAGGACTTTCATTGAAGGACTACCAATGGGCAGTAGGTTTACAGCTTATTGTAATTTTTTTTCCACACATTTACTAAAGGTTTATATTTAATAATGCTGTAAATATCAATAAATAAATAATTAAAAATATGTGTACATTTGGAATGAACAAAAATTATATTTTTTTTTTTTTTTCAGAACAAAGAAGTTTTTCAAGTAGACGGAGATGGAATTTGAATTCTACATCCCAAAAAAACCATAAAAAATAATTAGAAAAAAATTATTTTTGAAATAAAGAAGCTCCATAACTTATTCATAGAAACATGTGTCGACTTAGAAGCAAGAAAACTCAAAAGCAGCAATATGAATCCTTAAAGAATTTACATAGCAAAACTCCCCCTTTGCTTATATTTTTACATCTCTTAGTCTAACTAATAATTCACTAAGAATCATGATTTCCTTGTATAATGAATAAATGTAATTTTTAAAAATAATATCAAACCTTTCTTTGTAATAAAAAAAATAATATTTGTTTGCTATACATTAATGAAAATTCAATTAGTAATTATAAATTATATTAATTTATATGAATATAGCTAAACTATTTTGTCTAATGAAAGCATTATTTTGAATTATACTAGTGCAGTCAGTACCATTATAAATAGATTTACTATAGTTTTTCATTTAATTTGTCAATATATGCTCCAATTTTGCCATTGATAGTTATTACAAAATTTCATTGTGAGTACATCAAATTGGTAAGCAACACTACAGTTGTTCACTGGATTCCTGTCCATATTGGGATTCCTGAAAGTAAGCGTACTTGATAGTGAGACCACACTTAGAATCGGAAAGGAACTGTGAAAGAATAAACTACAAGATAACAGTATTCAGGTTAAACACTGAGCATGATTATTTATACCAGAACAAAATGGCATAGGCTGAAAGCTATCTGCATTGTAGCAACACCAGAATGGATGCCACATGCATAGCAGAGCTGAGAATCTTAAAACCTTTATCTGGATAAGAACATCTGGATTTCCCTATCCTGGACAATAAAGTGCTTAATAGCCTAGCAACCTGATGAATAACATATTTTTTTTTTTAAATAAAAGAAAGCTAATTTATTTAAAAAAAAAAAAAAAAAATGAATAGTGAATCAAAAAAGATTAATTTATAATACAATGGGAAAAATATATAAGGCTATAACAAAAGTTCTAGTAACGTTAAAATGATATTTAGTATAATAACAATGCGAATAAAAAAAAAAAATTATAAGAATCATCAGTCCTTTTTCTGGCTTATTTTTCCAGGAATAATTTTGTCTTCTTATATTTTATGGGATCCTCGGAGGAATTCATTAAGAGGCTAAAGAGATTTTTTAGTATATAAAGTATTGTAATGTACAATTAATAGAAACAAGTTTTAAAAGGTAATATTATAGCACATGTGAAATGTAAAATACAGTTAAATTTTAACTAAAAAAATAATTTCATAATTCAAAGATTTAAAAAAAATAATAATAATCTATATTAATTAAAATGGCTATTGAAAAAAAAAAAACACTTTAATTTTTATAACAAATAATATATTTCAGTAAAATATGAGGAGGGAAACAAAGGTTATGTCTGAACAATGCTGAAAGTTGAAATTATCTCATGCAGGTAGCAGCACCTACTATCACAACATTTAAAAAACTATTATTTTATTTATTTTATTTTTTTTTTTTTTTTCAATTTTAAGATACTGAGCACCCACATCTTATCTAAATATAAACTAAAGCATTCATTCAATAGTTGTAAAATTTTGAAAACTTCTTTTATCTCCCAAAGCCTAGGTAATTTTGTTAAAATATATACCTATTTAAAAAAAACCTTTATTACTACAACCGATGAAGTGATTTAAGTCCAGCATTCAGTAATGATGCAGTTCCTTAAACATCAGTTGTACAAGGTGATGACTTGGCCAGAATCACACTCAAATTCCAATTTTTGCCCAATTAGTGGTACCCACTTTAAAGATGTCCCAGGTGTCTCTGAGTCCATTTTCAGCAAGTATAACAGAATTAATTATTATCTGCCTCAGATAAACAAATCTTGGGAGTTAGGTATCCAGTCAACAAAACATGTTGATAAAACATTTCAAAGGAATTTTATGAACTTAAAATAGATACAAAAGAAAATTTTTGTATACCTAAAGTGAATGTAGATAAAGATTTAAGATGTATATTTTTAATAAAAGTACCTTCATCTCCGTAATAACAGATTTCGATCTTTTTAAGGTAGTGGCTCAATTGTCAAGACATTGGGGCGCAGATCTGAGGGTACAAAGGTTGTGGATTCGAATCCCAACAGCGAGAATTAAAATTTATTTTTTAGTGGACCCTCAGAATGAATCTTGACTAGAATAGGTTTTTAACCTGTCCTTTCTGCCAAAGTTGGAATAGATAAGGACGTTAAGCCCCAGCAAAAAAAAACAACCATTCTTTTAAAGATTATACCACTGGTATTCCTTCAATTACATGAGTGATACAGAAACGTTTATGACACAGTATTCTTTGTATATTTGTCATATGATTCAAAGGTTCTACATTAATGCTGTTATAAAGTGGAAACCATTGTATTATTTTAGTTCAATAAAGCCTAACTTTCTAATTAAAGCTAATTTTTTTTTTTTTTTTCATGTTTTAAAATTTTTTGCCAAATCCTATACTGCCAAGTTCAATTTAGCTTCATTATATTTGTTATGATTGGTTCTTCTTTAATTATGGTTTAGCATTTAATTTATCCAAATCTTCAGTTAATTTAGCTACTTTATCCCTGTCCAATTCTGTTAAGTATCCTTTTTCTTCATTAGGATCAAAATTAGATTTTAATTCTGACCTGATTTTTTTGGGCTCTTTGCATCTGAATATTATATGCCTGCAGTCCTCCAGGAAGCCACATGTCTCACATTTTCGATTGGCTTCATCAGGTTATGATATTTCTTTGTACAGCCATGATTTGTTTTGAGTCTTGTTATTCTCACAATAAAGCTAAATTTGTTTTATTGCTACTTTTTCATTAAGAAAATATTATAATCATAATTTATCTCATGAACAGAATTTTTTTGTCACGATAACAGTAAAATTGAAAAACAAGGTTAGAAGACTTTTTTTTCTTGCAATTTAGCTTTCAAATTGTAGATTTAAGAAGTTTTTCAAAATTCAACTGAAGAAACTGATGATTAAAATAACCAAGTCACACATTTGATTAGTCATTTGACATTGTCTCTTCTTTTAAAATGTCACCTGATATTGGAGTGTTCCTGTCCCACAGTTCTTAAAGCCAGATATTCAAAGATTTTTTCAACTTCAGGTTCGCCTACCACTGACTTTACTATTTTATTTAGTCATAATTTTTCATTTTATATTACAGATGAATAATATAAGAAGTATACAAGTAGACTTGTTAGATCACTGAATATGTCGGACTATCAAGATTGTATTGTATTTCTAAAGTTCAGTCAGATCATTACTTCGGGACTCAATAAATAGCTTGAAATAAAAATGGGCAATACTTAGTTTTCCTTCAACAGATCAATGTCTCTACAGACTAGTGTAGATAATCTAAATTTTCTCAGCTGGAACTTTAAGTAATTTTCTAAGAAAACCACAATTTCAATAACAATTCCCACCCTTTTACCTCAGTCCAAAACGAAATTTCAAATGTCTATTAGCAAACAGGAATCAGAATAAATATAAATTTGTACTTAGTATGCTGCTTTCATAGAAATCAGGAGTGGAAATTCTTTGTGTTGGATATATTTTTTTTTACCAATTATCAGATATGCAGAAGTTTTCAAGAACATGCAACATTTGAAAGGTAAAAAAGCATTTATAACACTGGAAAAATATTTATTGAAAGGTAATTGTAAAAATAGGGTTGTTCAGATTTCTACAAAACTATATGAATTTCAATATAATTCCAATCTCCATCAAAAAAGTCGCAACATCTATAATCTTTTAGTTTTGAAGCCTAATATACTTTTTTTTTTTTAAATAATATGATTGATTATGGGCGAGGCACATCTTAAGAAGAACTAATAAAAGGTGGTCAATGGAAGTGACTGTTAGGACACCCTATTACTACAAAAGGCGAAGAGGAAGACAGTTGTAAAGATGGAGTGACTTTTTTAAGAAGAAGGCCGGACCATTGAGGTCGAAAATGGCAAGGGATAAAGATACATGGATCCAAATCGCAAACCCGGCTTCTGGTCACGTGGGAAAGCCTAGACCTATACTCCGTGAGGGATATGAGGAAGGAGGGAGGCCCATGTTCAAACTCACGGAAGAATTTTGTTTGTAAATATGATAATAATTGTGGAGTTATTTGTAAATATGCCAATTTTTATTATTTTTTTTATTGTATTTAAGGTTTATTTGTTGAGTTATGTACATAATAAAAGGCTATTATTATTATTATGATTGATTATTAACTAATAAGATTAGTTATATGAAAGACATTAGGGATAATTCATATCACTGTTACTCACTATTTTTAAATAAATATCAACCTCCTTGATAGGTTTGAACAAGTAATCCTTGAGAGAATTCTGGAGGCTGTGTATGAGAATGGCCAGTGGCGGCGAAGGAAAAATAGCAAACTGTTCCAGCTCTACAAAGACATGAGCATTTCCTCTCACATCAGGATAAAGAGGCTAAAATTGCTTGGCCACATGACGAGGATGAGTGATAACAAAGTGAACAGAAGGGTGTACAAGAATGTTCAGGATAACCAGCGTCCACAGCAGGCCAAAGGACCGATGGAGGGATGGCGTATGGCAGGATCTTCTGCAACAAAAGATCTCTGTCATGGAAGCGACAGGTTGAGGAAAATTGTTAAGCAGGCCAAGGGTAGCAACAGCGCCTTTGAGTCAATAGAAGAATTGTTAAACAAATGAAGGATTAAATTATTCTATTGATTGATTTTAATTCCTCTTTTCTGTCTGTCTCTCCTAACAGTTTGCCATTTACAACTTCTCTATTGTTATTTTTTTATGTGATAAAAGAAAATTTAAATTTTAATCTAATAAGGTAAGCCAATAACTAAAATAGTTATTCCACTCAATCATCTTAATTAGAAATTTTTTGGAATAAAACCTCTATTCCTCTATAGAGCAACACCAAATTACAATCCTTATCTTTATTTTTCAAAAGCTTTTGATATTATCGATCGTACCATTCTACTTTTCAAACTATAGAACTTCTCCCTATCTAAAAGTGCTTTAAATTGATTCTGCTTAACCTTATCTCACCATTCCCAAAGTTATTATTCCTAGAAATCCTGTTTACTGTGTATATTAACGACTTACTCAGCTTCATTCACCATTTTAAGTATCACTTGTATGCAGATGGCCTTCAAATCTACATATCTCTCCATCCTTCAGATACGCTCGAAGCATCTTATAAATTTCAGGATGATATTGACATCCTATATTATTCATTCTGCCTGAATCCAAATAAAACTAATACTTTGCCTAAATAACCTGCCTATTCAATTCAAAAACTATTAAATACCTCAGAGTTAACTTCGATCGATACCTATCCTGGAACAACTGAATCACCCAAATCTTCAGAAAATCCAATGAATACCTCTAATGATTTTGTGATTCTTTTCCCTAAAATGCCCACTAACTTTCAGTTTCCTCTCTTATTCTCCTTAGCTTCGATTACAGGTGTTTTGCTAAATGGGGGACTGTCTGGAGAGCTTAGAATGAGATTGAAGTTACTGATGAACTGTTTTATTAGATTCATCTTCGGGACCTCCAGACTGCCACACGTTACATGCTGGTGTATTATGAGCTAGGGTGGCTTTTTTCTAGTTTCCATCAGCAATACTTCCTAGAATCTTACCTATTGCCATCACTGAAAATAAAAAATCTTCCTATATTCTTGGCCTATTAATATTTCTTTAGCCCTGTGTTCTTCTATCCACCTCCTTAATACCTATACACAACATCCCATAGAACTGCTTCCTTTGAAAAATCTTTTATCATTTCTACTACCTTCTTTTGGAATTCCCTACCCATTCTTAGTCATAAAGCTTCTTCCTTAACTTCTTTAAAACATAATTTATTTTCCCACCTCCTAGATAATCAATCAAGTAAACCAAAGACAAGGAAGGGGGTACCACTGGGCACTATCTCTCCTCATGCCTAACATGCTAATTTTGTTTATATTATGATTTCAGCACATCCGCTAATTGTCAATTTTCTTTTTTTGACTGGTGTGCATTTAAAAAGAAAAGTGAAAAAAATAAAATTTCATCGCAGAAATAAATAAATTTACCAGCAATTATTAGTAGTATTTATTTCAATTATCTATAACAACCTATACATTATTCAATATATTACAAAAATGAGGCGACTAGGGCTTGAGGAATGACTCAGCAGTCGCTGCGACCGAACAGTTTAGGCAGCCGCTACGAGGGCTTCAGCGACTTCAATAGCGATGAGAGCCTCAGCCTTTTCCAACTCACTGCTGGCCCTAGATAGATCTGCTTGGGCCTTAGAAAGCTGCTCCCTGGCTGCGGAGGCATCAAGATCTTCAACTGGGTGGGCTTCCTCAGCCAATACTTGTACTGATGAGTCCTCATTTATTGTAACCTAAAATAATAAAGTATTATAGAAACATAAAATTAAATAAGAAAAATTTTTCTTTTTCAATTTCAGAATATGTTAGATAGTTTTAGAACCTTATTAACTATTGTGACCATTAATATTATTATGTTTTAGTATCAGGTTGGTGCAAAAATAATGCAGGATTTGAATATTCATTTTGTTTAGGCAAGTGGTAACCAAGTAAACAAAGATATTCTTTCAGTCTAGTTGATGGATTATAAACGATGGTTACTAATGTTGTTTTTTTCCTCAAAGATTAGTTAAGTACCTCTGAAATTCACTATGTCAAAACAAGATTTTTATAAAATTGGTTTTTACGAGTTCAAACTTGGTCGAAGTGCAGCCCAAACCATGTGTAACATCAATGGTAAAGGAGGCATCAAGGAATGTACAGAGCAGTGATTGTTCCAAAATTTCGTCTTGCAGATTTGAAGACAAGGAAAGTTAAGGATGTTATTCTGTTATTGATCACAACCATCTGACGGTTTTGGTAGAAGAAAACCTTCGCAAAACTACTCAGGACACTGCAAGAGAAGTTAATGTTGACCACTCAACATTATAAACCACACCAGATTAGTATTTATTTTTTTTTTTTTTTTTTTTTTTTACTTATTAATACCTGCATTATTTTTACAACAAACCAATATGTTTTAAATAACTAAGAGACTGAATAAAAGCTATATTAAATAATAAAAAAAAAAAAAAAAGTTAATCTAAACCTCTCTAAATACCATTGACTGTATTAAGCAATGACATTTGTTGCAGTCATCAAGTACAAAAAAATTTAATAATTTTTAATTATTAAATTAATTGTTGATGTTAATTTTAATTATTAGTAAAAAATTAGGTTATTATGTATTAAAAGGCAATTTTAAAAGTGAAAAAAACACATACCATTTATAAAAGAACAAAAAAAAAATGTCTGTCCAAGAAAACAAATGAAAAATGTACAGTAGTAATCCTTCTGTACGCATGTAGTGGACTTGAAGGCCAGTCTCCAGGGATTGAAGCAGGATCCACACACAGGATCACAGGACATTTAAAATACCCTTAAACCAATTATTTAACCATCAAAAAGAAGTACATACACAGGACATATAGGTATTGTAGCAAGCCTTCTGCATTTTATCATCTCATGGGAAGCATCAGCATTGGTGAAAGGCAGATAGGGGATTTCAGTAATCAGTTGATTTTATTATATTAATATATCGACATTTCGTATATATAACATATATTACAATATATACAAATACATACATTAAGTAAGTGAGCTGATAATGATTATAATAACATGGGAAAACTTGAAAAAAAAATACTCATCAGTAGCACTTCAATAAAAATTCTACACTAGAAGATCTCTAGAACATCTTCTTTTCAGACACCTCGAAGGATTATGGAAATGGAGTGGGAAGCAAGTTGAGAAACTAATGGATTTGAGTGATTATGGAGCTTACAATAAAGGATAGGTATCTGGTTTGCGCTAACTCAGCAACATATGAAACATTAAGGTCTTTATGGATAAGTTTATTGGTGACAAAGTAAGGTGCATATAGGATTTTTCAAAGGATTTTAGATTGTAAGGATTGGATACGAGATGAATTGGATGGTTTAGCAGAGCCCCAAAGCTCAACCCTGTACGTCCAAATAGGACTAATCACAGTCATGTAAATAAGTCTTTTGTAATGAATTGGGAGCTTTGAGCGTTTGTCTAGTAAAAGTTGAAGTAGTCTATAATAATGAGCAGTTTCTTGTCGCTTTAGTCTTGTATGTGGATTACAAGTAAGACCTTTGTCCAAGTGGAGTCCTAGGTAGCGGATCTGTTCAACAGGAATTAGTGGAATATCATTGAAGGATACTTTAGGACAGGAAGTCGTAGGTTTACGACGAAGGGTAAAGGTTATTTGGTGAGATTTTTTTTGATTCTCCATTTTTGACACCATTCTTGAATGTTTAGGATATTGGATTGGAGTGTTTGGGAGGCAATGAAGGGATCATTGTTTACTGATAATTAACATGTGTCATCAGCGTAAGTGATGAGGACTGTGGTAGGATGAGTTAGGATGTCAGCTGAATACACCCGTGTAGAGAAGAAAAGCCAAGATGATTATTTATAAGATGGTGATCCGACCCATTGTGACGTACGGCTGTGAGACATGGACCCTCACCATGGAAACAGAAAGAGGCTTTTCAGTGTGGGAGAGAAAGATGTTGAGAAAAAATTTTGGTTTGGAGCTTCAGGAAGAAATATTAAGGATCCCCTCAAATAAAGAACTGAGAACACTCTACAAAAACATTGAAATAGTCAAATATGCCAAAAAAAAAAAAGAAAGGTTGAAGTGGCACGGGTTACTTAGAAAGGATGCCAAAACAAAGAGTTCCCAGGAGAATGTTGTATGGCAAGCCTGACGGACAGTGACTGAGAGGAAGGCCGAGAGTGACATGGCTGCAAAATTCCAAAAAGGATCTCTAAACGATGAGAGTAAGAAGACAAAAGCCAAGGATCATAAGGAGGCTACGAATTGTGGAGGAGACCAAGCTTCTTCAAGAGCTAAAGAGCCCATGAGTGAGTGAGTGAATATGATGGTATTGTGCATACATATGGTGAGAGTAAATTATATCAAAATGTATTAAATAAATATGAAACTTATCTACTGTAAAGTATGTTGTACACAGAGGTGGTAAGGTATATCTTAATTCTTCTTTTTAGTTAAAATGATGCTGAGTACACATATTATAAAACACAGTACTGGAAAATTGATAAGTTTGCACTTAGCACATGTGTTCACCACACCGTCGATATGATAATGAACTATTTTAATTTTAATTTATCTTTTTATTTCCTAAGTGCTAAAATCCATGAGGTCCTGTCTTTCTCAATGAGTTGCATCCTTACTATTCAATCTTGTGGGGCCATTTTCCAGCTTCTTATCTCTAAGCTCCTTGAGTCCACCATCACTTCACCCACCTTACTCTAAAGGTTACACCTTCTTGTTCTAAGGGTAACTTCATACATCTGTCTCATCCATTCTGGCTAAGTGGAACACCCTTAGAAAGTGAGTATTATCCTTACAAGGTTCAGATTGGCATTTCATTATTGTTGTTATAGAATGAATATAAACAGAAAAAATTATTCAAGTCTCAATTATGACTAGAAATGGTTTCCAGCACATTCAAACATTATATATTGCTTTTTCAATTTTTTTTCAAAAAAAAAACTATTAAGAAACAGATTAAACTTTACTAAACACAATATAAAATTAATAATTAGTATTAACTGAAGACATCATTCTGAAATGTTACAAACTGCAACTATAAAAGTTACTTTATGATTCTAACCAGTTGAAATTGACAAAATTAAACTTTCACAGTTTTTTCTTTCCAATTATAAGTTTGAAAAGCTATTTATTTAGAAGCAGTTATGGTTTTTAAACATGAGAAAAAAAAATCCTTACTGTTCCACTTGAAACAAAAACCTTCTTGGAGCTACCATCTTGTTCAAAAACAGTAACGACACCAGGCTTCAGAACAGCCAAAGTTGGAACATGTTTTGGAAGGATACCAAAAGCTCCACTGAAAGAGGGAACATCTACTTGCTTTACATTAGAATTGGCATAGAAAACCTAAAATTAAATAAAAAAATTATAATTAAACATATCTTTGTAAAAATACATGAACTATTAATAAACAAAACTACATTAAACAGTATAATAAAAAGTGATAAACCTAAAACAGAAGAATCTTAACTAAACACCAAACTCATTGAAGAGGTTAAATTATGTGTACAGACTAGAAAGTACTCAAAATCTGTTTCGAGGTTTTCCAAAAGACAGTTTTGGTCCCTGTCTCCCTTCTCTGAACTATAATTAAGGTTGTGTAGAAATTGCTTAATATAAAATATTACCAATTTTTAACACTTTAACAGGCGGGCCGGGGTTTTGGAATACATTTCTTTCTTTCTTTCTGTTTGAATAGCTATAACCATGCTAACCCCCACTCATGTGTCATGAAATTCAAGATTAAATAAATGATATTAAACAATAATGAGTAGGATAATGCGTCGGACACTACGTCATTTATTGAGCAAAAGGCATTAAATATGTGTATCCTCCAGGATACATCACCTGTTAAAGGGTTAATTACGGATTAACTTAATTAGTTTATCACTCGAAAGAATGTAAGTAACGGAATATACAAAATTACTTACATTCTTTCGAGTGATAAACTTATTCAAAATCAATAAATATTTTCTATTTATCATTCATGATATTTCATGTTACAATAAGATCTGATTACCGCAAAAATTATAGCGACAGCTAAACTACTGTTTTTTTTTTCTTCTCAAATACCTCCTTTACAACATTAGTTAAAATGTCATCAGTCCTTAAACATTTTTCTCTCTCCATTGAGTTAAAAATGGAGTATCTAAAAGTATCTAATTCAAAATATAAGAAATTATGCAGTGAAGCACATAAAATGTAAATGATTGAGAGCAGACCTTATTCGCTGCAGCAAATGTGAAAGCCATCTCATCTGCATAGCCTCTCACAGCCTGTTTTAAAATAGGCTGAGAAGAAAGAAGCCTTAAAACAGATCTGGTTGTGCCGACAGAAGCCATTCTAACATAAAATGAGAATATTTAAATAAATCACTTCGGCAAAGAAGAGAATTAGGTTATAATTGAAGGCAGGTCATCAAATAACCAAATAAAAAGTAACTCTCAGAATGGAAAATGTATAATTATAGACATTTATAGAGCACTACTTACTTTTCTAAATGGATATTTTATAAAAGACGAGGATGAAAAAAATAGGTCTTATCGGCAAAACCCTAACAGCTGAAGAAAATTAGGGGAACACTAGCGCTGTTACAGAAGTAAGAACTATTTGAAGTCGACTATAGAGATAGAATCTTAACTACTATGAAATTGCGTAAGTAGTGAATCATTTATAAAAATTTTAATTGGTTTACACATTAAAAATCAGCTAGCAATCATTTTCTCTCTTTCCAATTGTTTGAGAAAACTAAATGAAAGGATAAGATGGCCAACATTCAACCAGCCTCGTGGGGTTGGTAATAGTAAATACAAAGTCCTACGTAATAAATGTGAAGTAACTGACTGGTAATTAACCACTTCTAGTCATCCAAGTAGGGCAGGGATGTTGACTCAACTGACAGATTCTCAATAAATGTCAGCCAGAATGAGAAGGTATATTAATTTAGTCCAGAGTCTATCATGAAATAACAGACAACCCACTCAGGCCGAAATTGAACCGGTGACACTTCATTTTTAAGAATACTAAAAGAGTTCCATAACACAAATGGACATGACGGCTTCCGATAACATTATTCATTTTCTTCTGACAGGATAAAGTGGTGCATCCTCTTGCCCTCAACCCATTAATATTAGACAATGTAGTCCCTCATACAAATCGGTTGTAGCCTTATTTTTTTATAAGCTCGTTCATTGGTTCATTTAATTTTATAGAGGCGTTCATAATTAGTGCAGATGTAATTCATTGCAGTTGGAATACGGAAGTCAATATGTAAGGTTTCAGTAGAAACTTAGGGTTATGAGTTCATCATCAATTAATAACTTTGAATAAAATATTTGTATTTTCTGAATATGATTTCTTAACTGGTCCATAAACTTGGCATATGCTCATGTAGGTTTAAATTAAGAAGTTTGCGTCAAGTTTCTGTTGTAGTGATACTTTGAAATTATCGAATACAGCAATCAGCCTGAATTCAGATGTTTACGTTTTACCTTGAAATATTTGCCCAATGCTAGTCTTCCGTCAAATATAACTTCCCAAGTTATATATTCACATTGGTGTCGAATATTTGTATGTATAAATATGAAGGCAACTTTCTATGTTTATATCAATTACAGGAGGTGGGTAGAGTAATGTTTTAGTTCTAGTGCACCTGGTACGTGGCCCTTGACACGGTGTAACTGTTGCGAATTGGAATCGGATTTACAGAATCGATGGTCTGATAGTATATTTTTCTTCCAAAAAAAAAACTGGTATCTATTTTTTATTATAATTTTTATTCTAACATTTTTTTATTAAACAAAAAAAACTATGATGTTTTAGAGTTTATATTTTTTAATTAATCTACAACAAAATAATAATCTTTTGGTAAAGGATAGCAAATAAAATTTAATGAAGGTATCATATTTCAAACTGGAGACATAAATTAAGTTATAAAACAAGTGTTTCACCACGTTTTATTATTTTGCTTAGCATCTAAAGCCCATTGAACAAAAGGATAAGATATTTTTGTTGGACAAATCGAGTTTTTTTTTTTTTTTTGTTTTGTTTTTTACAAAATCCAGACCGTATGACACCTACCCTTTCGAATTTTTCGAGTTTAATAACTCTATCCCTTCCAAAGCCTTACTGATTATATTCTAATTATTTGTTGAGATTAAATTTTTCGATAATAGCTTGGGATGCCTCAATGAACTTGTTTTCGAGGTTAAACAACTGTTTCTCATGTTTTTTTTAGATTGCAGTGGTTCTACTCAGTTTTAGTTTAGTGGTTCTACGGTTAGTTTGAGCGAATATAGGCAATGGACTTACTACCGATATGGCAGAAAGTCATAGTTGTGGGTTTTGGCTCTTTTAGAAGATATAAGAAGGGTAAGAAAGAAAATAAAGTTGGCATTGCCCTCGTTTAAAAACAATAAACGAAGAAAGAGAAGACAGAAATCACCCTTCTCCTTTTCTTATATTTTCCTAATACTTACTTTTTAAATTCCTATTTATACCTTTTTATTTATTAAAAAAAAATCAATTAATAAAATTGTAGCATTTAATTAGTTTACACAATTTAAAATTTGTATTATTCAGTTAAAATAATTTTGTTACAACTGTAATCTTTCGACTGGATCTTGCTGCTATTTTCTATTCAATTATGTAATTAACTTCAGACATTTTTCTAATTATGTAAGCGATTATTAATTATATGGCAAACTAATTTACTTTGTATTA
The DNA here is from genome assembly GCA_003667255.2 of Euschistus heros. Taxonomy (NCBI): domain Eukaryota; kingdom Metazoa; phylum Arthropoda; class Insecta; order Hemiptera; family Pentatomidae; genus Euschistus; species Euschistus heros. The sequence continues at coordinate 377,954 of RCWM02000775.1, read as the reverse complement.
TTTATATTTTTATTTTTTTTTGTATCATCTTGGTCTCATCAAATTTTTGTTATTTTAGCCCTGAAGAAGACCTGCAAGACAGGTTGAAACGTCTGCACTCTAAATATAAAGTTTTTATTTAAAAAACTTGGAATTGTTTATTCACTAGACTGCATCCCTTACCATTTCTCTACTTACATTACATCCTGCAGTCAACCATAGACTCCTCATTATAATATAATGTTATATATTATCCATATAAATAGTATAATTCATATATTAATTATATAATATTATTCGACTATTAAGAAGAAGAAGCAAGTCACCTCTTCGTAAGTAATACCCAAAGTTAAAGGCAATAGTGATTTTAGGATGACTATAGGCTACATAACTTGATATATTAAATTCTTAATCTTTTTTCAAATATTAATTATATTTTTTTCAAATTTTAAATGGATTTAATGTTTGTGTATTTGTTTTTTTTTATAGAAAGGAAGTCCTGAACTTAATAATACTAAGCTTTTGTTCTTTTCAGAATTTAAGATATTAATTCGTAGGTCATTTTTCTACTTCTTTGGAGAAGCTTCTGCTTTTGTTTTGTTTGGTTACAGAAGATTCTGTTTCGATTTAAAAAGCTTTAGTCATGTGTTACTATTGTGAGTTGTATTATTATTTTAAAGAATAGTGGTTGGTTTTTGTGGTAGAATGTTTGGTTTTTATTGACTTTCGTGAGTAACCTAAGGACTTCTGATTTGTTTTACAGAATTGGGTATTGTTATTAATACCTTTATATTTATTATTTCCTTTGTGATCTTTTGAAATCGATGAAATAACCATGGCCTTAAGTGTCAAAGAAATTCAAGTTCTTCTTGGCATTCTAATGGATGAAAATTTAGAAAACCATTCAATAGAGCATATAATAAGTCAGGTGAATCAACACATACCTAAAGCAAGCTATTTTAAACTAGGCAATGCTATTGTTACTATAATAGCTAATAACATTGTACAAAAGCCTAGCCAGAGGATAGTTGCACTTAGCATTTTACATGATTTGTACAAATCTGACTCTTTTTCTCACAATCCTTTTGGTATTTTCTTCATTGAGCTGTTGCAACCTGAGAGTAGTAGGAAATATTCATCTCAGGAAATCAGGTTGAAACCAGTGGAGCGCAGTTTTTTATCTCACCTCATTGCCTCTAATCAAGGAAAAGAGCTACTTAAGAAGACGCCTTCATTTATCATCCATGCAGACAATACAACCGTTGCCGATTTCTCCCATTTAAAACATCTAGCAGAAGAATTTGTCTCAGATCATTTACCATCTACCAGAAATCACATTTCTCCTCTAATACCTGAGCATGCTGTAGGAAATCAGATCGTAGACTCAAATGATTCCAGAAAAACTGCTGAAGCTTTGTTGTCTGACCCAAAATCTCCTGCCAGAGATACATACCGACCTGAAATGATTAGATTGGTTCCACCTCTTTATTTTGATGATCAGGAAATGATCTGGCTCGAAGAACCTGTGTTAAATGAACATTTAGTAGCTTACGATTCCTCGCTATCTGTTCCTCATGATAGTGGAACGGAAGCAAAAAAATTGATGGTTAAGGCTTACAAAAATGTTCTTAGTCTCCAGCAGCAGCAACTATTGCTTACCGCTCTTGACAAAGATCCAAAACTAGTCAACCACATTGGCTTAACGCCTAGTAAATTGCCCGATTTAGTTGAAAATAATCCACTAGTAGCTATTGAAGTGTTATTGAAACTGATGCAGTCATCACAGATTACAGAGTATTTCAGTGTATTAGTCAATATGGAAATGTCCCTTCATTCAATGGAAGTTGTCAATCGTTTAACCACAACAGTGGATTTGCCGACTGAATTCGTTCATTTGTATATTTCTAACTGCATTTCAACTTGTGAAACAATAAAGGACAGATATATGCAAAACAGATTAGTCAGACTCGTATGTGTTTTCCTTCAGTCACTTATTAGGAATAAAATCATCAATGTTCAGGAACTGTTTATTGAAGTTCAAGCATTTTGTATTGAATTCAGTCGTATTCGAGAAGCTGCAGCACTGTTTCGTCTATTAAAGCAATTAGAAACTGGAGAAAATCCTGGGCAATCACTATCTGTTACCAACATGAGGTCATGATCTTCAAATGAAGAAGTGTGTAATTTGATATATTGTGGTACTGTCGATATATTAAAAATTGAATTTTATAAGTGTGTTCAGGATGATAGGAAATATAAATAATTTATTTTGAAAATACTGCTTCATAACTCTGGTTTATGAAGGAAAACATTTTTCTGAAAGTATTGTGATAAACGTTAAAATAGAATATTTGCAAGGTTGGGTTTGAGGAGGGACACTTTCTTTTTCAAGATAAATCTATATTATGATATGTCTAATTACAAATATAATATTTAAAAAACAATAATTTATGATTATATAATTCACAAATTCAAAAACATTGATAGGAAAAACAAAACCGAAATCTTGAACTCTAGTCTCAGCACCCAGCCCTTAATACTGTAAAAGTATTGTGCTATTTTTTTAATTAAATAGTAAAAGGTTAAAGGTTGATTTATGTTATTTTATATATTTTTTCAAAGAATAAGTCAATTTCTATTTTTAATTTTAAATATTCAATTTGATAATGATTCATCCTAATCCAAACTTATTACTTAAATAATTATATTCATGCTTGATTAACTAAAATGATGATTAATTTTGAAACAATCCTGTATTAAAAGAATAAACCCATTTCATTGATAAAAAATTTAAATAAGATAAAATTGATGTTTATTTGTGTTATAAAAGAAGAAATCTAGTCTAGAAAATTAAGACTGTTATTTTCTTAACATTTTTCACGTCAAGGTGAGTTGAAAGAAGTGGCCTCCATTTTTTTTTATTATCTGGTATCCAATGGAGTAGTAATCAATATCTTTACTTCGTTCTATTATGAATTACTGATGTGAAAAAAAAAAAAAAAAAAAAAATTAGAAATGTAATAAAAACTATAAAGTAAATAGAAAATGGTAATTTATTTTTTATTTTATAAAATTTTAACGTCAACGTTAAACGAGGACAACAAAGATGTCCTCTCTTTGTCATTATTACAAAATGAATTCATTGTTCTATTGAAATGATAGGATTTTAAATAAATTGGTATGAAATATTTTAATTTTCTTCTTTTTTAGCTGCTTTTCAGTTTTCAAAGAAATCATTGTAGAAGTGGTTATCTCTTGGGTTTGGATCTCTACATGATCGATATAAATACTAGATTGAAACACTTTATAGATATTGATGTGACCACTTCTTTTCCCTCTCTGTGTGTAGATTATTTAAAATTGGAGTATATGATTTTTTTTTTTTTTTTTTAAATTATGAGTTCAGGTTTAGATACAAATTCAAAAGAAATTTGGCAATAGTAAAGAACTGGTTAATTTAATTCTTTCTTGCAGACTGCCAGTTTCTTAGTATATTTTTATTTATGTAAAATTATGATTCAATGTTGGATAATTATTCTATCGACATTTAAAAAAAAAATGTTCAATACTTTATTTTTGAACCGTGTAATGTAATATGTTACTTACTGATTTTTAACCCTTCAGTAGTGGAACTCATATTTTGCCATCAGTGGTGGCGGGGAGGGAGGGGATAGCAAAGTGACATCTGTAGTTTCTATGTACAATTCATCAAAGAGATACTCAAAATATGTTGTATTTTGTTTATTAGTACTATTTAAAGACACTAACATTTACTAAAGAATATATTTTTATTATTTATCCAAATTTATGTATTTAAAAAGAAACAGAATTTTATAAAAATATATTTTTTTAAACAAGCAATTTCTCTTCTCAACTAGAATTTTAAAGCATAATAATATAATCTCATTTTTTTTCTTATACATTTTCATTTTCAGAACTAGCATTTTCTAAAGCTTTGGAAGAATAAGTGTCAAAACAATTTGGACAAAGTACATGTGTCTGTTCTTCACACGTGTTTAATGTAAAGGAATTATATTGTTTGTGGTTTTGCGTTTCTTTATGTAGTTTTCTCCCTCCTGAAGTTTTTAGTTCTTGAGGTATCTGAGGACTTTTATTTCCAAATTGTTTTCAAATAACTTTCATCAAACCTGCTTGAATACCTGAAGTTCTTCCTACTTTCAATTTATGGTTTTTGTAAATGCAAAGGATAATTGTTCAAAGAAATTCCTTCTTCTTTATTTCATGATAATACAAGTTAATATAAATGAAATAAACCAACACAATGTGAAATATACGCCAAATAAATAATGACAATTGACAAGTAGGGTTAGTGGTGGCGGGGAGGGAGCAATACGACCACCATTGGCACTTTGTAAGACAATCGGGGAATAAATAACAACAAACTTATGTTATTTCTTTGAAAATGAGTCAGTTGTTAGTAGAGGGTTTTCTAGGAGAATACCAAGTGCAGCGACTATCTACAGATTTCTAGTAGAAAATGATATGGAGGTGTGTCACTTTGCTCCTCCCCCCCCCCCCCCCCCCCCCACCACACTAAAGGGCTAAGAGGATCTGCTTTTCAAACTTAAATGTAATGGTGGATGAAAAAAAATTGCCTTGACTATATTTACATTTATCATCGTTATAGTGTAAAACATATTACCTATACATAAATAAATTATTCTAAAACAAATATTAACCCTGTTTCTTCAATAATATAAAGTAAAATTATGAACCGAAATATGAATTATTTCTAATAAAGCCGTATATATTTTGATCAGCATTTGTCAATATCTGATGAGTTATTATGGCTTCCATCAACCATGTAATTTTTTTTTTAAATTATGAATTTATTGCCAATAGCAGGAAGTCATATTATCATCAGTTAAAACAATACTCAGCTGACTTAATACATTAAATCAGCTGATGTACTTTGAAAATCTAACAGCTGTTTTATTCAGTTTGTAAAATAATGTGTACCAATTATATTGTTTCTATATCAGTGCTAACTAATAACAAATTTACTACTTCTTTATTATTATCTGATCCCAATCATTTAGATTTTCGAAACTGAGTAAAAATAAGAACAAAAGTTTCTAGTTTAAAAATGAAAATATTTTTTTTTTTGCTAGTATTACATAATTTATTTATTTTTTAAAATTAAGTGGTAAAAATTATTTGACTTTGTTAGACTGATTAAGAGTTTGAGTTCCATTTCAATCATTTCAAATCAAATATATTTTTTAGTTGAAATTCTTCCGGGAAAAAAAAAAAAACAGATTATTTATTTGGTGCAATTTCATGCCAAAGCTTACATAGTAATTGAAACGGGTATTGTGTACTTATATTAAGGACGTAGACACATCAGTTCTTGAAATCTGATCTAATAGGAATGACAATATTTCTGTTTTATTTTGATGAATTATTGTATGCCTGTTAACTGATTGTTTTATAAATAACAGTCCTCGGAACCTGCTTATTTTAGATCCTTATAAATCGAATATGCTTCAGTTAATCAGCATATGATAACTCATCGCATTAAGATGTACTCTCATGATGTAGGTCTGAATCGATTACATGTATTTGTAGGAGTTTCCCTAACACAAATGAAGATCTGTTTTCTAATAACCAAAAATGTGATAGTTACTTAATTTTTCAGATTATTCTGCCTTGTGTACTAAAAAAATATGTATTTAAAAACTAGGTTCTAACAGCCTAGAATTATATACTGATTTAGTGTATACTACCTATTGTAATTGTAAATAAGTGCCTGACAATCAATTTTATGTTTTACTATTGAAAGAAAAAGAGATTCATTCTTCTTTCTAAAGTTCAATTGAATTTTGTTCTATGTAAATAATATTGTTTGACTTTGTCTTTTATAAGTAAATTGAAAATAATAATTAAATTGTATATCTGTAAATAGTTTGAGGTTATTTGACTAATAATTTGTTTTTATGAATTTTTTTTTTTTTTTTTTGTTTTTGAAAACTGGAAAAGATATATATTTAACTATATAACCGTTCCCAAGCAGTTAAAATATCAAACCAATCCCTATCTTCTTCTCTCACTTTTACCTCAGGTGTTGCTCAGGGATCCAGTATTTCTTCTCTCCTTTTCAATTCCTTCATTAATGATCATCCTAATTCAATTTATCACTGTTCCTAGGCAGATGATTCCCAAGTCTATCTCTCCTTTCCCCCTTCAGAGCTATCCTCTGTTTTCGCTAAAATTCAGGAAGACCTGGACAGAATCACTTGAGGTACGCATGATGATATAGAAGGATCAATACAATTAGGATTGATGAATTAAATGCCACTTCTATTGAGATTATTTTATTTGAAAACTAGTTTCGAATGCTAAACATTCATCTTCAGTTCTAAAACATACAATAAAATTTTCAAACACATCAGTACTATGTTACATAAATAAAATATACTAAAGTTTTTTAAAAAGATAAGACAGAAATCAAGCATAGGCACTCACCTTCGAGGTAACTAAAACACTGAATTTGTGAGTAGTAAAAGGGGGGGCAGGTAGGTTAAGTTTTAGATTTACAACGGGGTTTCCCTTATGACTCATTGGGTTTTTTCGTTCCTATGGGAAATAAATTTAAAATGGGGCTATTGGATATGTTAATCTGATCATTTAAACAAAAATCTGGATCGGTTTTAAACGATTTTATTATTTCTAGTGATTCAAAAGTATTTAATTTTAGGCTATTTTCTACTTGATGTAATATTTTTACTCCCCGAGTCTTTATTAAATTTGTGGTTATTTTCATTTAGATGGATAGCGAAATTGGAATTTTGGGTCTTATTAGTGTATGCTCTTATATGTTCATTTACTCTTTGATTTACTGATTTGATGGGGTCCCCTCTTTCACCCCTTCTGGCAGATCTTTTTATGGATAAATTAGAACGGAAAATCCTTCATTCAAAATTAGCTCAACACATCATATACTGGTATCGGTATGTTGATGACATAATTTGCCTATGGTCTGGGACGACCAGACAAATCAATAGTTTCTTAAACGAAATAAACGAAATCCACCCTTCCATTAAATTCACACTGGAGTTAGAGAACAATAAAACTTTAAATTTTTTAGACATAGAAATCTCCATAAACAATAAACAACACGAATTTAATATATACAGGAAACCCACACACACAGATGTAGTTATAGACAACAATGCCAGGAGACCACTAACACACAAAACTCGCAGCATTTCATAGCATGATATACCGGCTTTTAAATATACCGCTAAATGAACGAAATTTTAACAAAGAAATACAAACGATTCACACTATAGCTAACAACAACGGATACAGTAAAACCACAATCGATAATATTTTAAGAAAACAAATACATAAAAAAACTATGAATAATATATACAAAACACCCCCAGAGGATAAAGCTACCCCTAAAAAATATATTTTGATACCATACTACGGCCCAATATCCGCTAAAGTCGGGAAAGAATTAAAAAAATTAGGTTTAAACCCTGCATTTAAAATAGATAAGCCATTGTCTTCATACTTCCCTTCACCGAAGGACAAAATAGACCCTTTCCAAAAAAGCGGCGTATACGAATTAAAATGTAATGACTGTGAAGCAAAATACACGGGAAAAAACCGGACGATCAGTAAATCAAAGAGTAAATGAACATATAAGAGCATACACTAATGAGACCCAAAATTCCAATTTCGCTATCCATCTAAATGAAAATAACCACAAATTTAATAAAGACTCGGGAGTAAAATATTACATCAAGTAGAAAATAGCCTAAAATTAAATACTTTTGAATCACTAGAAATAATAAAATCGTTTAAAACCGATCCAGATTTTTGTTTAAATGATCAGATTAACATATCCAATAGCCCCATTTTAAATTTATTTCCCATAGGAACGAAAAAACCCAATGAGTCATAAGGGAAACCCCGTTGTAAATCTAAAACTTAACCTACCTGCCCCCCCCTTTTACTTCTCACAAATTCAGTGTTTTAGTTACCTCGAAGGTGAGTGCCTATGCTTGATTTCTTGTCTTATCTTTTTAAAAAACTTTAGTATATTTAATTTATGTAACATAGTACTGATGTGTTGAAAATTTTATTGTATGTTTTAGAACTGAAGATGAATGTTTAGCATTCGAAACTAGTTTTCAAATAAAATAATCTCAATAGAAGTGGCATTTAATTCATCAATCCTAACTGGACAGAATCAGTGCCTGGGCGACTTTTAAATGAATTACAACTTAATGAAAAGAAGACTCAGGCCTTATAATAGGCTCTAGCTCCCTCCTTAATTCCTACTTAAAATTTCCTCCTTTAAATCTTAAATAATCATCCTTTCTTTCTACTCCTCTGTCAAAAATCTCGGTATTGTTTTTGACCAAACCCTTTACTGGAGTCCACAGATTGCTCAAACTTCCAGCTGTTCCATAGGCCTTCTCAAATTATTCCACCGAAATCGTTACATTCTTCCTCAGTCAACCCGTAAGCTTTTAGTTTATTTCCTTATTATTCCCTTACATTGACTATGGTTGTCTGGTTTACGGTAGCCTCTCGAGGACAGGCTGAAGCTAATCATGAACTGCTTTGTCAGGTTTGTCTTCATTAGTCCGAGGCGCTCCCATGTATCCCACCTCTATTCCCAACTAAATTGGCTTTATCCCACTTTCCGTGGACAATATTTTCATGGAACATTCCTTTACCAAATTATCAATACCCTTCAACCTTTTTATATTTAAATATGCTTCAATTGAGATCTGCAGTCAATTCAATCTGGCGTAGGGAGTTGGCGGCCCCATCGCCCGGTCCAAGTACCGCAGATATCCACTGGCCCTCCAAGTTGGGGGAACAGTACTCTTGACACACACACACATAAACACTAATTACAGCACAATACAAACACACCCACTACAGATAAAGGTCAACTACAGTACACACCCTAGGGTCACCTCCCCTAGGTAGCCACCCCGGATGGGGAGCGAGTCAGGGAGCTCTGAGGAGGCAGCCCCTCCATCTGACTCGGAGGCAGCGGGCTAATGACCCGCTCCTCCTAAATCAAAACCATTACGAAACCTCAAAGAGATATCGCTGGACTGAACCTAAGGAAACAACCCGGAATTCGTCAAAAGGACCTAAAACTAGGACAATGGAATATCCTGTCACTATACAGACTGGGGTCACTTCGGTCACTCCTAAACGAACTAGATAAATATAAAATAGACATAACTGCAATCGCGGAAGTGAGATGGAAGGGGAAAGGGCTACTTGAAAAGCGATTCCACACTATATACTATAGCTGTCATGAACAGTCCCATACATTTGGAACTGGCTTTGTGGTGAGGGGCGGAGCAAGAGGCCTGGTTACTGGATTCACACCAATCAACCCCCGGATATGTGTGATTAGACTGAAAGGGAAATTCTACAACTATAGTATAGTCAGCTGCCATGCACCAACGGAGGTATCGCCTGATGACGAAAAGGAGGTGTTTTATGATGAGTTGGATGGAACCTTGGATAACTGCCCCAGAAGCGACATTAAGATCGTATTAGGAGATTTTAATGCGAAGATAGGTAGAGAGGCGGTCTTTATCCCAACAATAGGAAAATACAGTATGCATGAAGATACAAATGAAAATGGCAGATTCCTTATCAACTTTGCCACATCAAAGGACATGATAGTGGGTAGCACGATGTTTCCTGGAAAGAGGATCCATAAAGGAACTTGGAGATCACCGGATGGAAAAACCGTGAACCAAATAGACCATGTTCTTGTCAGCAGAAGACACAGATCCAACCTTATAAGTACAAGATCCTATAGAGGAGCCAACATGGACACAGATCACTACCTGATAGTCTCAAAGGTTAGAGCAAGAATCTCGAATGTACGGAAACTGCAAAGCAAGATACCGAGTAAAATCGCCACATCCAAATTGAAGGAACCGGATGTAAGCCTAAGCTTAACATACCAGCAAAAACTGGATGAATTAATTGAAAGCGGGGACTACGGAAACTCCATCCAAGAGCAATGGAACAAATGTTTAACAGTGATCCGAAAAGCAGCCGAAGATTCATTAGGAGTGGAAGAGCGATCAACAAAACCATGTTGGTTTGACGATGAGTGCGCCAGAGTAACGGAGGATAAAAATAAGGCATATAGAAGTATGGTGCAGAGGAAGTATACACGATTGGCATCGGAAGAATATGGGAACAAAAGGAGGCAAGAAAAGAGGCTACATCGAAAGAAGAAGAAAGTTTGGGAACGGAGGCAGCTTGAGGAAATCGAGGAACACAGTAACCTCAAGGAAGCTAGAAGCTTCTATCGGAAACTCAATAGCAGCAGGGCACCATTCAAGCCTAGAATAAAAGCCTGTAGGAGAGAGGATGGCTCACTTATTACAGAGCAGACAGAAATATTGTCAAGATGGGCCCGCCATTTTAATAGCTTGCTGTATGAAGATGATCAAACAGAAGAGACTGGTACAGACAACAATGAAGAAGAAGAAGAGGAAATAGATATACCAGAGTATGAAGATGTCGTAGATGCCATCCAGGCGCTCAAAAATAACAAAGCACCAGGTGAAGATGGTATCCCAGCAGAGCTCCTAAAACTTGGAAGTGAACAACTCCATAAGGCCATATATGATATCATACTGGATATATGGGTACAGGAAAAAAATGCCTGAGCAATGGAAAAAAGGAATGATATGCCCACTACACAAAAGGGAAATATTTTGGAATGCTCTAATTATCGAGGCATTACACTGCTCCAATGCACATACAAGGTACTGTCAAAAGTGTTGTGCTCCAAATTACTGCCTTATGCGGAAAGAGAGATAGGACAGTACCAGGCGGGATTTAGAAGAGGCAAATCCACAATAGAACAAATATTTGGTATAAGGATGATACTACAGAAATCAACAGAATTTAAAATGAACACACACCATCTCTTCGTTGACTTTAGGAGTGCATATGATAGCATCAAGAGGCCCCAACTCTACCAAGCCCTGCGAGAGTTCGGGATACCACCAAAAAACTGGTACGTCTCATAGAGATGACAATGAAGGATGTTACGTGCAAGGTCAAGATACAGTCAACTCTGTCAACAGAATTTGAAACGAAAAGAGGACTGAGACAGGGTGATGCCCTGGCGTGTATGTTGTTTAATCTTGCCTTGGAGAAAGTAGTGAGAAGCTCTGACATCCAGGTGACTGGGACTATCTATAACAAACTCGTCCAGTTACTGGCTTTCGCAGACGATATAGACATAATTGCCCGCTCGCTCGATGCCCTTAAGAGCGCATTCCAGAAACTCATGGAAGCCGCTGCAGACATGGGTCTAACAATTAATGAAGAAAAAACAAAGTACATGAGAACTGGCATGAGTGATGGTAACACAGTAGGAGAGCACCTGCAAATGGGACCGTTTAGATTCCAAAGTGTGGACCAGTTCAAGTACCTTGGGTCAATCGTCTGCGCCACAAATAAGATATCAGCAGAAACAAGCCATAGACTGATGTTGGCCAATAGATGCTACTTTGGCTTAAAGAAACATCTAAGAAAGCCCTTGATCTCCCGAAAGACGAAGAGTACAATATATAAAACCCTAATTAGGCCGGTTCTTACCTATGGATGCGAGACATGGACCTTGACAACCAAGGAAGAAAAAGAAATCCTCATTTTCGAGAGGAAGGTATTGAGAAGGATTTTCGGGTCCATTAAGCAAGGAGACCAATGGAGAAGACGACATAACAATGAGGTCTATGAATTCTTCGGGGAAGCAAATGTGCTGCGAACTATTAAGTTGGCACGACTGAGATGGGCTGGACATGTCGCCAGAATGATGGATGACCAGGTTCCGAGGAAGCTGCTGGAGGGGAGACTGGAGCGTTCTAGGGGCAGAGGCAGACCGAGACTTAGGTGGGAAGATGCTGTTGCAAAGGATGCACTGACCCTGCTAAATACACGGAATTGGAAATCAGTCGCAAAAGATCGAGCCACCTGGCGAAGGCTCATTGAGGAGGCCAGGGACCACATCGGTCTGTAGCGCCATGGAAAAAAAAAAAAAAAAAAAAAAAAAAAAAAAGTCAATTCAATACATACAAGATCCCATCTTTCTGATCTGTATACCCCATCCCATAGAACTTCAACATTCCAACACTCCTTCCTCTTCCCCTCAATAATCCTCTGGAACTCTATTCCTCCTCATATCAGACAAGCTAAATCCCTGAAAACATTAAAATACTTCTATTTCCAATACCTCTCTCTCTCATTGAAGCTGACACTTTCTAACTATCTACCTACTTATAGTCCAAGCAACAAAGGATTTTTAGAGGACTTAATTCATGTAGAAGCCAATTTTGTCACAGTTGTAGGGGGAGGTGTCCTTAACAACATACTAAAGTACTGGTGGGTGGGGGGGGGGCGCTCTAAAGGTCGGTTTTTTCAGTTTTTCGTTAATAACTCGAAAACTCCTACCTCAAGCGAACATATGTTTATGTAATAAATTAATGTACATAAAATTGTTTACAAGAAAGGTTCTATACATGTTTTATCTGGGATCAATGCTTAAGAAGATATAGAGGGAGGAATATGGAAAATGTAAAAAAAATACGTTTTTATTGTTAAAATTTTCATATTTATTGTTAAAATTCCAATGTTTATTGTTACAATTGAATAGTTTATTATGATTAATTAAATGCTTATTGCTAAAAATAAAATTATTGTCGGTAAGCCTAATATGCTTATTATAGTACTTGCGGTAAGTCGCACATTTCCTCAAAAACACGTTTGTCGGTACTCTTTTGGCCATAACTCCGAAATTATTTGTTTAATCTCGAATTTCTTTTTTTCAACATAAACCTGGTTAAATTTGTTATCAGACACCATGTATTTAGTTTTAATTACGTTCCGTGAAATATCCTTGTCACTAAAGTTAATTTTTACCAATTTTTATTGTTTTTTTTCAAATCTAATTATTCCTTCTATATAGATAAACTGGGCTCTTTTTTTAATTATATAAGTGCTTCTTAATTTTGTCTCAGCCCAAGTTTTTAGAGCTGTCTTCTTTGATCTTTCCCACCATATTCCAAGAAACAAATGAAGCTTTTTCATCAAAATTCCTTCTCTTATCTTCCGTTGCCTTTTTGATCACTACCATCTATCCAGAACAATTCTTTTTTTATCTGATTGACGCTTATAGTTAATAAACTATGTAATATTTTAAAATATATTTAGATTCTTCTATAAATAATTGATTAAGAATGTGAAGTTGGCCACAGTAGTGGTTGAAGGCAGTGGTTGAATTCCATGATTCTCTGTCAGATGAATTTTTGGTAGGATGTGGATTAAGACAGGGAGACCTGTCCTCTCTCCAACACTTTTTAATTTAAGCCTTGAGCTTGCCACGAGAGCCATTAGAACAAACCCAGGTGGCGTAATTTACGATAGACTCACACAGCACATGGTGTACGCAGATGATTTTGTGATCACAGCCCGATCTGAAGCTGCCTTGTCAGGAGGACTGTAGGAGTTGGAATGGGTCTTGAGATAAGCAAGTATAAAACCAAGCACCTGATAACTTCAAGGCTAAAAATATGGGAAGAGCAGTCCATCCACCTTTCAACTCATGAATTCAAGACGGTGGAATCTTTCAAATACTTAGGCGCAACAGTGACTAGCAAAAATGAAATACTTTCTGAAATAAAAGAAATAATAGCAGCGGGAAGCAGGTGCATGTTTTCCCGACAAAAACTGTTTAAATTTCGGAACCTGTCAAGAGAAGCCAAGATAATTATTTATAAGACTGTGATTCGACCCGTTGTAACCTGAAGGGTAAAGGGTGACGTGGCTACAAAATGTTGAAAACGATCTCCAAAAAATGGGAATTAGAAGATGGAAAACAAAAGCCAAGAATCACCAGGAGTGGTTACGAATTGTGGAGGAGGCCAAGGTTCTTCAAAGGCTGTAGAGCCCTTCAATAAATAAATGTAATGGGGTTGATCAGTTATATATTCCCTCCAGTTAAATAAAATAATTTATTTACAATATGTATGATTATATGGTTTAAAATACAAATAAAAAAAATGATTGTAAAAAATTATTTTGGTTGTGTATCGCATGCCTACTATATTCTAAGCGCTCTGTAATAAAAATCTTTGCCAGTATTCTGCTGATAACTTTTTTCTCCTCGGAAGTTGTGGATCAGAAAAGTTTATGTGGTATAAACCAAATCTTTGACTGAAAAAAAAACAAGAACCAATGTATTAGTTTAATAAATAAATTTATAAAATATGTTCAAGGAATTGGTTTACTTAAAATACAAATTATTTGGAAAAAAAAAAAAAAAATCTTTAGTTATCATTCAGTTTTAGAGCTTTATATACTGTTATATCTGTTTCAATAATCAATTAATATAATATATATATATATATATATATATATATATATATATATATATATATATATATATATATACTTATCTCTTATCTCTCTCTTCTTCTTTTACCATATTATTTTGGAAGTGCAGACTTCTTTTGGCCCATTGGGCACTTACTTCTAATGTGGGGTAGAAAAGTGTACAAAAAGTACTTGGATGAGGCAAGCTTCAGGATATACCGTGGATGCATCAAAACTTCGTTCATGGCCAAGCTCTCTTAATTTTTTTTATGTCACTAAAGATGTGTATGTAAATGACAATATATAAGACTCAGGCTAGTGTATTTGTCAGCTGCAGAATAAGCAGGAAAATACATTTTGATTCTAGAGTAAGACAAGCTGATGCTTTCTCAGCGGTCCTATTTAATCTAGCCCTGCATAAAGCAATGAAGAATTTAGAGTCTGGACTTTTGTGAGTTGAACCTACCAAATTCTTGGGCATGCTGATGATATTGTGGTCCTGGCAAGAAATAAAGAAACTTTAAAAGGAATTTTGGACAAGATAGTTAAAGATAACAAAATAGTAGGTCTTGAAATTAATGAGCTGTTAACTACTTTGTGTATCTTGGCATGGAAATTAATTCCAAAAATATAGTGAGTGATTAGGTTAAAAAAATAAAATAATGAGTGGCAATAGAGCTTACTTTGGCCTTACAAAAGATAATAAAATCAAACCTGCAATCCAAAAGGACACAATTCACGCTATACAGATCTCTTACCAGACCCATTGTTTGCTTTAGCACAGAGTCCTGGACACTAAAAGCAGCTGACCAGGAAGTCCTAAGGATCTTCAAAAGGAAGATATTGAGGCGCGTGTTCGGCCCTGTGTACGCTCAAGAAGCATGGCGAATAAGGAATAAACAGGAAATAGAAGACCTTATACAGCATGAAAATATAGTAAGATTTATTAAATCTAAACAGATCAACTGGTTAGGACATCTAGAAAGGATGCCAGACATAAGAATAGCCAAAAAAGTTTTCCAGGCGACTTTCCCTGGAAACAGAAGAAGATGACGCCCTCGTAAGAGCTGGATTGCTGACGTGGAAGAGGACTTGGAAAAGATGGGCATGACTAACTGGAAAGGAAAAACTTTGGATACGTTGCTGGGGACTAATTGTTAGGAAGGCAAAAGTTCACTATGGACTGTAGAGCTGAAGAAGAAGAAAGATGTGTGTGTAGTCTTCATGATGATGATATTGCTTCATGATGGAAGACAATGATGGCTGTTTCCTTGAATCAGCTGCTTCAATAATATTAGTTGTTGACAGTAGATTGTCGAATTGATGGTTTGGACAGGTTTAAGTAGCTAATGATCAACAATTCCTTTCTAATCTTATCAATCACTCACCTTCCTTGGCGACCATCTAGCCTCTGCCACTGTTTGGAAAGCTAAGGGCTTCAACCAGGATCTGTTCCATAGATTAATGTTGTACATGATCTATTTTTCATTGTGTGTAATCATTCATTTCTAAAATGGTTCGATTTCGATTCGTTTCAGCATCGAGTAAGGATTACTAGAGATGAGTGACTTTAAGGCGATCCATTGAGATAAAAGGACGTTATTTTCCAACCCAATAGCAAAGGATATGGCAGAAATAATGAATCCTGTGGATATTACTGAACATCTTAATATCTTAGCGGTAAATGATTATGAGTTAACAATATCTTTTTCCCTCATTAACTCTCCCAGTGTGTTTGGAAATGGTTGTTCTTATTGCCACTGTTGTTCTAGTTGAAAGGTATGATACTTCATTTCTTTTTTCGATTCTTCAAAGTTTTAAGTAAATACATTCAAATTGATATTTATGTTTGGTTATTAAAAATAAATGATATGCTATTTTCTTCAATAGGCTTCAGTTAAATGAAATAAATTTAAATCATAGGCTCATGTTTTGGTTCCTATCTGTAATAATGTAATCTGTAATCTGTAAATAAATCTTTATATATAATTTGAATTAATTTAATTGAGTTAATTGTTAGTTATAGTTGTAATTCGGATAATAATTGTAAATGATAACAGCATGTGATCTGAAGAACTGAACCGAATTTTACACCCAACTGATTTTCTAATATTCATTGGTGTAGGAATGTTGACATTTATAGCTAACATTTTAAATAAAACAAGGAGAAAGTTGCCAACAGACTGACTTAGGAATTTAATTATTCTTTCCGTAAATAAAAAAATAAAAAAAATGCTACATTTCCATGTAACACAATGGTTGAAAGGGATCCATTAGGATTATCAATTATCAAGTTAGGAAATATTTGATAAATAGAACTAATAAATATCTTTGTATTGAGTGATAATGTGTTAACAGAATCTGTACCCAGGGAGTGCTGGTGTTTCCAGCAGCTACTGTGTGTTGATATGGAGAAACGTTCAATCGAGAAAAAAAAAAAGCATTCAGTCAGTTCAAGGCAACTAGAATTAACCTGCCATTAGAAATATTTTTATAGATTCTGATTTATGGTGTCTACTGATTTCAGTAAACGCAATTCCTGACTTTTTCAAGAATGATTCTGGGAATTCCCTACAATCGATACTTTAACACTCTTGCAATAATGAACCAAACAAATAAATCAATGCATACTTTACATATCACAGTTACAACAATTTATAATATCTGGAATTACATGTTATTTCTGATTTCAAGAGAAAGAAAGACATTTTGTAACAGACTAAATTTGATGATTAAAATTATGAACTTGTTAGTAGAGCTTTAACAAAACTTTTATCCTTTACTTTGGCCCAATAAACTGAAATATAAGGTAAGGGTGAATAAAATATATTCTAAGAAGAGAGGACTTTTATTATGAAAATTTAAGCATGATAGTAAATTTTAGATTTAACGATGACTTTTGCAAATTGATTGCTTATTCTCGGCCAAACTAAATCCCCGCTATATTTAAAAAATTTCAGAGTGGTAGACACCCTGTGGTTTTATAGGCTTGGGTCATGGAGATGCATTGATAGGGGAATTTATTTATTTAGTGATAGGAGGAGTGCAAATTTAAAGTTGATTGTATATGACTAATATATAAAATTAGTAACTACGACGAAAGACAATTCAGTTTATTGAAATGTATAAAACTGATAAGACAAAAACAAATTGGAGTTAAATATTACTTTCCTTTTCCACTAATATTATAAAATATCTTACCTGTATCCATATCTCCATTCGAAATTGTCGATTATACTCCATACCAAGTAGCCTATTACGTTAGCACCATCATCTCTCACAGCTTTCAACAGCTCTTTTAAGTAGCTCTGTTCAAAATAAAATATTCCAATAACATCAGATATAATTAGAATCATTATTTACCAAACAGTTAAAAATTTTACATCGTAATATGAGATTCTATCATAATCGTTTATTCTTCCATCATCACAATATCCATTCTCCGCTATAAAGATGGGCACTTGTTCCCCATATTGATCTCTAAACCAGCTCACAATTTTTCTAATGCCTTCTGGATATACCTGAATCATAATAAATACAATTTAATCTCTTATGAATATTCTCAATTTCTGAGGGAGAAAAGATTTAGCAATTAAACAAATATCAATTAGTTAACACAAGACAAATACTACCTGATTTGAATGACATAATTTGAATAGGAAATCCTCTCTTAAAGGTATCGTGCTGAAAGTCACTATAATTTAATTAGTGACTTTAATGATTTAATAGTGGTAGGAATAGTGGCATTCATGATTTAATGATCAATAACATATCTTTTATTTTAATACAACCTATAGTGAGGAAATATATCTAACTAATTTTAAACCTAAGAATATTCCTATCTACCTAAGGTCACCACATAATATAGATATATTGCCTTTGAGAATCAAAGTGGGGTAAGTCCGACATCATAAACTCGGAGAAAAGTGTTCCAAACGTTTGCAAAACTTCAAACTAAATCTAGAGGGAAACAGCTTCTGATAAAATTTTGTTTTTCTTATCTTTTAGCCTGTTTCCAAGGCAAAACACCGTTGTTTGACCAGAACTGACATATACTATTCAAACCCTAAACATGTGGTTATTTTGTTTCTCTCTCTAACGGCGTATATTGTGCTCCCTAGGCAAAGTGTAAAATTACCTTTTTGCCACTTGTGCACCAAAAACATGAGTCATCCTAGAGTCGTTTGGTTGTCTTAAAAAATAAATGTTTTTGTAGTTCCGTCACAATGATTCTCAACAGGCGATATTATTATTACTTACTATGATGGATGTTATTCAACGTATTGTTAGCTAGTGAATAGACCGGAGATAATTGAGGTCTATGTTCTCTCTGCTGTCACTAATCCTTCTTCTATAAAGCCTCTTGTCTGACGACTTTGTCATCTTCAACAAGGATCGAATCTCATCCAAGGAAGTCCTCCCTCAGGCCTGGTTCAGTTAAAAGTCTCCTCCTTTGACAGGTAACACTCTATATTGTAAGGTTCTTCTTTTTTATTAATAATAACAATAATGATTGTGAACATAAAATTTATTTTTAGTCCGGGCGCCGTTATACAATAAATGAAAAATGGTTTTGCATTTCACATTAAAATATTTAAAAATATAACCTTAATTTAATACTCGTTAGTATAAAGATTAACATACAAAAAAACAAATAAACGAACAAGTTAGTTTCTGAATAATTCAAATTCAAATAATTCCCTGTCCAAGGATTCTTTTTACAAAATGAACAAACATGCCTTTACTTTTCTTAAACATAACAAAATTAAAAAATTAAATTGTCTTGATAAATGCTTCACCAATTCTTCTCACTAAATAAATTCAGGTACATTCCTCTAGATCTCCTAATCAACATAAAAAAAATATCGTTGTACCACAATACACATTGCACTATGACTGCTGCACACCTTGTGGCCCTACACATCCTGTTCCCTCCAAAAAACTGTCCCCCCACTCCCCTATTTATGTATTACCAACTGAATTTATTGAACAAATTAATTTTTAACAAACTTTACAAATTACACTTTTTCAGATATTATCCAATAGAATTTACATTATTCTAAATTACAATTATATATAAAAACAAAATAAAATAAATATACATACAAAACATTATGAGATTAATTATAAACAACAGTTAACTCAGTTATATGCAACCATTTTTCTTTCTTTAAAAAATTTTAATTTACTAAAATAAGTTTTCTTAAATTTATTTAAAATTTTCATGTGAAAATGTACAAAATTGTAGAGCCCTTACAATATACTACTCTGTCCATTTCCTTTCCTAATGCTCTCAGTGGCTTCTGAAGCAAAACTTTTCTAAATTAAATATAACAGCTTCCTATTTATAAAACATTTCTACCCAGCTGTGTCAGATAGTACACAGCCTCTGCACTACCACTTAATTGTTTCTTGCAGGTGCCTTTGCCTGACCTGCATACCATCCAAGTACCTTAGCCTGGATACTTGCCTCTATCCATAAGCATTTATTATTTACAATAATTAATATAATTTATATTTCAGCTTTACTTAGCAGGTTTGAAGTGAAAAACTTTCAAAAATTTGAGTAAGTAAATAAAGCATTGAACAAGCAAAGAGGTAAAAAAAATCATCCATACCTAAATAAGTTCAATAATAAATATTTTATACAGCTGGTATTATAATAATTGCCTTACCTTTACTTCAGTTTTCATTCTTCCTGCAACTTGGTATGGATATGAAAACAGTAAGTTTGACAGAAAAAATGTTGGTAAAGTAATTTTTTAAAATCTAAATAAACTCCCCATCAAAAGTATCGCAGTACTTTGAAATATTTGAAATTTATAAAAACTTATTATTTCTCATAATAAAGAAAGGTTCTGAAGTATATAATAAACATCTCTAAACTAAACATAAACAATTTTTATTAAAATAAATTACAATATTTCTCCCAATAAACAAAAAGTTAGAAAACTTACTTTTTAAAAATTTCAATTTTTACAATTTTAACTTATATTTAATAAGACATATTCTCTGGCTTGAATGATTGCTTCCAATAGTCTTGGAATATTTTTAAATAACGAAACAAATTATAAACATGGGCTGAAGGAAATTTGAAAAAAAATAATCTAAAATTCCATTGTTTGTTATTAACAGGGAAAAACATTGATGTGTCTAATCCTTAATGTCTCATGTTTAATAAATAATATTAAGATGAATACAAACCAAGTACGGATTAAGGTAAAAACTGTTAAAGTATTAACATCATTTTCTTGTAAAATCGATTATTTTTATGTTTACACTGTGTAACCTGTATAGAACCTGTGGTTCATGGCGTCAGAGACAGATTACTGAAGAGACATGTTGTGCTTACTTTGTTCTTAGTGTGCTGTATTAAATAAAAACTTAAATCAGTGTATGAGTGAGTAATTCATTTAAAATACCTAAACAGGTTATGGGCTCAGCATGAAGTTACTAGGAACATTGGAAAAGCAGGAAATACATGAAAATTTGTAAGACGTTAGTGCTCTGTGGTAATTTTTCTTTTTAAATGGATTCAAGATCAATCATGATTCCTCAGATTGCTCTGTTAGAAGGGAAGAGCAACTGGGAAAACTGGAAGGTGAAAATAAGAATGGGATTGAAAATGATACCTAGGGCAATAGAAATAATAGATGGAACTTACAAATGTCCTTCAGACCCTGATACTACTGATAAAGAATCTGTGAAAGTGTATAATACAGAGTTAGCAACATTTAATAAAATTGACAACCAGGCACTGCGGGTTATGTCTAATAACATGACAGAGATGTTTGAAAAGGTGAGACGCCATGAGTTTGGTAGAGATATGTGGTTGGGTCTTTGTCAACGTTTTGACACATTTTCAGAAGACAGAATTTTTGATTTGTACAATAAATTTTTTGAAAGTAAGTGGTCGCCAGATGATGATGCTGTAACATTTATTACTAGAATTTCCAATGCATGGAAACAGTTGCAAGGAGAAATTGATAAACAACCTGCTGATAATAAAGATATTTTATTAATATGTAAAATTTTAAAATCCCTTCCTGATAAATTTAAACCGTTTAATGCTGGATGGAGACTCATAAATGAAGAGAACAGGAGTTTAAACAATCTTACCCAAAAATTATGTACTTTTGAGAGCAACCTGGGTGACAGTAGTTCAGAAAAAGTTTTGGTTGCTAAGAGGACCACATCTCAATTTCATAAGCATGTTCGGAATAGAAATACTAATTCTTATAATACCTCAATAATTTGCCACTACTGCGATAAAAAGGGTCACACAGTTCAGAGATGTCGGTTTTGGCTTGCTGATGGCAAGCCACCTAAGCCTGCTAAAGCTAAATTTGCTCAAAATAATTCAAGCAAAGGTGTGACTCTGTTAACAGTTACCTCAGAAGTTTTTGCATCAGAGACTAATAGTGATGCTTGGTATGTGGACAATGGAGCAACACATCATATATGTAGTAGAAGAGAATGGTTCACAAGTTTTGATCCATTTACAGATGACCATGTAATTATTACGGCTAATGGCTCTCAAGTCAAGGCACTGGGTAAGGGATCTATTTTAATTGAAGCTGCGTCTAACGGCCATTGGAAGAGACTTAAACTCACTAATGTCTGGCTAGTTCCAGGTATTTCTAAGAATCTTTTTTCACTTTTAGCAGCTCAAGATCATAGACCACAGAGTAAATTTGAATCCACTGCAGTTAGCTGTAAATTATTTGAAGGTAATGAAACTCTTGTGTCAGAGAATCGTCAAATTGGAAGTGGTCTCTATAATCTATAGGGTAGTACCCACAACAGAGAGCTGTAAGTCAGAAAATAACAATCTATCTACTCCTGTCAAAGACAATAATTTATTACAGCTTTATTTAAAGGATGGGTCATCAAAATAAACGGCATGTGAAGGAAGTAATTAAAAGAGAACTTAATTTAGACTTAACTCTTGATGGTGAACTCTGTGAGGGCTGCATAAAGGGAAAAGCTCATAGACTCAAGTTTGGACGTCGGAAAAGAGCTGAGAAGACTGGTCAGGTTATAAACACTGATGTATGTGGTTCTTTTATACCTTCGAAAAGTGGATTTAAATATTTTCTGGTATTTAAGGATGATTTTTCAAAATTTAGAAAAGTTTATTTTATTAAAACCAAGGATGAAGTCTTTCAAAAATTAAAGGAATTTTTAGCAGAAGTTACCCAATTAGGTCATAAAGTAATGTGCATTCAATGTGACAATGGCGGAGAATTTAAAAATGAAAGAGTAGAAAACTTCCTCAAATTAAAAGGTATTGAAATCAGATGTACTATGGCATACACACCACAGCAAAATGGCTGTGCTGAGAGAGAAAATCGCACCATTGTAGAAACTGCAAGAGCCCTCATGCATTCAGGAGAAGAATCTCTACCTAAGGAGCTATGGGCAGAGATGATTAATGCTTCAGCCTATATATTAAATCGAACTGGTCCATCATCAGAAAAAGGTAAATCTCCATTTGAACATTGGATGGGTATAAAACCGGGAATCAAAAATCTCCGTGTTATAGAATCCAAATGTTGGGTCCATATACCTAAAGAAAATAGAAGAAAATTTGATAAAAAGGCTACTCAAGGAGTACTTGTTGGATATGATGGGGACAATGGATACCGAGTCTTCTCAAATAATAAACTAATTAGATCAAGAGATGTCATATTCCAGGAGTCACAAAATCTTCCACATCATCCAATAGAATGTAAAGGTATTGACATTTATTATAAAGAGGAACCAGAAGAACATAAGGAAAAATGAAATACCTTTGGAAGGAGAAGAAATCTCAGAAAGAAGAAAGATCAAGGAGAATCTCAAGAAGAAGAAGATGAAGACTTAGAAATAGAAGATAGTGTGTGGAAAAGAGGCATAAATCTGAGGGGTCAGGATAAAATTAATAAACCTAAATCCATGAATGATTATGTCAACATCGTTGAAGGGAGTGAAGTTGTGCCATTGGACTTGCAAAATGCGATGAACAGTGAAGCCATGGAAGAAGAAATGACTTCCCTAACAGAGAACAAAACATGGACTATCTGTGATTTGCCTCATAATAAAAGAGCTATCCCTTCCATGTGGGTTTTCAGCAAGAAATATAAACTTGATGGAAATTTAGAAAGATATAAAGCTAGGCTAGTGGTAAAAGGATTTGCACAAAAGAAAGGTCAAGATTTTGGAGAAACCTTCAGTCCAGTTGCTCGTCAAACCACTGTTAGAACAGTAATCAGCATTGCTTCAAATGAAGATATGAGTCTTCATCAGTTTGATGTATCGACTGCATTTTTAAATGGAGAACTCAAGGAGGAGATCTATATTCAACAACCAGAAGGCTTCGATGAAAACTCAGGGAAGGTTTGCAGATTACATAAAAGTCTATACGCGCTCAAACAGGCTCCGCGTTGTTGGAATGAGAAGATAAAGAACTTCCTAGTTAGTATTGGTTTTCAAATTAGCTCAGCAGATCCTTGCCTACTTATCAAAGATGTTAATGGTAAAAAGGTTTTGTTATGTTTATATGTTGATGATGGATTAATCACTGCTTCGGACGAAAGAGAAGCAATGGAGCTCTTAGAAAAATTAAAACAGGAGCTCAAAATCAAGACTGAACTAACTGATTTCTATCTTGGATTGGAGATTAACAGAAGCAAGGAAGGTATCAAAATAAGCCAATCTTCTTACATTAGGAGGCTTCTCAAAAAATTCCATATGGATGAATGTCATCCTGTTAGCACTCCGATTTTAAAAGATGATTCATACAATGAAAAGGAACATGGAAACATCAAGACAACAAATTTTCAATATAGAGAAACTGTAGGTTTACTCATGTATTTGATGGTATGTACAAGACCAGATATTGCTTATTCTATCAACGTAGCTTCAAGAATGCTTGAAAATCCTTCCAATTGTGACATAGTCAGGGTCAAACGAATATTCCGTTATTTAAAAGGGACATCTGAACTTGGAATATTGAATAAGGAAAACCATAGAAGAGGAATTCTTTAATGCTACTCTGATGCAGATCTTGGTGGTGATAAATTAACTGGCAGGTCTACTACTGGCATTGCCTGTATGTATTCAGGTGGTGCCATATCATGGTTCAGTAAAAGGCAGAGTTCAGTCTCTATCTCAACCACTGAAGCAGAGGTCATCGCTGCAAGTGAGGGTACGAGAGAAATGGTTTGGCTCAAAAGGCTTCTTCAAGATATGACTGAATTTAAAGAAGGTACTCTTTTTGTCGAAAATAACGCTGCCATTAAATTAGCAGAGAACCCTGTGTGGCACAAACGTACGAAACATATACCCATTCGCCACTTCTTTGTCAGGGAAAAGGTTCAAGAGGGAGAAATTCATATCCGGAGAGTGGATACCCTAAGTCAACTTGCTTATTTAGTTCTAGTTATTTTACAAGTAAATTATGAAGGAAGGTGTTAAAGTATTAACATCATTTTCTTGTAAAATCGATTATTTTTATGTTTACACTGTGTAACCTGTATAGAACCTGTGGTTCATGGCATCAGAGACAGATTACTGAAGAGACATGTTGTGCTTACTTTGTTCTTAGTGTATTGTATTAAATAAAAGCTTAAATCAGTGCATGAGTGAGTAATTCATTTAAAATACCTAAACAAAAACCAGGAAAATCTTGAGAATTATGGGTGTTGCAATAATTGTGACAGGGAGTTTATTGGTAATATTTTCTCTAAATTAATATTTTGTAACTTTACCATCTAAACTCTAAGTGCAAAATTAGTGCTGAAGTAGGAAGATAAAATGATTAATCTATAATTATTTAAGCTTTCAATTTACAAGACAGTAGTAAGGCCGATTGTCTCCTATGGTAGTGAATCATAGACCCTAGCAGCAGAAAACGACAGAGAGTTTTAAAAGAGATGAAGGTATTTTGTTAAATATTTGATGCAGTAATAGTTGGAGATGCCTGGTAAATCAGAAATAATAATTAACGGCTGATATTTTTTTAGCATGGGAGACATCTGGAAGGAATTGCTACGACTTGTGGAAAGAATGGATCCTGGTAGAATCTAAAAAAAATTGTTCTATGGGAAGCCAGGTGGAACAAGATTCAGGAGGCCTAGATAGTGATAGAATAGAATAGAATAGAAAATAAACTTTATTCTGGGACGATGTCCCCTAAGAATAATAAAATGTACATAAATAAATACAATGAGTCTAGCTTTCATAAGAAGAAATAAAATAGATTAACAATCTGGTTAACTATTTACAATTTTACAAATAAAGAACAAAATGAAGTTTTGCTAGTCAGTATCATTCTGGAGGGAAAGGAGGTATTGAAATAGAAGGGATTTAAATGTGGACAGAGATGGAGCATTACGGATATTACAGGGTAGTGAATTCCACAAGGAAGTAGCACGGGAAATGAAGGAGTGGTCAAATGATGTACTCTTATGGGAAGAAGTATACAGGTCAGAGGAGCGAGATCTTGTAGTGCGGGAGGAGACCGAGGATCTGAACTGGAAGATGTTATAGATGTAGGAGGGATTCCGAGAATTGATGGTTTGATAGAGGAAGGAGGCTAGGAAGTAATTTATGCGGAATGAAGGATAAAGCCATTTTAACTCTGTATATAGATGTGATGTGTGGGAGGCTTTTGGAACCCTAAAGATAAACCTAACGAAACAGTTCATTAGTCTCCTTAGTTTACTCTCGAGTTCCGACGTCAACCCACCATATGCAACACAGCTGTAGTCAAAATGGGGTAGGATAAGGGAAGAAACCAATAGTTGACGAGTAGGTTTCGGAAGGGAGTCCTGGGAAGAATGGAATAGTTTAAGGATGGATATAACCCGTCGAGAAATTTGGGAGATATGAGGTTTCCATGAAAGGGTTTGGTCAAAGGTAATACCAAGGTTTTTGACTGTGGGGTGGAATTGAATAGGTTGGGAGTTCATAGACAGGATCAGGAGGTGGGGAAGGGATCTCAGATGGGTATTAGAACCTATGATAATAGCCTGCATTTTTTCTACATTTAATTTTAATTTGTTATCAGAGGCCTACTTGCAAATGCTATTAAGGTCTTCTTGGATAAGGGAGAATGATTTAATTGAATCAGGGGATGGAAGGATAGATATATCTGGAAATCATCCGTGTATAGATGGTAGGAACAATGGTGAATGGAATTTGGTAGATCATTTATGTAGGCACAAAAAAGAGTAGGAGAGACACTGGAACCTTGGGCTACCCCTGATGTCAATGAAAGGGAAGAGGAAAGTGGCTGGTTTGGTATGGATACTATTTGAGTTCTACTATAGAGGAAGGAATGAAACCAGAGGAGAGAGCTTGAGGAAAAAGATAGGGCTTTTAGTTTCGTGAGGAGAATAAAATGGTCTAGGGTGTCAAAGGCTTTAGTAAAATCTAGAAGGCTAAGGACAGTTACTTTTCGTTCGTCAAGAGCAGTATGTATGTCATTAGTAATTTTTGTTAAGGCTGTCTGAGTTGAATAACCAGGTCGGAACCCAGATTGGAACGGATTAAGGAGATGAGAGTTTTCTAGGAAATTGGAGATTTGTGATTGAACTAGTCTTTCAAGGGGTTTGAACAGATTGGAAAGTATTGATATGGGACGGAAATCATTAAGTGAAGATGGGTTAGATTTCTTTTGTAAGGGTTGTAAGCTTTCTTCCAGGATGAAGGAAAGGTGGAGTTTTGCAAAGAATAATTATATATATGTATGAGGACTGGAAGGATAGTAGGAAGGCAGAGTTTGATTAATTTTAGTGGAATACCATCATGTCCAATAGCTTGCGTTTTACATTGGAAAATGGCATCAATGAGGTCTGAGGGTGTGATATAGGAAAAATAAAAATTGGAGGAGTTAAAAGGAGGACCGCTTGGAGCGCAGCTGGCGGAAAGAGATGAGGAGTTTGATGATGAGGTAGCAAAAAAGGAATTCATTTCATTAGAAGTAAAAGAGTATGAAAGCGGAGCATTTGAGGATTTACTAAAGGAAAGTTTTGATAAAATTTTCCATTTTGATTTTGGATCACAGGCACTGGAGAGGGCTTCATGAAAATATTGTGATTTAGCTTTTCGAATGGCAGTTTGTGTCAGATTCTGAAGGGATTTAAACAGAGTGTAGTCGTCCTGAAGTCTAGTCCGTCGAAAACATCTTCGAGCGGCCTCTCGTCTCTTTTGTAGATTTTTGATTACTATTGTGATCCAGGGTGCTGGTGGACGTTGGATTAGGATGGTTTAAAGGGGAGAATGTGAGTCGAGGATGGATAAGAGATTGGATGTGAGGATGTCAACCATGTTGTCGATAGTGTGGGAGGAATATATAGAGTCCCAGTCCAGAGCGTCAATATCATTTTGGATTGAGGAAAATGTTAAGAAATCAAGATTGCGATAAGAAATGGTTTTTGGAATGAATGTTGTAGTTTGGATATTGTATGACAGGGATATTAAATCGTGATTAGAAAGAAACGTGATTGATAACTGGGAAGATGTTGATGGTGAACCAAAAGGCTTTAAGTGTACTCTGGTGGAAAAGATTCTCTACAGACAGAAACAATAGACCCTAGATATTATTCTGTTAGGAATGAATAAAGATAAAATGATATGAGCTATATGTTCACCTGAATCCATCCACAACTTGTTGATGGCCATTTAGGGTTGCCAGAATATAGGACATTTCCGTCTTTCTCATGTGAAGGGTTTAGACCACTTGCCCCAAACGTTGCCAAAGCCGATGAATAATGATTATAACTGAGATAGTCGAAACTACCTGCAATATAAAGAATGATTCTTGATAATGAAATGAAAATAAATTTTTATTCTGGGGCCATTGCCCCTTAAGAATAATTATAATGGACAATTAATGATGGCCTAGCTGCCGTATGTATAATTTAGAAATATAATAAAAGCAAGAAAAATACAATTAAAATTAAATTAAGGAATTTAAAAGAAATATTAAATTACAATATAAAGTAAAAAAGTAATAGTACATGTTTTAAAATATCATACGAAAAACAAATTATATCTTAAGGTTAGAATTTAAAATAAGCTATGAAAACAGAAATAGGGAAAATAAAAATTCTATGAAAAAAATACAGTAAACAAAGCTAAGAAATATAAATTATCTGGAAAAATAATACGTCTTGTATGATAAAATAATATAAGTTATGCCAAAACCAATCATACAAATTTAGTGCAATAGTACAAAATCAATATTATATTCAGAATATTCATATTTCATTTTAAAAAATATTTTCTTCATCGATATGACTGTTAAATTGAATATCTAACAAGTAAACAAAAGTCAGGATTTGAAGCTATTATGAGTGGATGAATGGCGAATGATGGAAGGGAGGGAGTTCTAGAAATTAGAAGCTCTGGAAATAAAGGAGCGTTGAAAAATTTTGTGTTGAAGGGAGTTAGGTAGAGGTCTGAGGAACGGGATCTGGTTTTGCGGGAACTCACTGATGATTTTAATGTTAATGCTTTGAGGATATAGGGAGGTGACTGAGAGGAAAGTGATTTGTAGAGGAACGAACCAAGGAAGTATTGTCTTCGGAAGGAAGGAAATAACCATTTTAATCTTGTGTAGTGGTGAGATACATGGTCATAATGTGATATCCCTGGAACGAATCTAAGGCAACAGTTCATGAGCTTCTTCAATCTTGCATCCTGAGATGCAGAGAGACCTCCGTACATCACACTACCGAAATCAAAATGGGGGAATATGAGAGAAGAAATTAATAGTTGGTGAGTTGATTGAGGGAGGAATTTACGAGAGCAGTTTAGGAGTTGAAGAGTGGAAATTGTTCGTCGGATAATGAGGGAAACATAATCTTTCCAGGAAAGGGTTTGGTCAAAGACAATGCCGAGGTCCATAACGGAAGTTTATGGGATTGGAATCTATGGAGAAATTAGGGATTCCAGGTAGGGAGTTGATAATAATAATAGATAATGAGTCATTTAATGTCTATTAGCAAGTTCTATAAAGGTTGTATGACTGTCCAGCTAATAAAAATTATATAAGGTATGTAAAAGTTAATATTAAATTTAAACTAAAAATATAAAGTCTAATTTATTATACAGTGGCTCAAAGTGAAATTGACACACCCTACAGAGAGAATGAAAAGGATTCACAATAGGGCATACATTTTTTTTTGCTAGGTCTTCTCCTGGATTCCTTAACACATAGCAATGTCTTTCAGACCCAAAAATAACATCTATCAGCAAATGTTTTTTTAATTTTTTGAGCCAAGTTTTCTATCCCAGATTTGTAAAATGTTGAGTCACGTGATGAAAGGAATTCAGAAAATGCATTTTTAATGTCTAAATCATTGGTAAACAATTTTCCTCGCAAAAAGGTGTCCAAACTCCAAAAAAAAGTGGTAGTCTGTAGGGGATCAGGGGAATATGAGGGGTGTGGTAAGACTTCCTAGCCTAACTCCTTTAATTTATTCACTGTCTTTATTGAAACATGAGGTCGAGCTTTATTATGAAGGAGAATAGGTCCTTTCCTGCTTACCAGTAACGGCTGTTGCTTGATCAAATTTTGATTCATTTGGTCAATTTCTTGGCAGTATGATGTTGAATCAATTGTTTTTCCCTTTGGTAGAAAAGAAAAATGAATGACCCCGGCCATAGACCACCATACAGTAACCATAAATTTTTTCGGATGGAGATTCTGTTTTGGCATGTGCCCAGGAGGCTGATCAGCATATAACCATTGATCAAATTGGCGTTGATTGTCATACATGATCCACTTTTCATCACAAGTTATTAAACGGCCGAGAAATGGTTCATTTATTTGACGAGCAAGCAAAGAAACACCTGTCTCTAGACGTTTTAAATGCTGACGTTCGTTGAGCTCGTGTGGGACCCTGGTATCGAGCTTTTTTGCCTTTCTGATCAATTTTAAATGCCTGAAAACTGTTGTACGATTTATGCCTAGCTCTGACTGTTTTATGAGGGTCTTCTTCCACAGCATTCTTAAGATCTTTTTCCTCCATTGATGTTTGAGGCCGTCCATGCGGCAGATTTTCTAATGTCGTATTTCCTGAGGAAAATTTTGTAAACCAACGACGGATGGTTCTTTCATTAGCACTGCTTTCACCAAACGCATGATTAATATTTCTTGCTGTCTGGGCAACGGAATGACCGAGTTTGTACTCATAAAAAAAAAAAAAATCATTCGGAAATCACATGTTTCCATGGCCACTGTTAAAATTATATGAAAATCTGTACTTGGGAAAAACCAGTTTGCAAATAGAGGATTAACAAGTGCTTATTATAGATAGTAAATATTTTGCTAAGAATCAACAGACAACACTTTAATCCTCTATAAAGATTAAGATTTAAAAAATCGGGCATTTCGTGTGTAACAACCCAATATTTATACATAAAGTAAATACTACTACGATGTTTCGTGATTCTGATAAATTACTGTTTTTAATGTTATACAATTGAACTACTTATTTATTCAAAGATATAAATATATAAATAAATATCCAGTTTTATCATTTTGACTAGGAGCCACTGTAGGTGTTATCTGATATCATTGAATAATATCACAGAGGGTGAGAAGATGTATGAAAATTTAGAAGCTAAATTACTTAAAACATTACCTTTGATTTCTTCAATCTCTTGTGGTGTAAAATTAGGCAATCTTGAACAATTTTGTCCCTCTATGAGACTGTTCTTATCTACGATATTCCGCATCACTGGAGGATAGTCACCAGTACTACTGTACACTGGATGAGCGAACCAACCCAACTGCAACCATTTCTTTATTTAATACAAATGCTGTTTATTAGATTTCTATTTGAGATAAGATAAGATGGAATGTTATATTAATGTTTACCAAACAATTACGATAGAAGGTAATGTTAATCTAATTTCTAGTGGAAATATTTTCTTAGTATATTTCTATTCCAATCTTTGAAATCCAAAAACTTATTAAATATTAATAGTTAAGTAGTTTAATAATAAAAGTACATAGGTTAAGATCTTGTATTCAAGAGATGGATAGAGGAATAACTATTTTACCAGGTCCTCCAAAATGTCCTGTCGTTTTTTTCAAGTGGGCTATAAAAAGTCAGCTGTGAAGTATGCAAACATTTTATTCATCGAAATATGCACCATTACATTCAGTTGTTTTCTCCCAACGTGATACCAGGTCCCAAATTCCTTTTTTAAAAAAATCTTTTGTTTTATTACAGAAAAAGTTGTCCAACTCCATTTCTAAGCTCTGACGATTGTTAAAACATTTTTTTCTTAGACTATTATCTAAAGCCCAGAAAAGATGGTAATCTGTTGGCGAAAGATCATAAGAATAAGGTGGATGAGGCAAAGTTTCCCACCCTAGCTCCATCAATTTGTCTCTGGTCACTTTTTCTGTATGAGGTCGAGCGTTGTCTTGAAGCAGCAGTGGCCCTTTCCTGTTCACCAGTCCGCGATCAAAAGTCTTAAGTTTGACAAGACAGCGATCCAATATTTTACAGTAGACATTGGCAGTTATCGTTTGTCCTTGATTCAAGAGCTCATTGTGAACTAACCCCTTTCCAGTCCAAAAAAACACCAACAGGATTTTTTTTGGATGGAGGTCTGGTTTTGGCTTCTCATCTGCACTCAGCCATTGATATGATCGTCTCATATTGTTGTATAATACCCACTTTTTGTCACAAGTAATAATTCGATCGAAAAATGAATCAATTTTTAATCGATACATTAAAGAAGAAGTCGTTGTTACCGGAACCAGTTTATTAGCATCCAATAGTTGGTGAGGTACCCATTTACCCAACTTTTTTACTTTTCCCATTTCTTTTAGGTAGTTCCAAGCTGTAGATTCGGAAATGTTAAGCTGTTCAGCAATTTCTAAACATGTTTGGCGTGGATCTGCTGCGATTATATCCCACACTTGTGCTTGTTCAACCACTTTTGGTCTTCCAGACCGATATCCGTCTTCAAGCGATTCATCGCCCTCCCGAAATTTTTAAAACCAAAATTGTGCCTTCCGCTCACTAACACTATCTTTGCCAAAGATGTGACAAATATTATGAGAAGCCTCTGTCTCTTTTGAACTGCATTTGAATTCATACAGCAAAGCAGATCTAATTTTAATTTCAGTGCTCAACATTTTGACCGCACTTTTTAAAATACACAGAGAGACTGAATTAAAGGTTGCTACTGTTATTGTGAAGAGTAAACATTATTATTTACATAAGAACAAATTGGATTAGGCAGAAAGGAATTTACATGATGTTAAAACAAAAATATAAAATATTGTATTAAAAAACGACAGGACTATTTGGAGGACCTGATATTTTCAAGGATTGCAATGGAAACATATTCCAGAAGATATTGTAGATGGAAATCAAATTTTACATCAAGAGATATATATGAAGGTACAAGGGAATCCCAAAAATGAATTTTATCAAACAATGCATTAATCTCTTCAGACTTATTTTGAACTCTCTAGACAAATCCTATAGTT
Organism: Euschistus heros; assembly: GCA_003667255.2. NCBI lineage: Eukaryota > Metazoa > Arthropoda > Insecta > Hemiptera > Pentatomidae > Euschistus > Euschistus heros. Next base: position 345,064 of record RCWM02000775.1, on the reverse strand, counting down.
ATTAAACATATGTCATTGAAATGGGTGAATAAAGGAAATCAGCTTCATTTAGATTGGACTTTTAACTGTTTCAGATAGTATATTCATGGCTTAGAGATGTTTAATAACTCAAATTGATTTAATGTTTTATAAAATGCTTTTATTAAAATTAAGATTTAGAAAAATAACTAACCACAAATAAAATTTTTAAAAATATAAATCATATATATTTACGTGAATTTACCGAGAACTGCATCCCTTGTTCAGCAGCTCTTGCATCTTCTTCAGAATCTGTTTTGGGTACTAGGAACGGACCATCAATTGTTAGGCTAAGCTTACCTGTTGAAATAGAAATATTACTTTAGTATGTTTTATTAAAAACTAAAATCAGCTAACTGATGAGATAATTATTGACTGTGGAACTAAAGGAGGTAAAAAAAATGGGTGAAACTAGATCAAAAATGTAGAAAAATGATGCAGACCTCACCTTTCTATTACAATCCGCTGCAGATATATGATAAATCAAAAACTTTTTTGAGGCAACCACATTTTTTTCCATAAGAGCTGTAATATCTAAATATTGTTTAAATATTTTTCAAATTTTGACCACATTTTCGGATTAAGCATTAAATTATTTATAATGGCAGAGTACCTTTAACCTTGAATTTTACAAACTTGGGATCTAAAGAACAGCATGATCTTTACCTTATTTGGGGAAGTCACAATGTCTTATATTACTTTAACGCTCACCGTTTTTCGAAAAACTATACACAAAATTGCAAATCTCAAAAAAACTTGCAAATTTAATAAGCTTTCGAATGATATGTTAAATGTAATGATTTTGTTTTGATTTCATGGAGAAATTTACTTTTGAAACCGAAAAAACATGGTGTTCTCATTTGCCATACAAATCAGTTGCTTGTGTAAATAAAACATTATGACAATCCCTTAATGGAAATGTGTATTTTAAACATAATAAACTCTTCATTGGATTAAACAGCTAAGAAAAAAATAATTGTTTCATAGAAAATAAAGGAAAACTGTCAATAAAGCGACACCAGATCAGATGATCTTATTTTATTAAATTTATTTATTTATTACTATAATTTAGGATTTATTTTATTAGATTTTTAATGTAAGGTTTAAAATTCAATGATAATGAACATAGACCTCAATTTTGCTATTAGCTTCTGAATGCAGATGATATTAAAGAATACCACTTTTTGCGGTGAATTTATGGGTAGATGAGTCTGTTTTTACAGGGGAAGGCATTTCTACAGTTCCATGTGGACTATCTTTGTATTGCTGTTAGTCTTTATAAGGCTATTATAGACCTGGAGATTTAGACTTATAAGGTTTTTATGATTTACCTTTTTGAATTGGCTTAAATTCCTTTTCATACATTCTGTAAACTTTGCCATGAGCTTTTAATAAGTTATGAGCTGCTATGTAGTCACCAACACCATGGAGACCAACATTGGGTGGGAAATAAGGCGTTGAATATCCAGATACTACTTGTAAAGGTTCATTGATTGTGTTCCACCATTTAACCTAAACGCGATAAATATCTTAATAAACCTCATCATTTTGATTTTATCATCTAGGAAACATTGATTGATTATTAGCCATCACCTGATTTCCTAAAGCTTCAAAAATCACCCTGGAATAGTTTTGAAAGTGGTCAACTATAGTTTCATTCATCCAGCCTCCTATGTCTTGGAGTGGCTGTGGTAGATCCCAGTGGTACAATGTAACCTAGGAGTTGAAAGGTTAAATGATTGTTATGAATACCTAATTAATTTTTAAAAAATGTAATCAGCCTAGATACTATTAAGTTTGTGGCAGCCAGGCAGCATTAAAGACATTAGTTCTACACAATAACATCATTGTTGGTTTGGAATTGCTTCCTGAAGCAAATAGTTGAGGGTAAAAATCATTTCTATTTTAGTGTAGATCAAATGACAAATATAATCACTAAAAAGACCATTACATATAAGAAAAAACAATATACTTTATTCATACATTTTTACCCAAAGAAACTCCTCAAAATTAAACATGAATTCAACGCACTCCAAATTTCGACTCTCCTTGAAAAAGCAAAAAAATTTTTTTCGATTTTAATTTAAACATAAGGGTGTTTTAGTATTTTGAATCAAAACATTGCATAAGTTTCCGTGTGGATATATCTATAGAGCTTTTGTATAAAAATTAAAAAAACTTAAATAAGAACAAAAATCTTTAAAATAAAGGGTGTCCCAAAATTAATGCAAGATCTGAATTAGCTGGCATTTGTGCTGTAAAAGGTTGACAAAAAAAAAAAAATAATAATAAATAAATAAAAATTGACAGCCGACAGTTTAGAATTAATAAAAATGTTTCATTATTGAACAATACCTCAAAAATCAGAAACGTTTACAGCTGCAGTTAAGAAAATTAAGCGATGAAGCACATTTTTATCTTTGGTTTTGTTAATCCCAACATTGCTGCTTTTGGGGTTTAGAGGACATACATGTTATTGTCAAAAAAGAAATGCATTCATAACATGTCCTGCTTTGTTTGGATTTAGGGCTGGAGGCATCACCGAGCCTTACATTTTTGAAAATGGGGCAGGTCAAGCAGTTACTGTTGCTAGTGTTCGATATGTCGGCATGATAACACAGTTCATTCCACTGAAATTGGATGATATTGATATGGCCAATATGTGATTCAACACAACGCTGCCACATTCCATAGAGTCTGTGAAACAATTCAATTACTGCATGAGAAATTTCCTGGTCGTGTACTCTTACACTTCGGTAATCAGAATCGGCTCCATAGATTTGTAAGTTAGTGCCATTAGACTTATGGGATTACTTGTAGTATAAGGTCTATGTCAACAAGTGCACAACTACCCGTGCATTACAGAATGAGATTCAGCCACATTTATGCAAAATGATAATGGAAAATTTCAACAAAAGAGGGCGTATAAGCCAACTTAGCTGTTGAGGCCATTTGTCGAATATGTTATTCCATAAACAACCCTATTCTATGTACTTCATGAATCAATAAAAAATAATCAAAAGACTAAAACCTGTTTTTTCTGTTTAGTTAAAATCTTGTGTTAATTTTGGGACACCCTATATTTTTTTTTTTACAACCAACATATGTCACATACAAATTGAAACCTCACACCAGGCTTACCATTGGTTCTATATTGTATCTTGCTAATTCACTGAGAACATTCTTATAATATTGCAAACCTTCGTCATTTATATAGTCGCTTGTTCCATTGGGCAGTACTCGTGACCATGAGATGGAAAATCTGTACATAGAGAACTACAGCAGAAAAATAAAAATACAAGGTCATAAAATAATTTTTATATAACAATTAAGATTGAATATTTTAATCTTACTCCTATCTTTTTCATAAGTTTGATGTCTTCTTTATACCTGTGATAGCTGTCACAGGCCACGTCAGCGTTACTATTATTAGAAATATAACTTGGAGCAGTATGTATTATTCTGTCCCAAATGTTTTCTCCTTTTCCTAAAAAAAATAATAAAATAAATTAAGTTATCTTTATGCATAAATTGTGCTAAACTACCAAGCTCCCAGGCCTGAGTTCGAGTCAGACTGATGGCAGAAAATTATATCAGCCGTGGATCGGATTCGAGGCCAGGAGACCCTCCAGGGACACACCCAGTCTCTTAAAAAGTGGGTACCCTTAATTGGGAAAAAAACCTGGTGGTTGAGAGTGAATTCTTGCCAAATCACCTCCTTTCACAACCGTTGGATCAGAAACAGTACAGCCTACCTAAGTAATGAACTCGAGACCCTTCTGGGCTGTAAGTGGTACAGGTTTTTATTTATTTTTTTTTTTAATGCATAAATTATATGCATTAAATATATACCAAACACAAAGCTTATATTTCATGATTTTTTTTTTTTTTTGATATCTGGTTATTGTCATTAAAAAGCGAAAACTATAAAAAAATGGATTCATAACATCTACAAATGAGCTCTTGTATGGCTTAAATCAGCTTCCATTAACAATCAACCCTAGATTTTCCATTGACTGTTATATAGTTTTTTCCATCCAAATTTTCAAATTCTAATATGATATTTTTCTCTTGAAAGCTCTATAAATTAATCCATTTGTGTTCACTGTTGCGTAAATGCAAAATGAATTTAACATTTTATTTTTTATTTTTATAAGTTCAAATATTATTATATTTTATTACATTAGCTTATTATTTAAGATTTCTAATTATTAAAAATATTTTAAAAATAAATTTTGTGTTTTTTTTAATCCATTAAAAGTAATAGTACAATTGGTTATTTTTCAAACAGTAATGAATAGTAAGATTTAAATATTAATTACAGCCAAATAAGGGTTGCTACAATTAAATTGCGTGAGCAATGTAATGTTAAATTACACCCAGATTTCTTTAAAGAATACCACAAATAAAAATTTATGTTTGTTTGTTTATTTGTGCTTAGCGTTCTTATGTACTCCAACAAGGGCAGGAAGGACGGGTTATCTTACAGGTTACCTTATCTATTCTAGCCAGGGTGGGAAGGTCAAGATTTATTCCTCGGTTCAACACAAAATAAATTTTAACCTGCCCAGGTGGGATTCGAACCCATGAACTTCAGTACCAAGAGCACTGAGACCCTCGCCCGAACTCACTCAGCCATCGATCCATCATAATTTTCGTGTGAACAATGCAATTTTTTATTTCTTTGAACATTCAAACAATTTCAATAAAAGTTTTCACGAAACAGCATTATAGTAGCATTTATAAGTATATTACCTTAACTATCTCTGGAAAAAAAAAAATTATTCTACAGGCGTTTGCCATAAGCACAACATTTCACGCTGCAATTATGACTGAACAAACAAAAATTTTTTTTTTTTAATTTATACTATCCTAAAAATATTCCTTTGGAGAAAAATCAAAACTTTCAACTAATTCTGGTGTTGGCCCCAAGTGGGTTTAAAAAAGAAAATCATCATAATAAGTAAATTTGTTTGAATAAGACCTACAAATTAGGTTGTTTTGTTTTTGTATTTTTACCCATACCTATAATTTAAATTTTTAATTTTGTAAATATAAATTTTTTGTTGTCTTGTTTAAGTCTGGTTTTAAGGAATTTTTCCCGTCAACAATCCAACACAAAATTAGGTTTTGTATGAAAACCTATATTTTAATAATGAAAAAGAGATTACTGAATGTGCTAAGAGACTGGGTGTAGATCAGAGCCACCGAAGCGTGAGAGCTCTACGACGGTCGCTGAGAGAGGGAACTTTTGAGGAATGGGCCAATTGCAGGTGGCAGGGCGTTGGTGTATCTCATTTTAAGAAGACGCCGAGAGCTAATCGATATATTTGTGAAAAACAAATACTTTCGGGGTCTGAATGGACCAACGCCCTAAAACTGAACATCAATTATGCACCCCTGTGTGGAGTCCCAGGTGCCAGCGGACAGATAGGAGAGGTTGGGTCCCTTTGTCCCAAGTGCAGCAAAGAGTCCGAAACACCAGCCCATGTGCTGGGAAAATGTCCCAACAACTCACTCCTGATCACACGCCGTCACCACAGGGTCAAGAATGAATTGATAAGGTTCCTCAAGAAGAAAGGCTTTACCTGCTTTGACGAGGTATACTGCATCGATACCAACGGATCCACGAGGTATGCGGATATTGTCGCGTTTCCGAAGAACAGATGGACAGCGCTCATAGTGGATCCTACTGTAAGGTATGAAAATAATAACCTAGATCAATCAGGTGAAGTAGAAAGGGAGAAAATGGATATTTATGAAAAAATGTATCCCTTTCCTCAAAGAGAAATTCCGCGAGACATCCGGAAATAGAGATTTCTCCGTGAAAGGATTATGGTTTGGGTCTCGCGGAGTCATCCCGGAAAAAAACAAGGAGCTTTTTGGAGGACCTTGGCGTGGAGGTGAGGGATATAGCGATAATGGCCGAAAATATAATATTGGACTGTCTGGGAATTATTCACCACCACATACATGGTGCATAGGACGGCCCATTGCAATTCACAGTTATTAAATATGTAGCAATTTATCCGATTCCTGATTCTATGTGCATTTATGTATATGAATGTGTGGTAGATATGTGAATATTAGGGAGGGAATAACATAAAATGACAGAACAAAGTGAAAGAGGAAAAGAAGGGGAAAAAAAAGAAGAAAGAGGGAAAAAGAAAAAAAAAATGTTATTAGTTTGTCTAGTATTAGGTAGTATTAAGTATTATATTATATAACTATAACTAAATTATAAATTACAGTGTTGTCTTTAATTGGATAGATGAGTATGCTGTGTTTATAGCAACCCAATACAGTTGGGCAGCACTATGTTTATTGTTAAATGTCTCAATAAAGCATATATCTCTAAAATTTTATTGATTTTTTTTTCTTAATAGATAAAATACTATTTCATTAAAGTTTTAAAAATAAAAATTGTTTAGATTATTAGTTTATTTAGGTTTTTTTTTTTTTTTCTCTAACATTGATGGTCAAAAAATATATATAGGAATAAACAACAGAAAGGAATATAACAAAAGTTTTAACCATGTGTTCAACAGTCAACTATAGAGAAAAAATGTAACCTTGAATAATACATCAATTTTTGAATGTGCTTACTTTATCTGCATATTTCTTTTATTAACAGGAAATTACCTAACCAATATAACATAAATCAGCTGATTAGTGCATCATTATTTTTAACTGAAGTAATAATTAGAAGGACAAACAAATTCTGATTTCTTCAAAACTGAATAGGTTTTACTTTTTCAATAATTATTTATTTATTGTTATCATTATTTGATATATTATTTTCATTATGAATGAAAAAAAATTAATACAAATAATTTTAAAAATTCAGATTTTTTCTTCTTTTTTTTTTTACTATCAAACTGATAAGATAATCAGAAGAAATAAATTAATTGAATATTAGATGTTTTTTATGCTCAGCATTTGCTTATTATCTAAGATTGTTACAATCACAATGTTATAACACACACACACACACACACACACACACACACACACACTTAATTGAAATTTAATAAAAGATTTGTTAAAATCAATAAAATTTAAGAGAACCTAACATTTTATTTTATAACTTATGAAACTATTAACTATATACATTTTAAAATGTTAAATCAGAGATTTGTTGTAAGCCTACAACTAACTCTTGTACAGGTATCCTTTTTAATATTTCACTGATCCCTGTCAATTCACCTTGACAAATGTCTTTAGTGGAAATCCACTCACAAGACTGAAATGTTAAGGAACTGCTCGTTGTTTTTGACTACTTCAACATTTATTATTCGACAAATATACAAAGCTTCCAAATAAATACAAAAGACCCATTTACATGAAAGTAATTACACCTATTTGGACATAAGGAGTTGAGATTTGGGGTTCCACTAAACCATTCAAGGATGTAGTTCTGCAGACGCCTCCAATTTCAAATGCCTATTTCATCCATGTGACTCCACCAAAACGTAAATCCAATTAGTGCTATTTAATCTACATTTGACAAATTTTTGTTTAATATTAAATTCATTGAAGTGTTTCAAGTTATCCTGTAGAAAATATTATGTTAAACAAGTTGGGGGCGTCTGCGGAACTATTTACCTAGGGAAAAAGTTCTGTAGACGCCCCCAGGGAAAAAATATTATTTACAAGATTTGATTATAATTAAATCTAATAATTCATTGAACACATCTTTATTAGGGTCTCTAACAGCTCGTCTCCAAAGATATTCACACAAGTTTGAATATAAATTTTGGGAATGATTTCTGCCCGCATGTATTCCTCGCTTAACTGATCTCCATGGTGATTCTATGTTTTGAGTGTGAGACAATAAATTAGGATCTATAAAATGCAAGCCATGGTTCATTGTCTGGTGGGAGTGTCCCAATTTTGCAGGCTTTGTGTAGCTTCTCCTTTCATCTGTAATAGTGCTTCCAGGTTGGACATTTTTTATGATCAAAGGTAGCAAAGTTGAAGCGTCACACTTATTGTAGGGGGCAAATTTCCATCCAGAACTTCTTTTACCCATCCCGTTCCATCATCCCCAGAATCCAACTCCCGTCCACAATCCTTCCTCGATTATATTTTCTTGCCACAGTGATATTAAGAGTCACAATGATTATTTTTACTCAAAGGATCATTTTGTCGATATAACGAGTTTGAGATTAGAGATTAAATCGGTGATGCAATAAACAATAAAAAAAAATGTCCTTAAATTTTAGTTGTAGCCTAAGATGATATTTTAACATCATTTTACATAGCAAAGGGCTGGGGGCGTCTAGGAAACTTTTTCCCTTGGTAAATAGTTCCGCAGATGCCCCCAACTTTTTAAATTAATATTTTCAACATAATAATTGTATACACTTTAAATAATTAAGTATGAGAAGAAAATTGGCTAAATAGTACTAATTAGATTTATGTTTTGGTGGAGTGACATGGAAGAAATAGGCATTTGAAAATGGGGACATCTGCGGAACAACACCACCATTCAATTCTTCTCATATTCAATCCAAAATTCTTTGTAAAACCCTCGATACTCCTAAATATGTCACAAATAAACTTATTATAATCTCAAACGATCCATATGTTGCTGGCCACAGATACCTTTTCTTCCATGATAAGCTCGCCAAACCCAAATCCATGAGTCTTCTTACTTCTATCTCACGCGATTCCTGATAATCCTCCAAGATGTCTGATAAAAGAATGGCCTAGAGATCTTTTAGTTTAGAACTTTTATTAAACTGTTACGAATGGACAGTTGCTTAAACTATTAATGCAATAATTTTTTTTTTTAAACATTTACTTAATTCATATATTTTATACAAATTGTAAATATTAATAACTAAATAAAAAAAAAAAAATAGATAAGAGATATTTATCACAAGTTACAAACTAGAATTTTGCAGTCTATTGTGACTCATTTAACTTAAATATTTATCTCCATAAAAAACTGGTAATTTAAACATTAATAATTTTGATATTTAATTAAAGAACTCATAATTTAGTTTAAATTGTATAAATATATTAAATATTTATTTATAATTTTAAAAATTATTTGAAGGAACCAAAGAATGATACTATAATTATACTCTGATTTTATGAGTTATATAAATCTGATTGCATATTTTACATTACATCACACATTTCTACAATATTTATTACATTGTGATGACAAAACATTTATGAACGCTAAAACTGTTTTTGTTTTCCACTTACCTCCCTCATTCCAAGCACCTTCTATCTGGTAAGCTGAAGTACCAGATCCAAAAATGAAGCCACGAGGGAAGGCCGATGAACTGAAATCGTGAACATCATTGGTAAATATATCAAAAAAACCACCGAGGACACATCCTGAGAAAAGGAGAAGAATGAAATATTCTTTGAAACAACTTCTCATCATATCTGCTATCCAAATCTAAGGTAGATCATAAAATCATAATTAAGAAAACATAAATACAATGTTTTGAATAAATAATTATTCTTGAATGTTTACATCTATACAATAGTGATCAGCTGATCAATAATCATAAATAACTGATATCTCCAAAGGCTGATAAGGAAGTGGCAGAGGTTACAGGAATGTGACTCAGTTGAAGGCTTTTTAGTTGTGCTCCCTATAATTACAGTTTTCCTCTTAAAGGGGATTACCATATCTACCTTTTACTTTTAACTATTAGAAATAAGATTTATGTTTAGCCAGAGTTATTTGACTATAAATCAACTTACAAATTAAAAAAGTAATTAAGATTGCAGGTTTTTTTTTTTCTTCTTTTTTGAACAATAAGTAAACTTAATTACTTCATTAGAAAATAAAATAAAAGTCTTAAGTGGGATTTTTACTGTTTCATTTTTGATGTATAACACAAGTGAATAACTTAGAGTGAATTCATCCAGAGTGTTTTAACTTTAGTTTCAGTGCTTTCATCTTCTCTATTCCTCAATTTTGTGTGAGTAGGTTCATGGTAGAGGTGGGACAAAAATAACGTAATCTTTGAAATAACCTATTATTGACTCGGAACTGTTATCACCAATCACCTATTACCGAAAAAACCCTATTACCAGTGATCATATTTTAAAATATCTATAAATAAACCTAAATTTGTATTTTAAAATAACTATATTTTACCGTATTATTTATTGATAAATTCACCCGTCTTCAACTACAATTCAGAGAATGTGTTAAATATTTTAAAATATCTATATTTTTAATCAAACTTTATATTTTAACATATTTGATACATTTTCTGAATATCTGTAGTTAAAGACGGGAGAATTTATCAATATATAAAAAAATAATCAAAATTTATATAGTAAAAAAATATATATATTTATAATATTTTCATGCTACAATTATTGTGATTTTAGCAATTATATACTTTCAAAGATAAAATTAGTTATTGTTGGATTTATTATATTTGTAGTAAGTTATGTTAATTAACTCTATATAAACAAACAATGATTTTCCTTTTAATAACCATGTTCATCACTATTAAGATTCTAAGTATGAAATTTATTAAATCTTCCATCGAGAACGATGGGGAAATAACAATAAATTAGGGTTGGAGTAAGGAGTTAGGTTATAACAGATAGAAGCACCGATCGGTTAAGGTTATCGGACCAGTTTCGGTTCTTAAATCGGTTCTCAAGAACTGTTGTGTAACTTCTGTTATCTAATAACTCATATGGCTGTCCTATTATTCAATAACCGTTAGATCACGTGATCTAACTAAAACAGAAATACGTGATCGTAGTACAATCATATCACAATAGATGAAGTTCTAAACTGTGAACAAAAATAAATGAATTGATTTTAATTTGTAAATAAATCTTCATGATTTCCCTTTTTGTTTTATTGCGAATCCATAAAAAATCTCTTGGTTAAGAGAGGTTCTACTTTAATACAAAGTGCTGAAACTTTTAGATGAGCTTTTTAATACCAGATTTTATTTAAATTTACTTAGACTGAAATAGTTCCCCAATATTCAGGGTCTTAGTGTTGTTAATCGAGATTTTAAAAAGTTGAAATGGCTAGTTAATATCAAATGCTTTTTATTATGTTATATTGCAAATAATAATGTAATGACAAATGAATGTCATTAAAATTTTATGATCATAATGAATAGTTAAAATCTTGCAATGATTGTTAAATCATAAATATATTAGCTTGTAAAATCTATTTAGACTTTTGTAATTTATAGTTATTCCACAGATATTTACACTTATATTAGATTCCATCGAGACACTACTTTTTTACCTGTTTATAAAATATAATACTGCTTTTTGAAGTAAGAATTTAGTCCTTTGATATATAGTTTTTTTATTTTTGTGAACGGTTTCTTTCATACAACTTTTTAGTTATATTTTTTTTATGGTTAAATCCATTGGAATATTTGTAAATAGATTTGTTAACAAATAAACTGAATAATTTTTAATTCATTTTGTTTTTGTTTTTTTCCTTTAAAAATTCTGATGTAAATTGATTGTATCTGTATGGTTATTAGTATTGTCCAATATTTTGGTGAAGTATTTATGAGAACAGTTCTTTTAAATAAAAACTCATTGTGATTGTATAATGATAATGTGGGGTGTTGATAAATTTGTACAAACTTTATTGTAATTTGTTTTGTTTTTTTATAAAGTTTTAGCCCATACATAATCACGTTCTGTGATTTTTATAATCACCCTTTCTGTTCTGGAAACTTATAAAATGAAAAATACCTTCAGGTTTGTTCAGTTATTGTATCCTAATCTTTATCAGTTATTTGTTCAAACAATCTTTTGATCAACTAATCTTTCTCTTGTTATCCTTTTGCTGCCATTCCTTTCTTTACATCCTCTATCCACAATTTCCTCAGACATCCTTCTACCTACTCTCTAATCTGTTCAGGAAAATTTACTTTCGCCTCTGTTTTGATACATCCTTTTTGAATGAGCTCCTGGTTTAAATACTCTTTAAAATATTTTTTTCTTCAATTAGGATTGATGAACTAATTCCAATAAAAGTGGCAATTAATTCATGAAACCCTAATTGTATTGATCCTTCTGTACCATCCTGCATACCTCAAGTGATTTTTTCCTCTCTCATATATTGTCTTATGATATTATTAGAAACATATTGGACTCTTATTATGAAATAACTTCCACTCTGAGTACCCATCTCTAAAGATAGTAGCGTTTGAGCTTTTTTTTCTCCCACACCACAGATTTCAGCAAATTTAAAGACAATTTATAATGATAAGGAAAGATATAATCTTCTTTTTTCTCTAAAGGAAACATTTTTATTCCACAGGAACGAGTTTAGGATTTCTACCTTCTTCCTTTCTCTTAATATTTTCAATGAAATATCTTAATTAATAGAGGGTTCCTTTCCAGGAAGGATAAGTAGAGCTCCATATCTCTAATCTTATATGCTAAAAAATGTGCTTGAAGAGTTGAAGGACACAAACTCTGTCTACTTTAGATTTATTTCCATGCCCTGTTCAGAATACTCCTTAGAGTTTCCACATCATGTATTACAGATCACATTCCTCAGTTGCAATGAGTTAATAAACTCCTGCAATTTGTAGCATGAATTAGATATCTTTCAAAATCTCCAAACCCCCGTATTAATATTTTTCTCCTATTTCTAGAAAGCTTGTTTAATAACCATGTTAAAGAGAGTAGGTGATTAGCAGCAACTTTAATTTAATCCTTTGGTGATGTGTAACACTGAGGGGACATGATATGAAAACTTTTTTTTTTTTTTTAAATACTTTCGTATACAATTAGTAACGCTGCTATTTCAAAATTTAATTCCCAATTCCGCACCCTTATAAGGCCTTGTATGCCTTATCTCAGACTATCACTAATCTCTGACAAACTGAGTGCTTTCCAGAGCTTATTTAAAGGACCTTAAGTCAAAGCTTTCTAAAGGTGGATAAAGGCTAAATGTACCTCCTGGACCAAAAGTCTTGGAAGTCCACCAAATGCTTTAAAAAAAATTGGAATATAGTAAAAACTTGACCTAAGATGGCCTAGCCTGAATCCTGCTTCTACCTCTGTTATTTTCTTCTTTATTTTATCTTACAGCCTATGTTTTAAGACACAATACATGCTTAGGTCACAGATTGATACTGGCTACTTGTAATTGTTGAGTTTTCATAATTGTTCAAATATGTTTGACTAACACCTAGATATATTTAAAAAAAATAAAATCTTGGCAATACACTTAAATATGGACAATGTTTTTTAAAGATTTATTTAGTTTAATTCGTTTGTATCATAGTTTATTTATATTTATTTTTAATTTGTTATATATTTTGACAACTTTTAATATTTTAATAATTTTGTGTTATTTATCATTTGTAAGATTACTAATATGCAAATTATTGACATTATTAGCAATGGCGAGGAGGATAAATTAATGAATTACAAGTCAAAATGTCTAAAAGTAAGTTTGTAATAGGTTAGAACCACTAGCGCCAGGTCGGTGATCGAAAACAGAACGATGGCTGGCAACAGGAGTTATTCTAATAACTGTTGAGAATGTAAGAACTGGAGTGATTGTAATAACTGGCGTTGTAAGAACTGCAGTGATTCTAAACAGTGAAGTGATTTAAAGCGTTATTGGATCCCGAACAGTTATTGGCAACAGCAGTGATTGACTGGCGCGCATTCTAGCGGTAGGGCAGGGGTCTACACTAGAGTCTAGGGACAAGATATTCCATGAGCCGAGGGATGGCCGAATCAACCCGAACCTACCCCCACTACATTCTCTCGCAGCTCTTCACCTTGTGGATAAGATATTCCATTCCCGTCGCCCGGCGACGGGAATGGAATATCTTATCCGAATGATTTCTTCAGGTTAAGTTGTATTTTTGTTTGCCATTTGAAATAAAAATACTTTCTTTATCCTCAAGACACGACCTGGCTTCAGGATGCTCAATAATTCAAAAAATATGGCTAAATTCCATTAAAATCAGCTGTAAATCAATGGGAAATTTTTTTAATGGAAAACTGACCTCACATCTGGATTCATAGCACAAGAAAACCCTTACACAAAAAATTTGATCAAAATCAGAAAATAATTTTTTTTTTACCCCTTTCACCATTTTTCGGCGTTGAGATTTTAGCAACCACTTCTAGCGGCTGTAACATTTGCTGTGGTAAACTGATTAAAATAGTAAAGGCATCACTAGAATCAGCGTGCATTCCGCTTTCTATATGTGTATATAACATTGGGTTTATTTCAAATTTCAGTGGGAAAAAAGTAATTTTTTAAAAAATTTCCGAGGTGAAATATAACTGGAGTTATCACAGTAAGGAGATATCCTGCGACCTCCGGATTTGGGCTAATCTATGCACTTTTACGACTTCTATATGCCCTTAAAATTTGGTTGTAATCGGTGGCGAAATCTGTGAGATAGGGCTAATTATTTACGTTTTGAAGCAAGTTGACAGCCCTTTGCCTTCTAAAATCTTGGAGGTAAAAAAATTTTAATTTTTGATTTCGACCCAATTTGGTTTCTACTTGTTTTTTGAGATGAGGAATCTGAAAATGAAATCAGTTTTTAGTTTAAAAATTTTCCTCACCAAAATTTTTGAAAAAAAAACAACCTTCATTTTTTATTTCTACCTAATTTGGTTTCTAAATGTTTTTTGAGATGAGGTCAGTTATTATAGATAATGAAATCAGTTTTTAGTTTAAAAATGTTTACCTTTAAATGTATGTATATTTACTAATACGTTTAAATGCTCAATTAAAAAAAAAATGACTAATTAATTATTAATGTTAATATATTTTATTAATTATTACATATTATATTAATTAATATTATTATTAATTAAACCATATCACCATACTCTAGTCTTACAGTAGAAATAGTCGGGGCGAAGGAATATCTTATCCGCAAGCTGCGAGAGAATGTAGTGGGGGAGCTTCGGGTGGAATCGGCCATCAGGTTCGGGTGGAATCGGCTAGCCTCGGCTCATGGAATATCTTGTCCCCAGACTCTAGTAGGGGTCTACTTGAATCACCTATTACTGGAATAACCTATTATTGGAACCTATTACTGGGATAGAGCCATAACGTAGTAACCTAATACCAAAAAATAACTGTTTAGCCCACCTCTAGATAGCAGTGATACCAGGTGTCAGGATATCGTTCCAGGAGAAATTCAAGAATTATACACACAAGCATTGTTATAATTTTATCTGGACTTATAAATGACTTACAGATAATTTTATTGGCCCCTGGCTATGATCAAAGACGGTGGGTGAAACCATGGCTCTCAAGAAGAGAAAATCTGGGAGCTTCTTTAACGCTTTTAAGATAATTGGAAGAAGAAGATTCTGAGGGATATCATTTAATTTGTGTTCAATTCACAAAACTATTTAATTACACATTCAATTTGTTATAGTCAGTATATTTATTGTTTCACAAGCATTCATAATTGTGATGTTTTGATAAACAATGCTTGTCATTGCCAACTTAAACGACATTTTATAAAATTTTAATACAGAAACTAGCAACCCTTGTCGCAGCTTCGCGCGTTCTCATAAATAGAAAAATTGACTATTTTGACTGATTGCGATTTTATTTTTTTATTAATAGGAATCTTGTAATGAAGTATGCAATTGAGAATTTCATCTTCACGCGGTTAAAGGTTATGTAAAAGCATAATAAGATATCCAAATTTTAACTTTAATGTACATATGAGTTAGTAATCCAGATGGACAGAGACTATTAAGAAACTCTTGTAGATCATATTTTTTATTTAATATGAAAATGCAAAGTATCGACATTTTGATTTGGTAATTCGGAAGAAATAATTTTTATCGAGTTTATCTTCGTGGATTTTAATTTCTAACCATAAAAGTATAAAACAGTGCAGCAAGCACAATAAATCAACAATATAAATTTAAATTATTATTTTAGCAAGTTTTATTATCAAGAACTATGAAGATGATTTAATTAAAATTTGGTACAGATGGGTTCAATAGTTTTAGATAGCAAACTGTTAAAGAATAGTGCTAGGCATATATCAGTCGGATTTTTAATCTTCACTGGGATCCAAATGTTTCACCACATATTTGAAGATTTTCAATAACAATTTTACTGATAATAAGTTAAATTTTATAATAAATTTTAAGCTCTATATAACAAAGTAGCTTAGTAACCTCTCATGTAGAATGATGCTCGCCACCTATCGGACAATTTTCAAACCTTACTGTTATTCACACATTATCGCTTTTTTAATTATAAATTAATTGAAAATTAGAATGTTTTATTATTGCTAAACCTTCCTCGAACTATGAAGATGATGTGGTTAAAATTTGGTACAGATTGGTTCAGTAGTTTTGTTGGTTAGTGATCACAAACGAAAAAAACGGCTTGTCCTTTTATATAATAGTATAGATATTAGATTAAATAAAATAATTTCAAAACACGCACAACGAAATAGAGTTGACTGGCCGAATGTGAAGTAATGAACGGAGCTAGGGAAACAGATCATTTGTTTACATTTTTCACTGAGCCTTCATTCAGGATGAATCATCCGTTCGAGGAACGACTCTTTCATCAAAAGTAGGCTTGACTAGTCATTCATATTTACTAGTCATTTTTGATTTTTCATCCGAAATGGTCATCCAAAGTGACAAGTGTAATTGGCCTTCAGTTTCAGTATTGTTCGCCCTTTCTTAATTTTCAACCGACTTCAAAAAGGAGGAGGTTCTCAACTCGTCTGTATTTTTTTTTTTTTTTTTGTGTATGTTACGCGATTACTCCGTCAATTCTGAATCAATTTTGATGATTCTTTTTTAGATCGGTAGGGCATACTTCAGAGGTGGTCCCATTAAAATTATTTTGAAATAAACAGAGCACTTTTTAAGAAAAATAAAAAAAACAGTTTAAAAAATCACTTAACGGTTTTTTTGATTTTTCTTAAAAAGTGCTGCATTGATTTCAAAATATTTTTTATGGGACCACCTCTAAAGTATGCCCTACCGATCTAAAAAAGAATCATCAAAATTGATTCAGAATTGACGGTGTAATCGCGTAACATACAAAAAAAAATAAAATAAAAACAGATGAGTTGAAAACCTCCGTCAATTCTTAATCAATTTTGATGATTCTTTTTTAGACCGGTAGGACATACTTCAGAGGTAGTCCAATAAAAAATATTTTGAAATCAATGCAGCACTTTTTAAGAAAAATCAAAAAATCAGTTAATAAAAATCACTGTTTTATAACCTTAAATTTTAAACATATTTATGGTTATGATTATTTAAAATCTCTAAGTAACTAAATCTCCGTCCTAAAGAATAAATAAATATCGCCACTGGTGGAAGGAAGGCGGTGTCTACTTTTAGGCACCCTCAGAAAAAAAGCTCAATTCAGTTGAAAGTTAAATGATAAATTGGTACCAGGTATTTAATTTTCTTTATCAATGATTTTATATGTATGTACAAACAACATACACATACCCATTAATGAATAATATACGTAATGATTTCAACTCTCATTTTGTGTTTTATTTTTCCAATTACATGAAGGTAAGTGGAATGATAACCTCGATAAGTCTTTGTTCAGTAACTCGAACTATTTTTCAGGGTATCTTGAAGATCGAGAATTGACTATATAAACAAAAATACACTCACCACTAAAAAGTGAAAAATAAAAATAATTTTTAGAGAAAAAAACAAAACCGACTTCAAGATTAAACCTACTTAAACGAACTTATATAAAAAATAATATTTTAATTGCTTCAAAACAAAACCCGTTAAATGAAAATCAATGAAATTATCGATACTTATATACCTATTCAGAATTTATGATCAGTTTTTTTTGGAGACGGTGCCAACCAAAACTAACAAAATTTCAAAAGAAATGGTAATTGTAAAGATCCTCCCACTGTTTCATCACCGCCACACCGCTGTCTCGGGCCATTCGAAAGTGTATTGCAGAGGCAGGATCAAACTGCCATTCTTGGCTGGCACCGACTCCTGTATAACTGATCATAAATTGTGAATAGGTATATAAGTATCGATAATTTCATTGATTTTCATTTAACGGTTTTAGTTTTGAAGTAATTAAAATATTATTTTTTATTTTTTAGTTAAGTTCGTGTAAGTAGGTTTATTCTTGAAGTCGGTTTTGTTTTTTTTTTCTCTAAAAATTATTTTTGTACACTGTGCTTAATTACAGCGTAATTCAAAACATGGCTGGTAGCACAATGGGGAATATGATCATTAGTCATATAGTGATCACTCTAGCTAGAAACAAGTCTGATTAGGTCCTGAAGTCAAATAGTCATGTATAATCATACATTAAAGTCTGCAAAGCATTGGTTAGTTCTGATTTTTTAAAATTTTGTCAGCGTCGATTTTGTGTACTAAAATCCTAGTTATGTATCTTGTCGCCTCACCACTTGTTATTTAAAACGTTTCTCAGTTTTATGGAAATATCTGCTAAACGATAGGTAATAAAGAAAAACTTGTTATCGTCAATTTGCTGTACTAACTATTGCAAAGAAATGGGCTTTTATAAATTAGTGGATACATCTGACAGTATAGGAAGTGTATTTTATTTTTGTCCATATTATTATCGGACAAAAAAGTTAGTCCACATAAAATCGATACAAATACAGGGGGAAAAAGAGCTGAGGTCCTGAGTTTCTAATCCAAAACTATTAGAGGATACTAGTTTTTACCAGGATATAAGGATTTCTGACTGAATCCTTGGCAACGAATCTAAATTTCGTCCTTTTGAAAAAATATTATATATTTTCGTTTTTTTAAAAAGAAACTCCCTAAAAAGTATACTACAGTGGAAACTCGCTATTTTATCACTCGATAATTCGTCTTATTCCGTAAATCGTCAGTTTTTTTTTAAATATTAAATTGGCAACTATAAATAACAAAATTAAATACGTATGTAATGAATTTTTTCCCCTTGCTGCTTATTTAATCTTTAAACCACCTCATTTGGTTTGCTAATAAAAAAATACTCCTATATTCATACATTTATAAATTATTTAACAGGAAAAAAAAATGTATATATTGAATAAATATCGTATGTATGTCTGTTTTTTCTCTAATCTATACATTGTACGTTTTTGTATATAACTTCATAATTTAAAAATGGTTGTGTTTCAAGGTTTTTGTGTTCTTTGCCATTGTCACTCAAGTCCAATATTTATAATGTTTATATGGTCATTTTTATATTCAATAAATTGCAAAAAAATTACAATTATATACTTTCAAATGATTTTTTCTTACTATACCAGCAAAATTCTGTAATTTGTCATTTCCGTTATTTCGTCACCATCCCTCCCCCAACCATGACGAATTATCGAGTTTCTACTGTATTTCGAGATCTACCAGGATCTAACAACTTTTGTAGGCCGAAGGTTATTCGCCATTGGTGTTCTTTTGAAAATTGATTAAATATTTAGATTCCTTAAAAGGACACTCTTTCTTTCCGTTTAATCCTCTTGATTTTCGCTGTATTAGTCAGTGTCTTACATAATTTTTCGAGAGGTTAGAGATAGTTTCTTTACTCTATCTACATCTACCTGTACAAATTATTTTAGTAGATTGGTACAAAAATACGGAACCATGGTTCATGGGGGATTCAGAGATAGTCCCCTACATTACACCAGGAGACACTTAAGTATACTATCCTTATTCTCACTTACTGGCTAGGTTGGACTGCCATGGTTTTTCCTCTTGAACCTTCAATTTACTGGCCACAAACAATTAAGCACTGGACTACAGTGTTTCCCCCGAAATAATAAGTATTTTGGTGATGCCTTGTTATTTCTGGCGCATAAAGAAATTGATGAATATAGTTTCACATAAATATGCTTTATTCGCATTTGTCGTGCATGTGTGTTTTTGCATGTTTCAGGGCTTGAAAATGTGGCAATAGCCATGAAACGTCGCAAACTTTAGACAATCATGTTTATACTATATGATTTTTAATAAATAAAGATGGGAGATTAAATTGCTTTTTGTAAAATACACCTTATATTTATAATATTTTTATGCTACGATTATTGTGACTTTAGCAATTATATATTTTCAAAGACAAAATTACTTATTGTTGGATTTATTATATTTATAGTAAGTTATGTTAATTAGCTCCATTTATTTATTTGATTACTATTGTAGGTGCCGTGTACAACAACTCGAGCTAGAGGCACCATTACATAACTTCTAGGTTAGTCGATACAAGTTGTTTTCTTTGAGTACGGTAAACAGTTTTTTTCAAGTTTTTGGGTTTTAAAGCCTCGCAGTATCTTTGAAGATGCAACGAAATCCTGTAAGATAAAAGCTGTGTGCAATCCTTGATAATGTGCTCCGTTGTAAGGAGGCAGTTACAGGTGCTGCATTCTGGTGGAGGATTGCCTTCAATTAGATGGCGATGTGTCAGCTTACTGTGCCCAATTCTGAGTCTCGTTATTATTGTTTGTTCTCTCCTGTTTAATGGGAGAGGTGTTGACGGAAGAAAGCTTTCATAAATCCTTTCTAGTTTATTAGTATCAGGTGTTTTTGCCCAGATGTTAATCCATGCTTCTCTGCACAGGTTAAATATATATTTATGATAGTCGTAGAGAGTGACATTGATATTTGGAAAAGGGAACATGGTCCTTGCTTCCTTTGCACTTATGTCTGCCAATTCATTCCCTTCTATATTGGTGTGACTAGGGACCCAAAGAAATGTAATGTTTTTTTATTCGTCATTAGTGCTGATTTCATAATTTTCATGACGATAGGATTATCAGTTAAATGAAATTTTTGGATTGCCTGAAGGGCGGAGAATGAGTCACTGCAGATTAGGAATTGCCTGCTGTCCAAATTTTCAATTAAATTCACACACAGGTATATTGAAAATAGTTCGGCGGAAAAAATGGGAAAAATGTTTGGAAGAACATCCAACATTCTCCTTATCTTTTGAGCCATCCGTGTAAAGGCAAACATAAACGTAATCATAGATTACGGTTGCGAAATTTACGGAGATGCTTCTAAAAGGATTTTTACAAAGATTAGATCCAGTACACCATTCAATGATTCGCAGGGCGACTGGAGCGTTTATAACCAGTCCTATTAATAGTTTACTCTGGGAGGCAGATGGCCAGGAGGCCTCTTGAACTACGCAGACACTATCTTTTTTTAAGAATATAAGTCGTATTAAAGCTAGTACAGAGTCCTCCGAATTTTCGCGTTACAAATTACCATCTCGTCCCTCTACCTATCCTCCATTATCCGACTCATTTTCTTTCCCACCGTTTTATATGTCATCTCCAAACCCACTACCACCGTGGACTACTCATAAAATATCGTTTGATTTTTCCTTAAACCGGATTAAGAAAATAAACAGTTCTCCTGAGGCCCTAAGGCAAATTTTTTTAAATTTACTATCTAAAAGTTACATTGATTAACTCCATTTGAACAAACAATGATTTTACTTTTAATAATCATGTTCATCACTATTAAGATTCCAAGTATGAAATCTATTAAATCTTCCATTGAGAACGATGGGGAAATAACAATAATTAGGGTTGGAGTAAGGAGTTAGGTTATAACTTTGGTTTACACCAATGTTATCCGATTCTTGGGTCTCCATCTAGATAGTAAACTAACCTGGTCCATTCACATAGAACAGCTAAAAACAAAGACTACAAACAGACTGAGGATATTGAAAAAATTAGGGAACAAAACATGGGGATCGGACAGGAAAACCATGCTGCGTATTTATGAGGCATTAATACTTAGCAAAATTGATTACGCCAGCTTCATCTATGCCTCCGCAAGTAAAACCAAAATTAAAAGGCTGGATTCAGTCCACCATGCCGGCATACGCCTTTCCACCGGAGCATTCAGAACAAGCCCAGCACTCAGTCTTAATATCGAAGCGGGAGTCCTACCCCTCTCTTATCGCCGCCAGAAGCAAGGGGCCAAGTATATAACAAAAATTTATACACAACCAGATAATCCGGCATATCTTTCAATTTTTAATCAAGATACTGCCTATAAATATGAAAGATCGAAAAATTCCTCTCTTCCATTTTGGTACAGGATGCTAAAAGTTTCAAAAACTAAAAGATGTTCTTCTCAAGAAGTCATTCAAACATTTCTCTCTGAAGTAGATAATTACAAAAGTAGCAAAATTATATACACTGATGGTTCAAAAACAAATGATTCAACATCTTGTGCAGTTTGGGACAACAGCAGAGCGCTGAAGTATAAGCTGGATGGTGTCTGCGGTATTTTCACAGCTGAACTGACGGCGATATTAAAAGCGCTTCACCTTGCTCAAACATTTTAAGAACAGTCGATAATTATCTGCTCTGACTCCTTGAGTGCGATTAAAAGCCTGTTTGAAATTTTTTCGGACAACCCATTAATCCAAGAAATCAATTTTATTATATATCAGATAAGTAAATCATCAAAAAAACTAACCTTTTTCTGGATCCCCAGCCATTCCGGTATACCCGGAAATGAAGAGGTGGATGGAGCAGCTAAAGAAGCCCACCAATTAGAAACTATTACACCCACTTTCTTGTCCGCGGCAGACATGTTCCGACCACTCCACATGAAGATTTTGGATGACTGGCAGAGTGCATGGTCTGCATCAGAAAATAATAAATTGAACAAAATCAGACCGAACATCGGTGGCTGGGCCTCTTCCTCAAGACATTGCAGAAGGGAGGAGGTGATAATCACACGGCTAAGAATTGGACACTGTCGTTTAACACATGACTACCTGATGGCAAAGAGAGATCCCCCTCAGTGTCAACTCTGCAGAGTTGCTCTAACAGTGAGGCATATCTTTGAGGAGTGCCCTCAGTACAGGAGAGATATGGATAAGTATGGTGTGCCTCGTCAGCTCTGTATGGCCTTGGGCGATAGCAAACAATACATTTGTAGTACGATAAAATTTATCAAGCAAATTGGATTATATGACAAAATTTAATGTTCTTTTTTATTTATTATTTTGTATTTATTTATTTTATTTAATTATTTATTTATTTATTTTTCTATTTTTTATTTATTTATTTATTATTTATTTAATTATTTTTTATTTATTTATTTTTTTTATTTTTTATTATTTTTTTTTTTTGGAGGTTAATATAATTTGATTAGGAATTTGTTATTGTATAAATTTTGGGTATGGGCAATAATAACCATAGCAGTTTTTTGCCCTTAAAAAACAATCAACAACAACATCAAAAAAATAAAAAAAGTTTTTGATTAAAAAGAAACCAAGATTTTTACTAACCCTCTATTTATCTAAATAGTTTTGTCTTCTTACGGTATGTATAATCCAAGGCTAAATCCTAATCCTCATTGCATAAACATAAATTTACTCAATGTTAAAATAGACAATAAAATGATTGTTATTTTCATAATGCATTAAAATGATAATTTATTATCATCAATCAAAAATAAATTTTTATTTACCTTTTATAACCTTGGTAAGTCCGCATTCCTGCTTACTTACCTTATCACTTTTCGATTCAAACCAACTATATTTTTCCATCTTACAAGTTTAGTTGACGTATTATTTTACTAAATCAACCCTGATATGATTATGATTATTTATTAATACATATTATTTACAAGGTATTTCTTATTGCTTTAGAAATGAGATGCGTATTGAATATTATTGATGGAAAGAACATTCTTATTGCTTTATAGAGAACAACTAGAAGCGATAGCTCATTGGGCAAGCTTTTGACTACCGTGCTCTCATTCGAATCCAGCTGAAGCAGAAGATTTATTTATGGCGTGATTTAGACCAGATCTCCTCCATTCACCACCGTTGGCCAAGTTACAGTGCATTCTTACAATTGTACTTTTGGTTGAGAAAATTGTCAAGGATGCTGTCAGGATGGTAAATTAGATATACAAAACAGACTTTTTATACGGATTGCCGAAGTTTCGACCTGCCTTGCAGAACTTCATTAAATATAAAAAAAAATCTGGATGTGGCTAAAGTGATAGAGAATGAACTTTTTTTTTTATTTCTTAGGAAATAAAGCTCTTGTTCAAAAAATTGCATACCTTTCAACTTAAGTTCAGTTAGCCAGTAACTGCTTGGGGGAAAATATAGATTTTTTTGCAATTGATTGATATTTTTTAAACTGCTGAAGCCAAATTTTTTCTGGCTTCCACTAAAAACTCCAGTGTTCCCTAAAGTATGGAAATTAAATGTAAGCGGTCGCATTTCGCTTGCATAAAGAAATGTATAGGGAATAATTCTGTTATATCTTTATTTATTTTTTTAACGTTTCTGAATGGTAGAAGTAAACTACGTAATTTGACTGAGATATAACAAATCAATCAAAAGTAGGTAGTTCAATTGGATTTATCAACCGTCTTCGAAAAAGAGGAGGTTCTCAATTTATTTAATGGGGTGACAGAAAAAATGACCAATTTATAGGTAAAAATCAAAATTTATTTTTCTTTAACTTACAAGGTTTTTAATAATCAAAATATAAACCATTGTGCTCTATGGTCTGACGCCATCTGAAAGCCAGCTGTAGAATTCCTTGATGGTACCACTCTTTGGGTTTTGAATCGAAGAACTCACGAACCCCATTTTTAACTTCATTGATTGATCTGAACAGGTGGTAGTCTGGACTACCAGGTATGCAAGTTTAAAATGTCGTTTATTTCTTAAAATATATACACAGTAATTTAAAAAAAAAGTATAATATATTTTATTCAAAGTACTGACCCTCGCTTCCTACACATTTTGTCCGTCTCTCGGGCAATATATGGATACCATTCCAAAAGAATGCTTCATCTTTATTTGAAATCCATTCATCGAGCCATTTTCGTACGTTTTCGAAATTGTTGAAGTGTTGCTCCGCCAATGAGTGTCCCATCGATGAGAAGAGGTGATAATCAGAAGGCGCCAGGTCAGGTGAATACGGCGGGTGGGGTAGGAGTTCCCAACCAAGCGAAGAAATCGTTTCCTTAGTCAATCTGGCTGAATGTGCAGGAGCGTTATCATGCTGAAGAATGACTTTGGCGTGCCTGTGAGCCCATTCTGGGCGTTTTTTTCGATCAATGCGTGACTCAAATTGATCATTTGTTGTCGGTAGCGCTCGGTATTGACTGTTTCGCCGGGTTTGAGAAGCTCGTAGTAGACTACTCCCTTCTGATCCCACCACACACACAGCATTGTCTTCTTCCATAACGATCCGGTCTTGCACTCGATGTGGATGGTTGTCCTGGCGTTACCCATGATTTTTTTCGTTTGGGATTCTGAAAATAAATCCATTTTTCATCGCCAGTTACAACTCGATGCAAAAAACCCTTTCTTTCGTGGCGTAAAAGCAGCATTTCGCACACAGTTTTTCGTTTTTCCATCTGTCGTTCGTCCAATTCATGTGGAACCCATTTTCCAACCTTTTGAATCTTTCCCATAGCTCTCAGGCGATCGGAAATGGCTTGCCTAGTGACATTCAACTGTTCTGCCATCATTTGTTGGGTTTGGGTATTGTCTTCGTCTAATAAAGAGTGCAATTCGAAGTCCTCAAACTTTTTTGGTCGATTTTCTCGTTTTTGATCAGTAACATCAAAATCACCACGTTTGAAACTTTGAAACCAACGTTCACATGTCCTGACGGTTGGAGCAACATCGCCATAAGTCTCAACAAGAATTCGATGACATTCAGATGCCTTTTTCTTTTGATTAAATAAGAAAATCATGACATGCCGCAAATGCTCTTTATTTGGCTTAAAATTAGACATTTTTAACACCAAAGAAAGGTATGATACGTCCACGTAAACGACTTAAAAACAACTGACTTTTGTAAACAAATGACTAACAAACAAAATAGCGTTTAGAGATAAGCAAATCCTTCAATAGGCTAAGAGCGCATTCTATTGGAATTAAAACGACATTTTAAACTTGCATACCTGGTATATGCCGGGAGAAGCTCGATTCCAACCAAATTAGTTATTTTTTCTTTTATAAGGCGAAAGGTGTTGGGTCTGGCATTATCTTGTTGGAACAAGACTTGCTTCCTGTTGACTAAACCTGGATACCGCTGAACCAAAACATCGTACATTTCTCTGCAGTTGTTCTGACTAGAACTCTGAAGCGCAGAGCGTCCTGGTTGACTACTGAAACACGCCCTGATCCTGATTTCCTTTCAAGGCTGTCAAATCACCTTCATTAAATTTTTGGAACCACCTTCTCACTGTCCTTTCATTCAAAGAGTCTTCATCCTCAAATTCAACCACTAAACGAGTGGCTTCAGCTGCTGAAAACTTCCGTTTCCAATAATGAAGCAAAATTACGAGAGTTTCGTACTTTACTGTCATTGTGAACATTAGAAAGCTAAAGAAGTACTGAGCCCGGATAGTGGGCATCCTTTTTATCAAATAATTTAGACGGAATCAAACTTGAACTTATTATCACAGTTAAAAGGTAAACATACTAAAAGACCCCGCCCTGGGTGGTGAGCTAAGGGTGGGGGGGGAGGGGAGAAGTCCCAATTTTGTGTTTTTCGATTATATCTCAAAACAGTTGACTCTAGAAAAATATGTTTCAAATAAAAATAAAAGATTATTAAATTCCTTATAAAATTAATTATATATAAATTTGTCGTAATTCTAACCGTTTTCGAGAAATACGTTATTGAAAATCGGTGATTTTCGGGAAAAAACAACTATTACCTCACATTTTGTCAAACTTTTTCTTCTAGTCTCTTCCTCAATCGTTTCTCGGAAAAAACGTCAGAATCAAAAATTGTAGAGCATTAAATTTACTTTAATTTTATACGTACGTTTTTGGTATTTGAAGCAAATGTTAACAAAAAGTGAGGTAAACAATTTTTTATTTTAAAATTATCTATTATTAATAACGTATATCTCGAAAACCGTTGGGATTTCGACGAATATGTTATATATGTTTGTTTGTTTATTTATGTTGTTTAACGTCACTTTATGCTGCTATGGCTAATCGGACGATGCTACGGTAGAAGTCCTAAATTTTGCCTATCCAGGTATAATTAGGATAGGGATCTTTAACGAGTACCTGACATCGCACAGGCTCGGGACCCCCATTTTACGTCCCTTCCGAAGGACGGCATAGCTAAGGATTTTTTACTCCCTTTAAAAATTCTAAGGTCATCTGCCGGGCTGCGAACCCGCAATCTTGGGTTTAGTAGGTTGCTGTGCTAACCGCTACACCACAGGTGACACCATGTTATAAATATGATATTAATTTTATGGAAAATTTAATTAGCTTTAATTTTGATTTGTAGCATATTTTTCTAGATTCTCCCGTTTACGAGATATAATCGAAAAACACAAAATTGGGACCTTCTCCCCTCCCTCCACCGTTAGCTCACACCCCAGAGGTGGGCACTTCTAGTATGTTTACCTTCTAACTAGCTTCCTAACGAAGCTGTGAAGTAAAAAAATATCGGATATTTCATTCACTCTACATTCCTCATTTCAGCACTTATTGACTGGACTATATTTCGATGTAAAGTTTTGCTGTCTGTTCCGCAAAATTTTCAAATTTGTTAAACTCAGTTTTGTGTACATTGAAAAAATTACAAAGAGTTTACATTTTCTAATAAGTCTGATCTCAATTCCTGTGATGCAGGATGATTGCTGATCAGAGAAAAATCTTAACGTTCTCTTGTTATTAATGTTTCCAAACCTTCTTTGGGCATAACCACCATCTCTTTAAACCTATTGTAGATTTCCTGTTTCGTATCAGCCACAATATTTTTATCTTCTTGTATCTTCACTGTTTATTTCATTACGGGTATTTTGTATGATTGTGATATTAATCAGCAAGGCTAACTGTTCAGAAGACATTTGTTCAATAAAATTCATTGCTTCAACTTAAGTCATTGAAATCTTTTGTCGGTCAGTCGGATGTTTTTACTTTCTAGGTTGGTAATGTGAAAGAGGTATAGAGCTAAATATACTCTTTTTTATAAAAGCGTTTTTCCTATTGTTAGTAGAGTTCTTTTTATTTTGTAATATGGGAGCTAATATGGGAGAAACTAGATCAAAAAAGTAGAAAAATGCCGCAGACCTCACCTATCACCTTACTCCAATCCGTTGCAGACATAGTAACAGAGTTATAGTAACCTTGAATTTTAGAAACTTGGAATTTAAAGAACAGCTTGATCTTCACCTTATTTAGGGAAGTTACAATGTCTTATATTACTTAACGCTCACCGTTATTCGAAAAAACTATGCAAAAAAAACTGCAAATCTCACAAATACTAGAAAATTTAATTAGCTTTCGAATGACATGTTAAACGTAATGATTCTGTTTTGATTTTATGGATAGATTTACTTTTGAAACCAAAAAAAAAACATGGTGTTCTCATTTGGCATACAAATCAGTTACTTGTGTAAATAAAACATTATGACAATCCCTTAATGGAAACGTGCATTTTAAACATAATAAAACTCTTCATTGGAATAAAAAGCAAAGAAAAAAAATTTATTGTTTCATAGAAAATAAAGGAAAACTGTCAATAAAGCGACACCAGATCAGAGGATCTTATGTTATTACGTTTATTTATTTATTATTATTATTTAGGATTTATTTTATTAGATTTTCAATGTAAGGTTTAAAACCCAATGATAATAAACATAAAGCTCAATTTCGCCGTTATCTTCTGAATGCAGATAATATTAAAGAATACCACTTTTTGCGGTGAATTTATGGGTAGATGAGCATTTTGGCATGTTTTTTTTTTCTTTCAAAAGTAAATTTCTCCATGAAATCGAAACAGAATCATTACGTTTAACATATCATTCAAAAAGTAATTAAATCAGCAGTTTTATCTTAATCTTTAAATTAAAGATTTGCAGTTTTCTGTATAGTTTTTTTGAAAAACAGGGAGCGTTGAAGTAATATAAGGCATTGTTACTTCCTTAAATAAGGTGAAGATCAAGCTGTTCATTAAATCCCAAGTTTGTAGAATACAATAACTCTGCTTTTATAGGAAATTCAATGCTAAATCCGAAAATTTGGTCCGCCCCAGTAGTTCGAGAGCCTCCTTTGCAGCTAGATCGGCCAGCTCGTTGCCCACAATACCCACGTGGGTCGGGATCCATATAAACTTTACTGTTTTGCCTAAACTTTTCAGTGTGGGTAAGTAGGAGTGTATAACCGGGATTTTGGGATGTTTCGGATACATACAATCTAGGCCTATTAGTGAACTCAGTGAATCAGTGGCTATAATAATACTATTGTAAGCGAGGGTCATGCAAAAATGGAGTGCTGCTGCTATTGCGTTTAGTTCGGCCGTGTAAATATTGGACAATTTATTTAGTTTTATTTTGTGGGTTGAATCTTTAGTAACGAAAGAGGAAGATGCTGATTTGTCAGATTTTGAACCATCTGTGTAAATTATAAAGGATTCTGGCATGCTATTTAGAAGGCGGGAAAAGAGGTCTATGAATTTGGATCGTTCGGTATTATTTTTTGAGTATTTTGTCAGATCAAGCATTGTTTGAGGACGCTGGTGGGTCCAGGGTGGGATATCATTGACTGATGGGGTAATTTTTATCGTTTTAAGGAAAGAGACAGCTGAGGAGATTCTTTCTGATAACGGGAGTGTTGAGTTTTATTTTTGTCTAAAAGAGTTAGAAAATTTAGAGTTAAAAATATATTTGTCCAAAAGTTAAAAATATAAGTCGGATGTCCTGCCTGTGGGTGTATTTTTGAAACATAGTTTATTGCTAATTTAAGTCTTCTGAATAAGAGTGGCGATAGGCCGGATTCGGAACATAGGCTAAGAATTGGACTTGTTCGAAATGCCCCTGTAGCGATTCGAATTCCGGCATGGTGAACGGTATCGAGCTTCGAGAGAACACGGGAACGAGCAGAGCTGTAAACGAAGGAACCGTAGTCCATTTTGGAACAAATTAATGCTTGATATATTCTGAGTAGGCTCATTCTATCGGCACCCCATTTCGTATTGCTCAGAACCCGAATAATATTTAGTTTTTAGGTTGCAATTATTTTTAGGGAGGATATATGATTTTCCCAATTTAGTCTTTTGTCAAAATTAAGACACCAAAATCTGTGGTGATTAGTATATGTTATCGGATAGTTTCCTAAAAACAGTTCTGGTGAGGGAGGTGTATTGCGTTTCCGGCTGAAATGCAGACATTTTGTTTTCTCTGTTGAAAATTGGATACCAGCAGTAGTAGACCAGTGATGGATTCGGTTTAGTGCCTCTTGCAATTTTAGTCGAATATCCAGAAGGCTCTCTGATCGGTAAAATATTGCGAAGTCATCAGCGAATAGAAGAGGCTTTACTGCTCTATGTAGGTTGAGCCCTAAATCGTTAACAACCAGCGAAAAAAGTTTTGGGCTGAACACACACCCTTGAGGAACTCCTTTGTTCTGTGTGCGGTCTTTTGAATATTGGCATCCGATCCGTACCCTAAAATGTCGATTTCTTAGAAATTGTCTGATAAATAAATACATTTGTCCCCCGATTCCTATCAATGATAATTTTTGGAGTATGACAGCATGATTTATGTTGTCAAAAGCCTTTAGGATATCGAAGAAGACAGCAATCATTTGTTGACCCTTCACAAAAGCATATTGTGCTTCCGTATCAAGAATCAGTACTTGATCAATTGTTGATAGGCCTTTTCGGAAACCTGCTTGAAACGATTGGATAAAATGATTCTTCCCCAGGATCCACATCAATCTTTTATTTACCATTCGTTCCATCACTTTGCAGAGGCATCTTTTCAGGAATATTGGACGGTAACTGGATGGAACGAGCTTGTCTTTTCCAGTTTTGAGGATTGGAATAATTATGGAGTCTCGCCAGGTATTTGGTATTATACCGGAATGCCAAATGTGATTATAATAGTCTAGCAACCATTTTTTAGTACTGTTTGAAAGTTTTATTATCATCTCATAATGGATGTTATCGGGACCGGGTGAACAGCCTTTTACAATGTTTAATGTATCATTTAGTTCCCACATCGTAAATGGTGTGTTGTAATAAGTTGAATGTAATGTACTATTTTCATGTTCTATTTCTTTAGAGTCCACATTGAAACTGTTATATCCGGAATTGAATGTTTCCGAGTAGTGATCTGCAAAGGTATTTGAAACTTTTAATGGATCATCGGATAGCTGGTCATTGACTAAAATTCTGAAGCGAGGTAAAGAGTTTTTTAGAGTTAATTTTTCGGATATTGTTCCAGACGGTACTGGTACTGGTAGAGGAATTTATGCTATTTACAAATTTCTTCCAAGACTCAGTTTTATGTTGATTAAAGGTAATACGTCAAATGGCTTTTTGTTTTTTGTAATCTATTAAATTATCAGATGTCATGCGTCTGAGGAATTTTTTGTAGGCCTTACGGCGGTTTTTTAGGGCTTGTTTGCAGGCGTCATTAAACCAAGGAACGGTTGGTCTTTTTGAGTGACCGGACGACATCGGTATCGCTACTTGGGTTAATTGAATGATAGTGCTTCTTATTGCTAGGCATCCTTCCTCGATACTTAGGTCACTTAGAGAGTTTTGGGGGTGGAGCAGCTAAAGAAGTAAACTGATGCCAGTCAGCTTTGTCTAGAATATATCTGGGTTTTACTTGGTATATTGGGTTTAATGCGAGGAATTTTATCAGAATTGGGAAGTGGTCACTGCTAAGTAAATCGGGAAGTACAGTACAGCCTAGATTCTTGTAGAGTGTAGGGCTGCAAAGAGATAGGTCGAGAGTAGAAAATGTCCCGTAACTAGAACTGAGGAAGGTAGGTTGTGTTGTATTTAATAGAAGTAAATCGGAAAATTCAATAAAAGTTTCTATTATTTTTCCACGCGCGTTTAAATATATTATCCCCATAACGGACAATTACCATTGAGATCACCGACAAAGAGCACAGGACGTGGCAGTTGGTTAAAAATGTCAGGTAAATGCTGTGTTTCTATAGTACGATCCTGTGGTAGGTATATATTACAAACGGAGAATGTGAAATTTAAGTGTATTTTGGCAGCTACAGCTTGGAGGTGGGTATTTATTAAAATCGGTTCTGAATATACTGATTCCTAAACAGCAAGAAGAACGCCATGGTGGCCATGATTCGGATTAGGGCTATCTTTTCTATAAATTTTGATTTTTTTCATTGTTCTATTTTCATTATTTAAAAGATTGGTTTCCTGGAGAGCTATACAAAAGGGATTTACATTTCTTATCAAAATTTTTAAATCGTTAAAATGAGTTTTTAATCCGTTCCATTTTCATTGAAGTAAGGACATACGGGTATATTATTAGTTATGAAAAACAATAATTTGGGTATAAGAAATGTCATTGTAGTTATGCAACGGAAATAATATTTTTAGTAAATATCTATATCGAATAAGATATAAGAAATAAATTGCATGTAGTACAATAACCGGAAAACAATTGAGGCTAATTGTTCGGATCAGCGACACCAACCCCTAAACGCGCTCAGAATACCTTTTATCGATTCTTACCTTGTTCCGATTTATTTCGATGTTCTAGTCGCTGCTTTTAGAGGGGGGAGGTTATTCTCCTACATTTACTGAGGAACTCTAAATCCCTGTTCAAAGTAATATTAACTTCTGTTTACCTTCTAATATTAAAATGAGAAATAAGGAAATATTAAAGTGGAAATAAGGAAATATCGAAATATAAGACACTAAATCAATTTTGAATTAATATTAATTTAATCAAAAATTAATATACTTTTTTGTTTTTACTTTTTTATATGTGACTTCGGTGTAACCGTTGTCACTATCGGGAGGATCAATTTCAATAGGTATTGCATCACCTATCAAATGCCCTTCCTCAGATGGATCTGAAGATATGCCCCCAGACAGGAGTGGGGCTGGGAGGAGGAGCGAGGAAGAGGAGGGAGGGAGCAGGGGTGGGGGGCCTGCTGCCACAGAAGTGCCAGCTGCCGTGCACCGCGGAGATCTTCGTAACAGAAGGAAATTTGATAGTGAAGAGCTGGTGCTGGGAGAGGGGGAGGGGGGGGGAGTGGAGCAGCTAGGGCGGGGCTTATGCTAGACACACTAGACATATCGGTTGACGAGAATTGTTTATCGTTATTGATGGCTGTTTTACTTTTTTGTTGTTCGCTGTTCGATATTTGTTTTTTATTTTCTCCAAAAAAGAATGGGATATCGGTTTGGATGCCGATTTCTTTTTTTTCGGTTTGATTTACTTTTTCTTTTAATATTTGTGCAAATGATTTATTTAAAGAATTTGGATATCTTTCTCTATATATTTTTTTTTTGCTTCAATTTGCGATATTTTATTGCTTATTTGTATAGCCTTGATCTCTTTGTGCATTTGGAATACATGACAAGTGCGATCCAAGGAGTTATGAGAACCATCGCAATTTCTACATTTAGGATCTCTTTCACATTTGTTTCCCTGGGTAAGTTTTGCTTTTCCGCACTGTATACAGACAAATTCTTTTTTACATTGGGCGGTTGGATGATTAAAACCTAAACAGTTGAAGCAGCGAAGGGGATTAGGGATATATGGCTGGACCGGAACAGTCTGGTATCCTACCTTAAATGTTTTTGGGACAATGGGTGTTGGAAAAGTAATTATATACCTAATTGTGTGTAGTTATTTCGGAACCATTTTTTAAAATTTTGATTCTGACAATATCAATTATTTTTTTATTTAATTACTTTTTAATTTCATCAATATCCAGGTATTGAAAAGCATAAACTTTTATAATCCCCTTACTATAATTAAGAGAATTATGAGGGGTAACCTGTATTGAGAATTATCCTCCAAAATCTTTGCAGGAAAGGAGTATTAAGGATTGGGTTCGACCAATAGCGATCCGTCCCTCATTTTTTTAATATTTTTAACTTTACCTACTAGGCCTGTAATAAATTTGTTTATGAAAAAAGGAGAGATTTTGACAAAACTCTGGTCGCCCTCTCTTTTAATTATTATGAAGGTTGGACCAATATTTTGTCCTTCTTCTGGAATCAACCTGTCTGTATGGGATTTCATTTTTCCCCTTGGACGTTTTCTTTTAGCCCGAGGACTAATTGGATCGTCAGGTTCTTCCATGATTAGAAGACCGATATAATCGGTTGTTGAATTTGAAAATATGTAAAAATTAAATAGTGCTTAAAATCAAGGAAAAAAAAATAATAATAATAATAAATAGAGGTATAAATCTAAATATCACAGAAATATACACGAGAAAAAAAAAGAAAGAAACAGAAATGGTTTCTCTTATCTGTTTGTTGTCCCTCAGAGCTCTAGTAGATCCTTTCTCTTCGGAGTCCGGTCTATAGTTAGCTGTTCAGTAATGATAGACGACTCTTGGTTGGTGATATGAAAAAAACTTAGGCGGAACCAGAGATGCAAATGAAATAACATTCGGTCAATATTTAATTATATTCTTTTGATGGCAATGGTTAAAACCTCTAGCTTTAAGTAACTCTAGAGAGACTTTGCTATAGAGTCACTTAAGGTACGGACGATGCTATAGAAGAATCAACTCTAATTTGCTATGGAGCACTCGATCAGCCTCCACTGGGTTTTGACACCAGTGACGTAGTCAAGGGTGCCCTTTTGTTCTTTTCCACTATCATTATTACACACATTGCATTACTGGATTCATAATCAACCAACCATATTGCTTACTGCACTTGATTAGGGCACGTCTATACTGGGTGTTCAGGATAAGACTGCAGTAACTTCAGAAGGTGATTCTGGGCATCATTTGCAACAGAAAATTCCCCATAAACTATAGCTCGATTCTCATCTGTTTTATAGATATTTTTAATTTTATGTTTTTTTTCAAGAAATTTCTACTTTTTGACAAATAATTGTCTATATTTCCCGAACTATTAAATGTAGAGCAATTTAAATGTGCTCATTAGAAAGAAGATTAAATTTCCTTCAATATAGCTTATTTAGACTTCAAAATTTAACTTTGTGATCCAAAAATAGGAAATAGCATGTTTCAAATTTCGTTCCAAAACTTCGACTGCATTTTTCTCAGAAATATTACATATTGTAATAAACAGGGGGTTTTAAAGCACAAAATTTATCAGCAAAGTAATATGACAGAAAACAATTACGTACACATAGAACAGACCAATCAACACTAGAACTAACTGGAATACATAGTACACTGCACTGACAAACATAACACCAAAACATAACCACGATAATAACCTTCCAGCTTGTTATAATTATATCACCTAGCAACAGGGGCGGATCGGGAATTTTCGGCCCACCGGGCAAATGCTCTTGACCGGCCCATGGGCCAAACCCTCCCCCTCCCCCCATCACATCCACAAAAGATAACCCTGTTCACAATATGAACTTCAATTCTAAACATACTCACTCTTTCATTTTATGAGGGCGTCGAAAGGATGTAAATAATGCTAAAGCATACAATTTAATTCAAACAACAATTTTATTATAATTTTACCAAAATGATGGAATAATTTTAAGAAACTTTCTATATTCTACAAAACTTGATACGAAGCAGTGTTTATTTAGACCAGTGATGGGCAAACTACGGCCCGTGGGCCAAGTGCGGCCCTTCGGGCTAGCCAATCCGGCCCGCGGCATGGTCACACACAATTATACATAAGACAAAATTTATTTTCTGCAAAGCTAGAATAGAATTATTGTTTTCTTCTCGTTGCGTTCTGGATCTTCTACCGTTGTACCATATAAGTTGAGTGTAATGAGATAAAGTCAAAAATCAAGTTTACTAGTTGTTAAACTTTGTTTTGTCCAATTTTTTCGGCCCACCTAGATATTTTTCTATTTCATCCGGCCCGCCTAGATGTTTTTCTATTTCATCCGGCCCTCCCTTAAAAAGTTTGCCCATCTCTGACTAAGACAATGCACGTCAAGAAATTTCGCTTTTTAGGGGGCCAAATAGGGCCTCAAGTCTCGATTGGATTTTTTTTTTATAAGGATTTAGTTTTCCTATAACCGATAAAACGTAAGTATTTACTTTTTCCCCTTTCTTTCCCGGCCCCACCGGCCCTTTTCCTGTCCGGCCCACCGGGAGATTTCCCGGTATCCCGGTGGCCCGATCCGCCCCTGCCTAGCAACGAGTAAAATACTGCATGGCTAGTCTATGTCACCTAGCAACGGGGGCAGTTTTCCTTATTTCGTTACAATATCTTAGAAACGTGCACTACTCAAAAAAAAAAAAAACTTCTACAAACATCTTTCGAATGGTATACCACGAATAGTGATAATTTTTAAAATTGATACTGAAATCGCTTATTAGCTACAAAAAACAGGGAGATGCAACATCGGCATTTTGGGAAATACTGAGAGAATGCTCAGAAATGTTAAATAGTTTTATTGTGTTTTATTAATAGAAAAGTGATTTAATCACAATTACCTAGCTATCTTATTCTAATATTTACAATCTAAGAAACTTTTAAGATAATTGATTTAAAATTTACATACTTAATTTACAAAAATTGTTCAAAATGTCCTCCCTCTTCACTGATACACAGCACCGATCTTCTTCTGACAGCATCTACCAAAAATTAGAAATTTCTTGAAAAAACATAAAATTAAAAATATCTATAAAACGGATGAGAATCGAGCTAAAGTTTATAGGGAATTTTTTTGTGGCAAATGATGCCCAGAACCGCCTCCCGAAATTAGTGCAGTCTTATGCTGAACACCCTGTTGTATATGAAAATAGAAATATTTCAACGATAGTTCATAGATTATTGTTTAGATTCCCAATTTCGATGCATAAGAAAAAAAAAGACTAGTGAACAAAAGGTAAATAAATTCAAAAGCTTTATATATCAACTGATAATTTTATTTACTGGATCGATTATGCATTCATATTCCTTTACAGACGGATGCATGATGCCTTTTGTTCGTTGGTCAAAACTAACCAAACTGAAAAAAAAAAAAAAAAAAAAAATCATTTGAAAATGGTTGCATTATGTCCTTAATAATCACAAACAATAAGGTAAAATCCTATCTGCAGCATTTACCAATAAGCCCGTTGGTAGAAGACTATTAAGATTAAGAAGCTGAAAAAAAAAAAAAAAAAAAAAAAAAAAAAAAAATTGAAATATTTGAAATAATCAACTATAATAAGGCGTATTGCAATCTTCTAAATTTACCGATGGTGGTTTGATTAGATTGTTATGTATTTTCCTGCCTCCTGGAATTAAGTTCTGTGGCGAATATCGTTCAAACTTAGGCTGAAAAATAAAGAAAAAGATTATTTTGAAATGGTTGCATGATGCGTTCAGTAATCAACTACAACGAAGCGTAATGCATTATTCTTCTTACAAGGAGACGTTTTGACTTGTAACTCTCAGATTTGAATGCCGATTTTCGTGTGGGTAGTAGGGATTTATAATAGTGCAAAACTAAAGTTATTGCCGCCAATAAAAATTGGGAGCCGAGAAAAAAAATAAAATATGAAAATCACGTTTTATTTTTTTCTCAGCTCTCAGTCAAAATAGAGAAATAATTACAATAATAATAATAGAGAAATAAGAAAATAAGCAGTAAAACTGCATAGTTTAGCCCAAATCCGGAGGTTGCAGGATTTACCCTTATTCAGATATCTCAAATTTTATTCACATCGGTTTTTGTCCACTAAAATCTAGAGTAAATGTTATACGCATGAATAAAAAGCTGAATGTACCTAGATTCTTGTGATCCTATTGTTATTGTAACCGGTCGAACACAGCAAGTGCTATGGCCGTCAGAACATGTTGATATAATTTCTACTTCAAAAATATTAACGTCCTCGGATGGGGTAAAAAATACATATTTTTCGATTTTTAATAACATTTCACATATAAGGGTTTTTGGTACGCTAAATCAAGATTTGAGATCAGTTGTTGATGAAAACAAATTTCCATTGATTTACACCGATTTCCTTGGAATTTTGTCATTTTTTGGCGGTTTTGGGGCACACTAAAGCCGGGTCTTATCATGAGCATAATGAATGTATTTTATTTCAAATAGCATACAAAACAACAACTTGACGTGAAATATTTATTTCTCTCTTTTAACTGAGAACTGAGAAAAAAATAAAACGTGATTTTCATATTTTATTTTTTTTCTCGGCTCCCAATGCTCATTGGTGGCTGTAACTTTAGTTTTACACTATTATAGGTCCCTACTACACACTTAAAAACGGCATCCAAATCTATCTGTTACAAGTCAAAACGCCTTATTGTATGTTTACCGTTGGTGGTACGGGTGGCTCGTAACGTTTTTCACTTTGTTCTGGATTCAAGATATTTGGGAAATATCGTTTATACCCGTCAGAGTAAGGCTAAAAAATAAATAAAATATTATTTATAGGTGGTTTTATGTCTTTTAAAATCAAGTACGTAATGCAGGTAACGTATCAAGGTGTAATGCAATTTTTTTGTAAGTTTACCGTTGGTGGTAAGGGTGGCTCGTATTGTTTTTCACTTTGTTTTGAAATTACTTTCTTTGGGGAATATCGTTCATACTCGTCAAAGTTATGCTGAAAAATAAAGGAAATATTATTCACAGGTGGTTTTATGTCTTTAATGATCACGTACAATAAGGTGTAATGTAAGTTTTTTCTAAGTTTACCGTTGGTGGTAAGTGTGGCTCGTAAAGGTTTTCACTTTCTTCCGGAATCGGGATATTTTGATAATATCGTTGATGCTCGTCAACGTTATGCTGAAAAAATGAAGGAAATATTATTTACAGGTGGTTTTAAGTCTTTTATGGTCACGTACAATAAGGTGTAATGTAAGTTTATTGTAAGTTTACCGTTGGTGGTAAGTGTGGCTCGTATTGTTTTTCACTTTCTTCCGGAATCGGGATATTTTGATAATATCGTTGATGCTCGTCAACGTTATGCTGAAAAAAAATGAAGGAAATATTATTTACAGGTGGTTTTAAGTCTTTTATGATCACGTACAATAAGGTGTAATGTAAGTTTTTTCTAAGTTTACCGTTGGTGGTAAGTGTGGCTCGTAACGTTTTTCACTTTCTTCCGGAATCGGATATTTTGATAATATCGTTGATGCTCGTCAACGTTATGCTGAAAAAATGAAGGAAATATTATTTACAGGTGGTTTTAAGTCTTTTATGGTCACGTACAATAAGGTGTAATGTAAGTTTTTTGTAAGTTTACCGTTGGTGGTAAGTGTGGCTCGTAACGTTTTTCACTTTCTTCCGGAATCACGATATTTGGATAATATCGTTGATGCTCGTCAAACGTTATGCTGAAAAATGAAGGAAATATTATTTACAGATGGTTTTATGTCTTTTATGATAACGTACAATAAGGTGTAATGTAAGTTTTTTGTAAGTTTACCGTTGGTGGTAAGTGTGGCTCGTAACGGTTTTCACTTTCTTCCGGAATCGGGATATTTTGATAATATCGTTGATGCTCGTCAACGTTATGCTAAAAAATGAAGGAAATATTTACAGGTGGTTTTAAGTCTTTTATGGTCACGTACAATAAGGTGTAATGTAAGTTTTTTGTAAGTTTACCGTTGGTGGTAAGTGTGGCTCGTAACGTTTTTCACTTTCTTCCGGAATCACGATATTTGGATAATATCGTTGATGCTCGTCAACGTTATGCTGAAAAATGAAGGAAATATTATTTACAGATGGTTTTATGTCTTTTATGATAACGTACAATAAGGTGTAATGTAAGTTTTTTGTAAGTTTACCGTTGGTGGTAAGTGTGGCTCGTAACGTTTTTCACTTTCTTCCGGAATCGGGATATTTTGATAATATCGTTGATGCTCGTCAACGTTATGCTAAAAAATGAAGGAAATATTATTTACAGGTGGTTTTAAGTCTTTTATGGTCACGTACAATAAGGTGTAATGTAAGTTTTTTGTAAGTTTACCGTTGGTGGTAAGTGTGGCTCGTAACGTTTTTCACTTTCTTCCGGAATCACGATATTTGGATAATATCGTTGATGCTCGTCAACGTTATGCTGAAAAATGAAGGAAATATTATTTACAGATGGTTTTATGTCTTTTATGATAACGTACAATAAGGTGTAATGTAAGTTTTTTGTAAGTTTACCGTTGGTGGTAAGTGTGGCTTGTAACGTTTTTCACTTTCTTCCGGAATCGGGATATTTTGATAATATCGTTGATGCTCGTCAACGTTATGCTGAAAAAATGAAGGAAATATTATTTACAGGTGGTTTTAAGTCTTTTATGGTCACGT
The DNA here is from genome assembly GCA_003667255.2 of Euschistus heros. Lineage (NCBI taxonomy): Eukaryota > Metazoa > Arthropoda > Insecta > Hemiptera > Pentatomidae > Euschistus > Euschistus heros. The sequence continues at coordinate 304,846 of RCWM02000775.1, read as the reverse complement.
ACAATAAGGTGTAATGTAAGTTTTTTGTAAGTTTACCGTTGGTGGTAAGTGTGGCTCGTAACGTTTATCACTTTCTTCCGGAATCGGGATATTTGGATAATATCGTTGATGCTCGTCAACGTTGTGCTATAAAATAAAGGAATTATTATTTACAGATGGTTTTATGTCTTTTATGATAACGTACAATAAGGTGTAATGTAAGTTTTTTGTAAGTTTACCGTTGGTGGTAAGGGTGGCTCGTATTGTTTTTCACTTTGTTTTGAAATTACTTTCTTTGGGGAATATCGTTGATGCTCGTCAAAGTTATGCTGAAAAATAAAGGAAATATTATTTACAGGTGGTTTTATGTCTTTTATGATCACGTACAATAAGGTGTAATGTAAGTTTTTTGTACGTTTACCGTTGGTGGTAAGTGTGGCTTGTAACGTTTTTCACTTTCTTCCGGAATCGGGATATTTGGATAATATCGTTGATGCTCGTCAACGTTATGCTGAAAAATGAAGGAAATATTATTTACAGGTGGTTTTATGTCTTTTATGATAACGTGCAATAAGGTGTAATGTAAGTTTTTTGTAAGTTTACCGTTGGTGGTAAGGGTCGCTCGTATTGCTTTTCACTTTGTTTTGAAATTACTTTCTTTGGGGAATATCGTTCATTCTCGTCAAAGTTATGCTGAAAAATAAAGGAAATATAATTTACAGGTGGTTTTATGTCTTTTATGATCACGTACAATAAGGTGTAATGTAAGTTTTTTGTACGTTTACCGTTGGTGATAAGTGTGGCTTGTAACGTTTTTCACTTTTTTCCGGAATCGGGATATTTTGATAATATCGTTGATGCTCGTCAACGTTATGCTGAAAAATGAAGGAAATATTATTTACAGGTGGTTTTTAAGTCTTTTATGGTCACGTACAATAAGGTGTAATGTAAGTTTTTTGTAAGTTTACCGTTGGTGGTAAGGGTGGCTCGTATTGTTTTTCACTTTGTTTTGAAATTACTTCCTTTGGGGAATATCGTTGATGCTCATCAAAGTTATGCTGAAAAATAAAGGAAATATTATTTACAGGTGGTTTTATGTCTTTTATGATCACGAACAATAAGGTGTAATGTAAGTTTTTTGTAAGTTTACCGTTGGTGGTAAGGGTGGCTCGTATTGTTTTTCACTTTGTTTTGAAATTACTTTCTTTGGGGAATATCGTTCTTGCTCGTCAAAGTTATGCTGAAAAATAAAGGAAATATTATTTACAGGTGGTTTTATGTATTTTATGATCACGTACAATAAGGTGTAATGTAAGTTTTTTCTAAGTTTACCGTTGGTGGTAAGTGTGGCTCGTAACGGTTTTCACTTTCTTCCGGAATCGGGATATTTTGATAATATCGTTGATGGTCGTCAACGTTATGCTGAAAAATGAAGGAAATATTATTTACAGGTGGTTTTAAGTCTTTTATGGTCACGTACAATAAGGTGTAATGTAAGTTTTTTTGTATGAGTTTCTAAATTAATCCAGAGTGCCAAACTTTGTCAAATGCTTTTTCAATATCAAGGAGGAGCATAACTGTATGTCTCTTTTCGTTAAAACCTTTGGTAATGTAGTCTGTCAGTCTTGCTAATGGTAATGCCTTTAATAAACAACTACAATGAGGCGTAATGAAATCCTCTTCTAAGTTTACTATTGTTGTTAAGGGCGGGCTTTGTCATATTTACTGTCTTTTAGAATCACTTTTTTTTTTTTTAGTGAATATCGTTCAAACTCGCCAAAATTGTGCTGAAAAAAAAAGAATCAATCATTTGAAAATGATGATCGATAATATCAAATAGATTGTACATCTGTAAAGCTGCGTTCTGACGGTGCGTGGCACGCTAGAGTGATCCAGTGGAATTTTCTCTGTCTGAACGAGGTGTCGTGAGAGGGAGGAGTCCACGACCGCTCACGCTCGGTATCAAACCTGCTTGATTTTCAGTCGTGGATCACGCCAGTCGAGAGTGTTGACAAGTGGTTTATTTAGAACAAAAATGGATAATATGTTGAAATATTCCAGGATCCGAACGATATTTCGCCATTGTTGTCCTTATAATGATACTATTTTATTAATATGAAAATATTTAACGGTTTTTAAGTTATCGAAGGATATTCAGCCATTGTTGTCCTTAAGGATACTGTTTTAAAATATTTTTAATGTTTAACGATTTTAATGTGGTAGAAGTATATTCCGCCATTGTCCTTAAAGTATACTGTATTATTAATATTCGATGATTTTTCCTGCGAGTATCCAGTTCCTGACCCAACAACGCTTTTTCTTCCGTTTTTTTTTTTTTTCATACGTCCACGTGACTCTCTCAATCTTTTTGCCAACATATCAATAAAAACTGAACTCAAAACTGCACAACTTTCCTCCATGGTAGGTTTCAAGGGGCAATCTGAATCCTGGTCGTGTGAACTGCCCACGACTCTCGGCTAGTTCACTTTTCTCCCCCCACTCTAGGCAAGCGCCACGAACGAGAAAACGAAGGCGTGCCACACTTTCGTCTTTTTGCCCCGTGAGAACGTAGCTTAAGGTTAAACTGAATCCAAATAGATTCCAACACAACATCGCCATCGGACACTCACCACATCTACTGACTTGCCGCTCATGCCTCGAGGTTATGTTTTTTATTTGAAGGTATCTGATTAGGCTTCAGCCTGGCAGGCAGTAGCAAGCTTAAAATTAGTAATTTAAGTATCAGGAAGTGGAATGTTCGTAGTCTTAATACAGCGGGTGGGTTAAAATCGGTAACAAAGGAGTTTAAAGGTGGGCTTCCGCATGGAGCAGCAAGCCGCAGCAGCTGCGTCTGTCAGACGCCGCGGCTGGAGGCGGGGTAATGCTTCAGTTGGTTTTAATAGAACTGTTGCAAGAGGCGTTGCTGCGGCTGCCGCTAGAAATTTGAGAAGCTGAGCTGCTGCGTTCGGACTGCTCCAAGGTAGTATCCTAGGCCCCATCCTCTACACGGTGTATACAGCTGACATTCCAACTCATCCAACCACTGTCCTCACCACTTACGCAGATGACACATGCATGTTATCAGTAAACAATGATCCCTTCATTGCCTCCCAAACACTCCAATCCCATATCCTAACCCTTCAAGAATGGTGTCAAAAATGGAGAGTCAAAATAAATCCAAAAAAATCTCACCAAATAACCTTTACCCTTCGTCGTAAGCCCACGACTTCCTGTCCTACAGTATCCTTTAATGATATTCCACTAATCCCTGTTGAACAGATCCGCTAACTTGGACTCCACTTGGACAAACGTCTTACTTCGAATCCACATACAAGACTAAAAAGACAAGAAACTGCCCGTCGTTACAGATTACTTCAACATTTATTAGACAAACGTTCAAAGCTCCCAATTAATTACAAAAGACTGATATACATGACTGTGATTAGACCTATCTGGACGTACGGAGTTGAGCTTTGGGGCTCCACTAAACCATCCAATTCATCTCGTATCCAATCCTTACAATCCAAAATCCTCAATGCACCTTACTTTGTCATTAATAAACTTATCCATAAAGATCTTAATGTTCCATATGTTGCAGATTTAGCCCAAACCCGATATCTATCCTTTCATAGTAAGCTCCATAACCACTCAAATCCCCTAATTTCTCAACTTGCTTCCCACACTATTCCTGATAATCCTACGAAGCGTCTGAAAAGAAGATGGTCCAGAGACCTTCTAGTGTAGAATTTTTATTAAAGTGCTACTGATGGGTAGTACTTTTCAAGTTTTGTCACGTTATTCTTATAGTTAACAGCACATTTACTTGATGTATATATCTTGTACAGTTGTAAATTTCAATAAATTGTTACTAAAAAAAAAAAAAAAAAAAAAATTCAGTTTATAATTTTAACCAATGAAAATGTGAATGCCCCACACCAATGTGCCTTTATACATGACAATGTGAAAAAAGGATTTTAGTAGTTTAAGGTTCCATAGTAAAAAATAAATAAAACATGAAACATTCCTGCTTCATGACGAATATCAGTCTTTATATAACGTTAAAGTATTTTTTCATCACATAAAATATCACATCAATTTACTTTTAATATCAATATCACAATCTCGGCCACAGTATTCCTAATATTATTTTTAAGTGAATTTTTTGACAGTATCGTATTATTTTAACATTTCTATGGAATATAAAGATACCATGACATTGTTAAATCATAATAATCATGACAATGTGAACCATGATTGTACTTACAGTCAAAGTGATATTTATTACACTAGGATATTCCGATGTATAATTGTTCGTAGTTACGAACTGATGCGTCCACTAGAAACAGCGACCTGCCACTGCAAAAAAAACCCCTCAAAATTCCAAAAATTCCTTCCGAATTCGTTTTCATCACTTTTTTTAAAAAGGGAACACTAATGTTAAGAAATCACGGGGACAAGAATAAAATAACTCGGGGACTGGTTACTTAGGCATTATAATCCTAAAAAAACACATTTTCACTTTCTTTAACCATTATATTTTAATATTACTACCCATTAGTTGAGTTAGTTTCTCCCTATCAGGTAATAATTATTTACATAATTGTAAATCCAAGCATAGGGAAAAGCCACGACAATGTGAATAGACGTAGAATAACCTAAAAATGTAACCCTAAAATACTAAACTCCCAAATAAATTCAATTAATATTATTACTTCACTTTACATAAATCGATTTGGGAACAATATTTAACGAAGTTTACTTCATTGAATTTTAATGGGCGGGGGGACACTAATTTGGCTGTAGTTTGAGAATCAGCCATATAGAGCTAGAAATTTATGATAAGATTTACTTATTTTCAATATAATTGTTATTAAAATAGCTATAAAATACAATATATTTATAGATTTTTTAATAACAATCGAATTGAACAAAATAAGTAAATTTTATCACAAATTTTCTAGCTCTCTATAACGCTGTACCTTTGTGAACTCTCTTAAATTGTGTTCTCCAGTTATAGGTCGATGCATATATACCTATCGCGAAATAGAGCGACATGTGGACCCCATTGCAGAAGAAAAATCTACCGATATGTGCCAATTCTGCAACACAATTTCCAATGGTAAAACTATTAAACCCAACCATATTTTAATTACATCTTCGTAGATCTAGGAAGGTTTATAATAATACATTTTACTGTAACAATGATTAGAATGTATAGAATGTTTTCCAAACTGACATATACTTTATCCAAACAGATGAATCGATAAAATTATTTCTGCCAAAGTGGATGTCTAATTATGATTTTACGTACTTATTCAAACACCTAACATATGCAATTTTAACCAGGTTAAAAATTATTGCCATGCGTGAAAATATCATTGAAGAAATAATGCTATATTCCATATTTCAATACAAGATTTTTTTATCGGCAAACAAATGGAATTCAATTATTACTTTAAAAAAATCTAAGTTCTTTAGTAGAATTTATGCTAGTAAATAAATAAATAAATAAACGAATCTTATCGATATATATATATATATATATATATATATATATATATATATATATATATATATATATATAAAAAACAAATCAGAATGTAATATGTGTACCTGCGCCACAATATGGGAGACTCCTGCGACGAAGAAAAATATTAGTAACTTGATCATGTTCCGGGTGAGGATTAATACCTCGATCAACGCTTGCGGTTCGTATATATATATTTAGATATTTGAGAAAGTGGGGGTTGGAGCAATTTTAGTTTATTAATATGGCACGTTTATTAGCACTAAAGTTCTTTAATTTAATTTTTAATTTTTCGATTTATTGTTTAATCACGAATAAATTACCTCAATAACGACTTATTGATAGATTTAATAGGTATTACGTAATACGTGTCGTAAGTAATTTTCGTAAAAATACTTACTGATCTCAACGGCTATTTATAACTGAAAATATTTTATATATTAATTTATAGAGCATTAAATTAAATTTAATTCAATATATACATTTCTGGTCATTGTAACAAACGTTTGACTAAAAGTTAGGCAAAATATATATATATCTTTTTCTTTCGTAAGTTATCGATTTTAATAACGTATATCTCGAAAACCGTTGAAAATTCGACAAATATTTGTAGAATTAATTTTATAGGAAACTTAATTAGCTTTAATTTTTGTTTGTAAAACATTTTAGTTGAGACCACCGTTTTCACGATATAATCGAAAAACGCAAAAATGGGACCTCTCCCCTCCCCCCACCGTTAGCTCACTCACCCTAACGAAGCTGTGAAGTGTAAAACTATCGCATATTTCACGCACTGTCCACACCTCATTGGCTGGACTAATAAAATTAATCCTAGAGATATTTGTCGAAATTTTAACGGTTTTCGAAATATATATCATTAAAAATCGATAATTTACGAAAGAAAAAAAAATTTTACTTAACTATACTATTTGTTAACAACCAGTGTATGTGAGGTTACATTAAAACAACAGATATTATCAGGAGTTAGCACTCAGTGGTACAATCTCCAGATGTGATACTAAATTATTAGGGATTAGACTAGGAGATCCCTCATTCACCTCCTTTTCCTTCTCCGTTGCGTTATGTCAAGAATTTGTACTGCTGCCGTATTCTGTTCCTGTTTCCAGTTTTCCAGGTTCAATTTTCCAGGAAAATGTTTATAAATTTTATGAATACAGCGCTTAACTGTCGGAATATGTAAGTCTGTAAATAGAGTATCGACATTAAGGAGGGAAGTCTGTTATCAGTCTTAGGAATTTAATTAGTTAGAATTAGGTTTCTTTTTTAAAGGTCGTTTTGAATGTATTTGAAGTATGGAGTCCGCGTCTCTGGTCGTGATAGCATTGTCATCTGTGTAAGTAGCAGTTAGTACGTTATTGTCCGTCGGTATGTCATAGGTATGTGCTAAATAAAGAAAATGTGCTAGAATTGAACCTTGAGGGACATTCCTGCTGAAATAGGTTTGATGGGGGAGATATTTGTACCTCACTGAACAGAGAAAAAGAGTTCTGAGGGAAAAGATTGTAGGATAATAAATGTCTGGTAGTAACGGTTTCAAAATATTTTTATCTCATTTTTTGCCCAACATTCGCTATTTCCCAACAGTTATTTTTCACTATGGTAGGAGGGATAGTTTTCTTTTTAAGAAATATTTAGTCCTCAGTGTTGCACAAAGTACAACAAGCGACCGCTCTCGTTTTTGTTTTCTCCATTTTTCGGCAATCAGCTGGATTTGACATAAAGTAAGTAGGATTGTTTATATGTTTATTTTAGTGAGCGAAGTATTAATTATTTTTAATGTTTTCATTAAGTGGAAACCTATAAAATTGGAAGATATTCCTCGATTTTTTAAGGAGCTAACCAAGAAAGAAGAAAGAACAAGGCAATCAAATAAAAATTTTGATTTGAGGATAGAGCCGCAAATCGCGAAAAATCATTTTAAGAAAATAAGCAGTCTAAAACTGGGAATGAAAAAATACAAATAAACCTTGAACAAATAAACCTTGAACAAAAATATGAAATTAAGGCCTTCCCGCGACTGGTACGCCTAGCGGCGAGAACAGGTTGACTTGGAAGGTTTCCCCCGAGAGGCTCAAATCGGCGACAATCCTGTGATAAAACTAATATAATTTATGTACTGGCTACGGTGGGGGGGTAGCGTATCCTCATCGGAGCATTCCAGATATAGCCAGGGATAAGGTAAGGTGGAGTTAGTGCGTTTATGGTGTAAGTGCATTAGTCCGCCATAATTTCTATTGTCATTTTGTTACATCAACTACCATTTATTGTATGTAGACATAACTTCATACCCTCCAAACCTAACATACTAGAGTACTCTACTGTAGATGATAACCTCTCTAGGAATTTTCATAGTTCAACCTGTTGATCTAGTTCTTGTGTAAAGTTGAATGAGTTAAAATTATAAAATTGTATTGTATGTATTTTTATCTATTTTTTTAAATTTCAAGGAGTAAAATGATTTGTGGGAGTTGCTTATTTTTGTACTTAACCCATCAAAGAATCAATACACAGCTAAGGAGTTTACAAGAAATTTATGCACTTACCCCGTTTAGGTGGGGCAAGTGCGGGAATGGGACTTAAAATTGATTTTCCTTCGCACTGATAATAATTTTTAGGATATCAGAGAAATCAACTTCATTAACAATTTCAGAAAAGAGTATAGTTGAACGTCTGCAATATAACAAAAAATATTATCCTAGCATTAATAGCTGATTTTTTATGTTAAGTTAAAGTTGAACTTTGCACTCCGTATGACGAACTTGCCCCACTTCACCTTACCCACTTCAGCATTGGGTTATATAGAACGGTGTGGGTTATAATACTAAAACAACACAGTATGAGGCCGTACCGCATTTCACTTCATCAGGCTCTAACTCCCCAAGATGCTGAGAGACTGAGGCTAAGGTTCTGTCATTAAGTGGGTATTCCTGGCTGTATCGAATGCTCCGATGAGGATACGCTTCCACCCTAGCCTGTACATGAATGATATTAGTTTCATCACTGGCTTGTCGACGATTTGAGCAAAGTCGACCTGTTCTCGCCGCTCGTCGTACCAGTCGCGGGAAGGCCTTAATTTCATATTTTTGTTCAAAGTTTATTTTATAATTATTTCTTAAAATGATCTTTCGCGATTTGCAGCGAAACTGTGCCCCAGATAAAAAAAATCACCAGTATAAAATCGGTTTAAAATTTGATATTCTATCGAAATCCGTCGTAAAAAGTACCACATCTCATTGGAAATTCAACCTGTAACCTGAAAAGAAACTTTATTTGAGACAGTTAAGACCCCGATAGTTTCGTTTCAAAATTTCAAAAACTGTGGGAAATAAAGAGGCCATCGAATATTGAACAACCTGTATATTTAAAATATGGAATGGTAAAAATATATGATTTCATAATAAGAGGATCGCTCGTGTTACGGAAATTGGCGCGACCAGTGGAAAGTAAAGAAATGTCACGACGCCCATTATCAGGTTTACAGGGAAAGAGTTAGAGTTTAAGTTGCACTTCGGTGTTCCGCAATAGTTCATAGACTATCGATTAGATTCCCCATTTTGATGGGTTCATTCAAAGGAAATAAGAGGAATTTGGTGAACAAAAGGTAAATAAATTTAAAATCTTTTTTTTCAAGAATTTTATTTGTTGGACCGATGAAGTATATATACGTATGTATATGTACAGATGGATGTACGATGCCTCTAGTTCGTTGGTCAATACCCTTCAAATCAGAGAAAATTAGGCTAAAAAAAAATTAAAAAAAAATATTTAAAAAAGGTTGCATGATGTCTTCAATAATCACAAACAATGAGGCGCGATGTAATCTTGTAAGTTAACCTTTAGTGGTATTTGTGGCTTGAAATTGTTTTACCACCCGTTGAAAATAACTCTTTGGTTATGATCATGTTCGTCACTGCCTTCTGAAATCTCGTTCGTTGGTGAATTTCGAATAATATCGTCTGAGTTAGGCTGAAAAATAAAGAAAATATTATTTATAGGTGGGGATATGAAATCATCTTCTATGTTTACTGTTGCTAGTAACAATGGGTTATCATGTATTTTACTGCCTTCTGGAATAACGTTCTTTTGTAAATTTTGAATAATATCGTTAGATTCAAACGGAAAAATAAAGAAAAAATTTTTAAAGGTTGTTTTATGATTTGTTTTATAATCAACTATAATTAGGCGATATGAGATGATCATCTATGTTTACCGTTGCTGGTAGCGATGGGTTATCATGTATTTTACTGCCTTCTGGAATAACGTTCGTTTGTAAATTTCGAATAATATGGTTAGAGTCAAGCTGAAAAATAAAGAAAAATGTATTTATAGGTTGTTTTATAATTTATTTTATAATCAAGCATAATAATGCGATATGAAATCATCTTCTATTTTTACCGCTGGTGGTAACGATGGGTTATCATGTATTTTACTGCCTTCTGGAATAACGTTCGTTTGTAAATTTCGAATAATATAGTCAGAGTCAAGCTGAAAAATAAAGAAGAAAGTATTTATAGGTTGTTTTATGATTTATTTTATAATCAAGTATAATAAGGCGATATGAAATCATCTTCTATTTTTACCTTTGGTGGTAACAAAATAACGTTCGTTTGTAAATTTCGAATAATATTGTCAATGTTAAGCTGAAAATAAAGAAAAAAGTATTTATAGGTTGTTTTATGATTTATTATATAATCAAGTACAATAAGGCGATATGAAATCATCTTCTATGTTTACCGTTAGTGGTAACGGTAGGTTATCATGTATTTTACTGTCTTCTGGAATAACGCTCGTTTGTAAATTTCCAATAATATCGTCAGAGTCAAGCTGAAAAATAAAGAAGAAAATATTTGTAGTTTGTTTTATGATTTATTTTATAAACAAGTATAATAAGGCGATATGAAGTCATCTTCTATGTTTACCTTTGGTGGTAACAAAATAACGTCCGTTTGTAAATTTCGAATAATATGGTTAGAGTCAAGCTGAAAAACAAAGAAGAAAGTATTTATAGGTTGTTTTATGATTTATTTTATAATCAAGTATAATAAAGCGATATGAAATTATCTTCTATTTTCATTGCTGGTGGTAAGGATGGGTTATCATGTATTTCACTGCCTTCTGGAATAACTTTCGTTTGTAAATTTTTATTAATATCGTCAGAGTTAAGTTAACAAATAATGAAAAAGTATTTATAGTTTGTTTTATGATTTATTTTATAATCAAGTATAATAAGGCGATATGAAATCATCTTCTATGTTTACCTTTGGTGGTAACAAAATAACGCTCGTTTGTAAATTTCGAATAATATCGTCAATGTTAAGCTGAAAATAAAGAAATAAGTATTTATAGGTTGTTTTATGATTTATTATATTATCAAATACAATAAGGCGATATGAAATCATCTTCTATGTTTACCGTTCCTGGTAAGGATGGGTTATCATGTATTTTACTGCCTTCTGGAATAACGTTCGTTTGTAAATTTCGAATAATATAGTCAGAGTCAAGCTGAAAAATAAAGAAAAAAGTATTTAAAGGTTGTTTTATGATTTGTTTAATAATCAAGTATAATAAGGGGATATGAGATCATCTTTTATGTTTACCGCGTGTGGTAACGAGGGGTTATCATGTATTTCACTGCCTTTTGGAATAACTTTCGTTTGTAAATTTTGATTAATATCGCCAGAGTTAAGCCGAAAAATAATGGAAAAAGTATTTATAGGTTGTTTTATGATTTGTTTTATAATCAAGTATAATAAGGCGATATGAAATCATCTTCTATGTTTACCGTTGGTGGTAACGATGGGTTATCATGTATTTTACTGCCTTCTGGAATAATGTTCGTTTGTAAATTTCGAATAATATCGTCAGAGTTAACCTGAAAAATAAAGAAAAAAGTATTTAAAGGTTGTTTTATGATTTGTTTAATAATCAAGTATAATAAGGCGATATGAAATCATCTTCTATGTTTACCGTTGGTGGTAACGATGGGTTATCATGTATTTTACTGCCTTCTGGAATAACGTTATTCTGTAAATTTCGAATAATATCGTTAGATTCAAGCGGAGAAATAAAGAAAAAATTTTTAAAGGTTGTTTTATGTTTTGTTTTATAATCAAGTATAATTAGGCGATATGAGATGATCTTCTATGTTTAACGTTGCTGGTAGCGATGGGTTATCATGTATTTACTGCCTTCTGGAATAACGTCCGTTTGTAAAGTTCGAATAATATCGTCAGAGTTAACACTGAAACACAATGGAAAAAGTATTTATAGGTTGTTTTATAATTTATTTTATACTCAAGTATAATAAGGCGATATGAAATCATCTTCTATGTTTACCGCGTGTGGTAACGAGGGGTTATCATGTATTTCACTGCCTTCTGGAATAATGTTCGTTTGTAAATTTTGAATAATATCGTCAGAGTTAAGCTGAAAAATAATGAAAAAAGTATTTAAAGTTTGTTTTATGATGATATGAAGTCATCTTCTATGTTTACCGTTGGTGGTAACGATGGGTTATCATGTATTTTACTGCCTTCTGGAATAACGTTATTCTGTAAATTTCGAATAATATCGTTAGATTCAAGCGGAGAAATAAAGAAAAAATTTTTAAAGGTTGTTTTATGATTTGTTTTATAATCAAGTATAATTAGGCGATATGAGATGATCTTCTATGTTTACCGTTGCTGGTAGCGATGGGTTATCATGTATTTTACTGCCTTCTGGAATAACGTCCGTTTGTAAAGTTCGAATAATATCGTCAGAGTTAACCTGAAACACAATGGAAAAAGTATTTATAGGTTGTTTTATAATTTATTTTATAATCAAGTATAATAATGCGATATGAAATCATCTTCTATGTTTACCGCGTGTGGTAACGATGGGTTATCATGTATTTAACTGCCTTCTGGAATACGTTCGTTTGTAAATTTGGCAAAGGACCAGGCATTCAGATGATCGGAAATCCTATAATTACCTTACAAAACTCCTTTAAAAAAACATGGCTACCTTCAGATCCAAATCCTGTAATTCCTATCTTTCTTCACTCTCTTCTTCAGATAACTCCCTCTAGACCTTCACTGAAAAAATCCTAAAATATCAACCCACCTCCCATCCTCTTCAACGTGCAGATGGTTCATAGGAGGCCTCTGACGTGAACAGATCCGAAGAATTTGCCCAGCACCTTTCCAGCATATTTGTTCCCCATCCTAAATCTAATCCTACCCACACGACGACGGTTCATGAATTTCTTGATTCGCCGAATCCTCTTTCCTTACCTCCTAAAGCAATAAATCCCTCCGAGGTCAAATACCTTTTAAAAAAATTAAAACCACGCAAATCCCCTGGATATGATCTCCTTAGTTCACAAATTCTTAGACACTTCCTCATAAAGCAGTTATATTCCTCACCTACCTATACAAATGTATCCTGCGGACAACCTATTTCCCTTTGCTATGGAAATACTCCACTATTATCCTTTTCCTCAAACCGGGCAAACCTCCCAACAACCCTTCATCATATAGACCTATTAGCCTTCTCCCAATCCTTTCAAAAATTTTTGAAAGGCTCCTTTTTAAACGTATCCTACGCATCCTTGAATCGCAAAATATCCTTATCACCAGTTTGGATTCTGCACTAGCGTCTCTACTGTCTAACAAGACCTCAGATTTGTTGATCACTAATCCTCAGCACTTGAAAGCAAACAGTATTGCTCCAGCGCATTTCTGGACATAGCGTAAGCTTTCGACCGCGTATGGCATGCCGGTTTGCTTTTCAAAGTCAAAACCCATTTACCCCAATCACTATTCCTAGTCCTTAGACCCTACTTCTCTAACCGTTCCTTCCGAGTTCGCTGCGGAATGGAATACTCTAACTGCTATTTTATAGAGGCTGGTGTTCCACAAGGTAGCGTTCTAGGCCCAGTTTTATATATCCTCTAGGCAGCAGATATCCCTAATACTCCTGATACTTACCTAGCAACATTCGCTGATGACACTGCTATCCTTTGATCCCATCCAAATTCCTTAATAGCATATAAGGATAACCCACTTATCTCTGATTGAAGACTGGTGCAATGACTGGCGGATCAAAGTAAATGAATGTAAATGCACCAACATAACCTTTACCCTCCGCCGTAAATCCAGTCCTCCTATCTATTTCAATGGTTTTCCGCTACCTAAAGCTGACACAGTTCGGTATCTTGGTTTCTACTTAGACAAAAGACTTACATGGAACCATCATCCTCGACTCAAAAGGCAAGGTCTTAGCAGACGCTTCAGCCAATTTTATAGACTACTAAATAGGACTCTCATCTTTCCATTGAAAACAAACTTCTCATATACAAAACCATCACTAAACCTTTTTGGACTTACGGACTTGAACTGTGGGGGACAGCAAAAAAGACGAATGTCAAACGCATTCAATCCTTCCAATCCAAAATCCTCCGAACAATAGTCAATGCCCTTACTATGTTTCCAACAAAACCCTACATAATGATCTGAATATACCATACGTCCTCGACCTTATACCCCTTAAATTTTCAAAATTCCATCACAACCTTTCCTTTCATCCTAATCCACTAGCTCAATCATTATCCTCTTCCACACATCCTGATAACCCCCTCCCCCCCCCCCTCGCAGACTAAAACGGCAGTGGCTCTGAGATCTATTGTAAAATTACATATATTGAAGTTCTGGCAATGGCCAGCTTCTCCACTCATGCCCTGAGTGAATGTTGTAGCGCTCTCTCTTAGCCTCCACTAGGTTTTTTTTTTTTACACCAGTGACGCAGCTGAGAGAGAAGAGCTGGAATATCTCTGTTCCTGGCTTGTCCCTTCATAAGTGGAGGGACGGGCCTGGTGGGGGATCCCTAGGATGAGTGTAAATTGTAAAAAGAGTATAATTGTATTTTTACCTTTGTTTTATATCTTATTATTACTATTACTTACATTGGTGGCAGATTGTAAAAATGACTCAATAAAAGATTTAAAAAAAGTTTTTGAAATGAAACTCAGGGTTTTAACTGTGCCAAATAAAGTTTCTTTTCAGGTTATAGTCTACTCTCCAACCTTCTCCAGTTCTACTCCAGCGACCCTAACTTTGGAATTCCCAATGGGATGTGGTATTTTTTACGACGATAAGGTATTTCGATAGAAAATCAAATTTTGAATCGGTTTTATACCGGTAAATTTTTTTTATCCGGAAGCCTCTCGGGGGAAACCTTCCAAGTCGACCTGTTCTCACCACTCGTCGTGCCAGTCGCGGGAAGGCCTTAATTTAATATTTTTGTTCAAAGTTTATTTTATTTTTGCAATACCAGCTCTCGACTGCTTATTTTCCTGAAACGATTTTTCACAATTTGTGGCGAATCGGTGCACAGTGGTCCAGGACACGAAAAAACTCCTATTTCTCGAGGTTCAAAATACAACTATTAAGTACATATTATATTTGAAAACAAGAATAGTAAACGCAAATATTTCGATGAATTAAATAGTCGAGATCTGGTTATTACGAGGGTGAATCAAATATAAACGGTAATTTTCAAAATTATATTTATTGAATAATATTATACAGAAAACTATACCTTCAACATTTTTCAATGTAGTCTCCTGCATTATCTACATACTTCTGCCACAGATTTGGAAGCTTGAATATTCCCTGTTCATAAAAAGACTGAGGGCGAGTTTTTAACCATTCGCGCACGTGCTTTTCGACGTCTTCATTGTTTTCAAATCGTTTTCCTCCAAGTGATTCTTTCAGGGGCGCAAACAAAAAATAGTCACAAGGGGACAGGTCTGGACTGTAAGGAGGGTGTTCGTGAGTTTCCCAGCCCATTTCTTCCAATTTATCCCTTGTCAACAATGCGGTGTGAGGCCTTGCGTTGTCATGGAGAAGGATGACATCTCTAATGGGCACACCTCGTCTTTTGTTCCGGTAACTGGTTTTTTCTGACTGTAGCACCTGGCAGTAGTAAGCCGCATTCACTGTTCGTTGATCGTGAAGAAAATCAATGAGTAGAACTCCCCTTGAGTAAAAAAAAATTGTTGCAAGAACTTTTCCGGCTGAGAGACGAGTTTTGGCTTTCACTGGGCAGCCTTCATCCTTCCTTCCCCACTCCTTACTTGCCATTTTTCGATTCGGGGGTGTAATGGTGGACCCACGTCTCATCACATGTGACGATGCGCCTCAAAAAATCTTCACCTTCTTCTTGAAATCGTTGCAGAAGTCTCCCAGCAATCTCCGACCTGACCTGTTTTTTTGATTTCCGGTCAACAACCTCGGAACCCAGCGAGCACTAATTTTCTGAAGCCAAGGTGGTCTGTGATTGCAGACTGAACACTCCCATAGCTGATACCAATTTCCGACGAGATTTCTTGATCACCTTCAATAAGCTGTCGAACCGCACTAATGTTGTCATCTGTAAGACTTGACCTTGGGCGTCGACCGTGACTTTCGTTTTCAACACGTTCTCGGCCATCAATAAATTCTCTGGCCCACGTATACACTCGATTTTGAGACAGAGTAGTGTCCCCAAACTGTGCCTGCAAACGAGTAAAAATTTCCGAAGGCTTAAACACCTTCATTTGTTAAAAATTTATGACGATGCGTTGCGCAACAGATGGATGTACCTCTCGCTCGGTCATGGCTGTACTGAAGGCAGAACACAACGCTAGTGTGAGGCAAGCAGTTCCCCCACTCCTATTAAGCAACACTCCAATCGCCCACAGCCGCATCACGTCCGAACGTGTTTGGTACAGTCAACAGCAAAATTACCGTTTATATTTGATTCACCCTCGTAGTTTACACAAGAACGTTGAAAGTATAAATTGGCAATGAAACAATGGCTGTGAAATTCGACTCGTGATTTTGTAATATTAATAGAATTCCTTTGAAATTCGTTTACAAATTGATATTAGATTCATGTTATAATTCTTATCAGTATGAATTCAGATTATATTTCATATAATCTGTACATTTGCTTTCCTGTACAGTATTCGTATTTTCAAAATCCAACTTATAATAATTATGCTATAATTTTTTTACCAAAGTTTAACTTGTTTGCGCCGCTGTGCGCCGTCTTCTGGCAATGATAAATCAATTCAGTAGGCGTCACTGTACACAATGAAACCGTTTTCAAGTGCGGCATTTTGCGGCTCTGACCTACAAATCATTAAGATTGGGAATAAACGTGGTCCATTAACCTACGCATTATATTGCCATGTTTACAAGCAGAACTTCAATATGTCTTACACTAGACATCGTCAGTCTGACCTCGACGACAAGCAAGGAAATGAAAGCCATGCAGTTTCCTCTGACTTCCACGTGAACGTTAGGAACTTCCACCAGCGCTGCTGTTCTTTCCTTGTGAGTCCGGTAATGTCCACATATACTTATGAATATTTTTAGTTAAACGTACTTTTGATAATCAGATCCTTCGATATAGCAAAGTTTATAAGTCTCTTATATTTTCATTGCTGTACAGGGTGTCCCGAATTCAAATGGCAAAACTTCAAGAACTTATAGGGGACCAAAAAAACTAAGACAAGAAGTCCTTTAGATATTTGCTCGTTTTTGCTTAGTTTTGCGAAAAAATCGCAAAAAAAAAAAAAAAAAAAAAAACAAGTTTTCATTTTTGTACTTATATTTATATTTATGTTATGTTCTTTTTTAATGTAAATATTGCTCAAAATGTTGTCCTCTTGCACCAATGCATTATATCTAGCACTCACTTGATAAATTGCAGCTAAACATTGTTCTGATGATATTTGTTTGCACTGCATCTATGATTCGGTCTCTTAATGGCTCTCTTGAATTGATTGACACCGAATAAACTTTCTGCTTCAAGGTTCCCCATACGAATAAATCCATGGGTGTCATATGAGATGATCTGGGTGGCCAAGGTACTACTCCTCCACGTCCACTCCATCTTTTTGGATAATTTATGTCCAGCCAAGTTCGAGCAACTCTGCTATAATGAGCTGGACATCCATCGAGTTGGAACCACATTTCAATCCGCTGCTGTAAGGGAATGTCATCTAAATAATTAGAAAAGACGTTCTACAAAAAATCTGTAAACGTGATACCATTTAATCTTCTAGGTAAAAAATATGGTCCCACCAGTAATGCGTTCCAAATTCCAAGCCAAACGTTAAAAGCAAATTCATGCTGAAACCTATTCTCTCTAATAGCTCTGGGATTATCAACAGCCCAATTATCCACAGCCCATACATGATAATTTCTTTGATTAACAATTCCTCCTCTTGTAAAGGTAGCTTCATCGGTCCATATAGTTTTTAATGGAAATAAATTATCATCGCGAATTTTGTCAAGAAACCAGTTACTAAAATTCAATCTCTTGACATAATCTTAAGGTAATAATTTCTGAACTTTTTGAAGATGGTATGGATAGCGATTATCACCTTTCAAAGTTGGCCATATTGCTTGTCGCAATATTGCTAATGCAGCAGATGCTCTTTGGATGCTAATCTAAGGAATATTATCGAAGTGGCGTTGGACACAATTTCTTCTCCGATATTCTGTGCTTATTGCTGCCTGGAATTGGTCTCCTTCATTACGTATTAAGAATGACCCAGTCTTTCGTAGTCTATTAAAAGTTATCGAAAAACTCGTCGATTAGGCACTCTTCTATTTGGAAATCGCACCGCTTCTAAAGCATTATCGTTACAGAAACCATACACAAAATTCATATCAGCGTGCAGATAAGACTGCACTAACTTCGGGAGGCGATTCTGGGCATCATTTGCAACAGAAAATTCCCCATAAACTATAGCTCGATTCTCATCCGTTTTATAGATATTTTAAATTTTATGGGTTTTTTTTTTTCAAGAAATTTCTACTTTTTGACAAATAATTTTCTATATTTCCCGAACTATTAAATCTAGGGCAATTTAAATGTGCTCATTAGAAAGAAGATTAAATTTCCTTCAATAAAGCTTATTTAGACTTCAAAATTTAACTTTGTGATCCAAAAATAGGAAATAGCAAGTTTCAAATTCCGTTCCAAAACTTTGACTGCATTTTTCTCAGAAATATTACATATTGTAATAAACAGGGGGTTTTAAAGCACAAGATTTATTAGCAAAGTAATATGACAGAAAACAATTACGTACACATAGAACAGACCAATCAACACTAGAACTAACTGGAATACATAGTACACTGCACTAACAAACATAACACCAAAAACATAACCACGATAATAACCTTCCCGCTTGTTATTATTATATCACCTAGCAACGAGTAAAATACTGCATGGCTAGTCTATGTCACCTAGCAACGGGGGCAGTTTTCCTTATTTCGTTACAATATCTTAGAAACGTGCACTACTCAAAAAAAAAACTTCTACAAACATATTTCGAATGGTATACCACGAATAGTGATAATTTTTAAAATTGATACTGAAATCGCTTATTAGATACAAAAAAACAGAGAGATGCAACATCGGCATTTTGGGAAATACTGAGAGAATGCTCAGAAATGTTAAATAGTTTTATTAATTTTTTTTTTTTTTTTTTTTTTTTTTTTTTTTTTTTTTTTTTTTTTTTTTTTTTTTTTTTTTTTTTTTTTTTTTTTTTTTTTTTTTTTTATAACGGCTCTACAACCCGGTGACAGGTCTTGGCCTCCTCCAACCGTTTCCTCCAATCGTCACGGTCCCGCGCTGACGCCGTCCAGTTTCGCACCCCCAACATGCTTCTGGCATCTGCAGCGACCCCATCCGACCACCTAAGCTTTGGTCTTCCTTTTCTCCTTGTCCCATGGATCAGTTGGGTCAGCAACCCCTTTGGCATATCTCCATCAGCCATTCTGGCAATATGCCCAGCGTACCTTAAGCGCCTTAACTTGTAGGTTGTAACGATGTCTGCCTCTTCAAAAAATCGTATACAACTCCTGGTTTGTGCGGCGTTTCCATTCCTCTCCGATTTTTACCCCCCAAAGATTCGTCGGAGAACTTTTCTTTCAAAAGGTTTTATTAATAGAAAAGTGATTTAATCACAATTACCTAGCTATCTTATTCTAAAACTATTTACAATCTAAGAAACTTTTAAGATAATTGATTTAAAATTTACATACTTAATTTACAAAAAATTGTTCAAAATGTCCCCCCTCTTCACTGATACACAGCACCGATCTTCTTCTGACAGCATCTACCAAAAATTAGAAATTTCTTGAAAAAACATAAAATTAAAAATATCTATTAAACGGATGAGAATCGAGCTAAAGTTTATAGGGAATTTTTTTGTGGCAAATGATGCCCAGAACCGCCTCCCGAAATTAGTGCAGTCTTATGCTGAACACCCTGTTGTATATGAAAATAGAAATATTTCTACGATAGTTCATAGATTATTGTTAAGATTCCCTATTTCGATGCATAAGAAAATAAAGGACTTTAGTGAACAAAAAGTAAATAAATTCAAAAGCTTTATATATCAACTGATAATTTTATTTACTGGATCGATTATGCATACATATTCCTTTACAGACGGATGCATGATGCCTTTTGTTCGTTGGTCAAAACTAACCAAACTGAAAAAAAAAAAAAAAAAAAAAAAATCAGTTAAAATTGGTTGCATTATTTCCTTAATAATCACAAACGATAAGGTGGAATGCAACTGCAGTATTTACCAATAAGCCCGTTGGTAGAAGACTATTAAAATTAAAAGCACCAAGCTGAAAAAAAAAAAAAAATTGAAATATTTGAAATACTCAACTATAATAAGGCGTATTGCAATCTTCTAAATTTACCGATGGTGGTTTGATTGGATTGTTATGTATTTTCCTGCCTCCTGGAATTAAGTTCTGTGGCGAATATCGTTCAAACTGAGGCTGAAAAATAAAGAAAAAGATTATTTTGAAATGGTTGCATGGTGCGTTCAGTAATCAACTACAACGAAGCGTAATGCATTATTCTTCTTACAAGGAGACGTTTTGACTTGTAACTCACAGATTTGAATGCCGATTTTCGTGTGGGTAGTAGGGACCTATGATAGTGAAAAACTAAAGTTATTGCCCGCCAATAAATATTGGGAGCCGAGAAAAAAAAAAAAAAAAATGAAAATCACGTTTTATTTTTTTCTCAGCTCTCAGTCAAAATAGAAAAATTATTACAATAATAATAATAATAATAGAGAAATAAGAAAATAAGCAGTAAAACTGCATAGTTTAGCCCAAATCCGGAGGTTGCAGGATTTACCATTATTCAGATATCTCAAATTTTATTCACATCGGTTTTTGTCCACTAAAATCTAGAGTAAATGTTATACGCATGAATAAAAAGCTGAATGTACCTAGATTCTTGTGATCCTATTGTTATTGTAACCGGTCGAACACAGCAAGTGTTATCAGAACATGTTGATAAAATCTCTACTTCAAAAATGTTAACGTCCTCGTATGGGGTAAAAAATACATATTTTTCAATTTTTAATAACATTTCACATATAAGGGTTTTTGGTACGTTAAATCGAGATTTGGCGGTTTTGGGGCACACTAAAGCCGGGTCGTATCATGAGCATAATGAATGTATTATATTCCAAATAGCATACAAAACAACAACTTGACGTGAAAAAATTATTTCTCTATCTTAACTGAGAACTGAGAAAAAAATAAAACGTGATTTTCATATTTTATTTTTTTTCCGGCTCCCAATGCTCAGTGGTGGCTATAACTTTAGTTTTACACTATTATAGGTCCCTATTATCCACTCAAAAATCGGCATTCAAATCTATGTGTTACAAGTCAAAACGTCTCATTGTATGTTTACCGTTGGTGGTAGGGATGGCTCGTAACGTTTTTCACTTTTTTCTGGATGCAAGATATTTGGGAAATATCGTTCATACCCGTCAGAGTCAAGCTGAAAAATAAATAAAATATTATTTATAGGTGATTTTATGTCTTTTAAAAGCAAGTACAATAAGGTGTAAAGTAATTTTACCGTTGGTAGTATGTGTGGCTCGTAACGTTTTTCACTTTCTTCCGGAATCACGATATTTGGATAATATCGTTCAGGATCGTCAAAGTTATGCTGAAAAATAAAGGAAATATTATTTACAGGTGGTTTTATGCCTTTTATGATCACGTACAATAAGGTGTAATGTAAGTTTTTTGTATGTTTACCGTTGGTGGTAAGTGTGGCTCGTATTGTTTTTCACTTTGTTTTGAAATTACTTTTTTCTTTGGAGAATATCGTTCATACTCGTCATAGTTATGCTGAAAAATAAAGGAAATATTATTTACAGGTGATTTATGTCTTTTATGACCACGTACAATAAGGTGTACTGTAAGTTTTTTTTAAGTTGTTACAATACCGTTGGTGGTAAGTGTGGCTCGTATTGTTTTTTCACTTTCTTCCTGAATCACGATATTTGGATAATATCGTTCATGCTCGTCAACGTTATGCTGAAAAATAAAGGAAATATTATTTACAGGTGGTTTTATGTCTTTTATGATCACGTACAATAAGGTGTAATGTAAGTTTTTTGTAAGTTTACCGTTGGTGATAAGGGTGGCTCGTATTGTTTTTCACTTTGTTTTGAAATTACTTCCTTTGGATAATATCGTTCATACTCGTCAAAGTTATGCTGAAAAATAAAGGAAATATTATTTACAGGTGGTTTTATGTCTTTTATAATCACGTACAATAAGGCGTAATGCAATCTACTTCTGAGTTTACCGTAGGTGGTAAGGGTGGCATATCTTGTTTTTTGCTGAATTTTTCTACCATGTACTTTAGTAAGTATTGTTTAAACTGGGCTTCACGCTAAAAATATTGAGTTAAAAATTATTTTTAAATAGTTACATGAGGCCATTAATAATCAGAATAATGTCGCATTAATAAAGGCGTAATGCCATCTACTTCTATGTTTACCGATGGTGGTAACGGAGGCTTATTATGTATTTCACTGCCTCCTGGAATCACTTCCGTTGATGGATTTCTTACAGTATCGTCAATATAAGGCTGAAAAATAAAGAAAAAAGTATTTATAGGTGGTTTTCATGATTTATTGTATAATCTAGTATAATAAGGCGTTATTAAATCATCTTCTATCTTTACCGGTGGTGGTAACGGAGGCTTATTATGTATTTCACTGCCTCCTGGAATCACTTTCGTTGATGGATTTCTTACAGTATCGTCAATATAAGGCTGAAAAAAAAAAAAAAAAAGTATTTATAGGTGGTTTCATGATTTATTGTATAATCTAGTATAATAAGGCGTTATTAAATCATCTTCTATCTTTACCGGTGGTGGTAACGGAGGCTTATTATGTATTTCACTGCCTCCTGGAATCACTTTCGTTGATGGATTTCTTACAGTATCGTCAATATAAGGCTGAAAAATAAAAAAAAAAAAAAAAAAGAAAAAAGTATTTATAGGTGGTTTCATGATTTATTGTATAATCTAGTATAATAAGGCGTTATTAAATCATCTTCTATCTTTACCGGTGGTGGTAACGGAGGCTTATTATGTATTTCACTGCCTCCTGGAATCACTTTCGTTGATGGATTTCTTCCAGTATCGTCAATATAAGGCTGAAAAATAAAGAAAAAAGTATTTATAGGTGGTTTTATGATTTATTGTATAATCTAGTATAATAAGGCGTTATTAAATCATCTTCAATCTTTACCGGTGGTGGTAACGGTAGCTTATCATGTATTTCACTGCCTCCTCGAATCACTTTCGTTGATGGATTTCTTACAGTATCGTCAATATAAGGCTGAAAAATAAAGAAAAAAGTATTTATAGGTGGTTTTATGATTTATTGTATAATCTAGTATAATAAGGCGTTATTAAATCATCTTCAATCTTTACCGGTGGTGGTAACGGTAGCTTATCATGTATTTCACTGCCTCCTGGAATCACTTTCGTTGATGAATTTCGAACAGTATCGTCAATCTTAAGCTGAAAAATAAAGAAAAAAGTATTTATAGGTGGTTTTATGATTTATTGTTTAATCTAGTATAATAAGGCGATATGAAATCATCTTCTATGTTTACCGTTGCTGGTAAGGATGGGTTATCATGTATTTTACTGCCTTTTGGAGTAACTTTCGTTATTAAATTTCGAATAATAATATCGTCTAAGTTAAGCTGAAAAATAAAGAAAAAAGTATTTATAGGTAGTTTTATGATTTATTTTATAATCACGTACAATAAGGCGTAATGCAATCTACTTCTGAGTTTACCGTTGGTGGTAACGGTGGGTTATCATGTATTTCACTGCCTTCTGGAATCACGTTCGTTGGTGAATTTCGTTTAATATCGTACGAGTTACGCTGAAAAATAAAGAAAAAAATATTTATAGGCGGTTTTATGATTTATTTTATAATCAAGTACAATTTGGCTGAATGTAAACTTTTTTAGCACAACATTGACGAATTGGGACGATAATTACCGTTCCAACTCGTCAATGTTGAACTGAATAAAGAGAGAAAAAAAATGTTTTAAAAAGGTTAAACGATGCCTTTAATAATCAATTATAAGGCCTAATGCAATCTTCTTGTACGTTTACCATTGATGGTATTGTTGGATATTCCTGCTTTTCACTGCCTTCTGGAATCACATTCGAAATAGGGGTGGTCAGTGAATATCGTTCAAATTTGTCGAAATTAGGCTGAAAAAATAGAGATAATTTTTTTTTTTATTCACATACGTCCTACATGGAACAATGAGTAACAAGGATAAATATATAAACAAATTAATAATGCAAACTAGATAAAACAGTAGGAAAAAAATAATTACAATAAATAATCGTTAATAGTTAAACTATAATACTTGCCAGAGCAATAAAGATACGATAATAAAAATAAAGATATAAGAATAATATACCACTTATACAATTCAATTACAAAATACAAATAAAATGATAATAAAACTACTTTTGTGAAATAATACAAAATCAAACTTTTATTTGTTGTATAATAACTTTATGGTGTAAAAAGATATTTGCACTACTCTAATTTATGTACTTTTTTCTAATTTACAGAAATTCATTTTTACGTCTTCAGGTAATATGTGTTTTGTCCGTTTGTGTTTGTATTTGTTTTTAGGGTTTTATTGTTGTAATTCTAATAAAAGATATTTGGGTTTTCAGATATAGCATTAAATATGAGAAATGAGTTTGTTTGCGAATAAATGTGTTGTTTGATTGTGGGTAGATTGAGATCAGTGAGCATAGTGGATATTCTTGTGTATCTGGGGTAATTATTTATGATTCTCATGCAGATGTTTTGTATTACCTCCAGTTTTCTGTAATTTGTATCACAAGTATTGCTCCAAACAGGTAATGAGTAAGTTGTCATATAGGTATTTTACAAGATTAGTTTGTTTCGACTGGATAAATTTGAGTTCTAATTAAAGTAAGGGGGATATTTTACTAACCACATTTTTTATTTTGCTACATTTTTTATTTACATGTGCCGTAAATGTGAGGGACCGGTCTAGTTCTACACCAAGATATGTTGCTGACTTTGCCCAAGGGATATGTTAGTCTTCTATGTTCGTTTTGTGAAAATTATTGCTGTCGATTTGTTTTTGTCAATTTTGATTTTCCATTTGTTGTAGTATCTGTTATACTTTTTAAATACGCAGTGTCATCGGCATATAGGGATCGTTCATTCGATAGGATTCTTGGGAGATCTGATTGATAAATGTTAAGAAGTGTGGAAGGGAGACATGAGCCTTGAGGAAGTCCAGCTGTTATTTAATGGGTAGCTGAGGAGGAATTATTAATCGTAACATAACATTTTTTTTTTTTTTTTTTTTTTTTTTTTTTTTGTGAATATAGTTCAAACTCGCCAAAATTGTGCTGAAGAAAAAAGAATAAATAATTTGAAAATGATGATCGGTAATATCAAATAGATTGTACATCTGTAAGGTTAAACTGAATCCAAATAGATTCCATCACAACATCGCCATCGGACACTCACCACATCTACTGACATGCCGCTCATGTCTCGAGGTTATGTTTTTTATTTGAAGGTTTCAGTATCTGATTAGGCTTCAGCCTGGAAGGCACTAGCAAGTTTAAAATTAGTGATTTAAGTATCAGGAAGTGGAATGTTGGTAGTCTAAATACAGCGGGTGGATTAAAATCGGTAACAAACGAGGTTAGCAAGCCGCAGCAGCTGCGTCTGTCAGACGCCGCGGCTGGGGGCGGGGTAATGCTTCAGTTGGTATAATATAACTGTTGCGAGAGGCGCCGCCGCGGCTGCCGCCAGAAAATTGAGAAGCTAAGCTGCTGCGTTCGGACTGCTCTAGGGACCAGTCCAGGCGGTGCTCCTTCGCGTCGGTGGTATGCAAACCCACATCACCAAAGTTCCTTGTACCATTTTGAACTGTATATGTATATGTATATGGTAAATTTTTAAATTTTCAAAAACAATTTTTAAAAATACATTCAGGTTTTAAATGTTTTCAGGTTATATAAATATAAATATAAAATATAAATATACATTTATAAATAATTTGATACAATCTCAGGCTGAAATACTGCAATTTATTTATATATAAATATCTCTTACATAATTATACTATATCTTACATGATAAAAATTATTTAACGAAAACAGGGTTGTCAATAAAATGTTTATTGGACAAAACAATAATAAAGAAACTGGAACTTCATACGTCATCTGAAAAAACATTAAAATTGTGGTTGCAGCGGGTTTTCTTTTTGTCGGGTTGTCTTTCTATATATTGTGAAATCACCAAAGGGAAAACGTGAGATTCACAGCAATGGAGACTTGCAAGTATTGGTTTGTTTTCTGGTCTTTCCGCAATTTGCTAGATTTCAGGTCTGCCCACAGTTTGTTACTTTTCATAATACGCCTCGTTGAGCTCCCGTTTATTAAAATGTTTTATTAAAAATGCCTCGTTTTATTACGTTAGAGAAATAGAAATATAGAGAAATTATAAAATCTAATTGAATGAAGTCCAGCCAAAAAAAATTCCTGAATTTCTCCCCGTCGCTCTGGAGGTGCAGCTCAATCAACGAAGAGAGAATACCTTCTCTTCTTCGGGAAAACATGGAGTCAATTGATCTGTTCATAAAATGGAACTCCTCTTCCTCCATCAACAACCACAACACCAGTTTTCTTCTCAATATACTACAGAAGCCAGAATACGAACTAAGAAATTTCCAGCCGCAGCGTTTGGAAGCTACATGTGAAACCACCCTCTCCTGCATCTGAAGGGAAGTGTACGATCTGCTATGGAGGAACTGATGATTATCGTTTAGCAACTGGGTTTCTGATAGAGAATAAATTTCTTTACGCTTTGAGGGACGTACGGTTTATTAATGATAGAATATCAGTGGCCATATTTCAAGATTGTTGGTTCAAGATTGCGTTAATTAATATTCATTTTCCCGAGGATAGTGAAGATGAAGTTAAATGCGATTTCTATGATATGTTAGAGCGAGTTTACGATAAACTACCGCGATATTGTATGGGGACAGTATTGGGAGATGCAGATGCTAAAGTGGGAAAGGAAGAAATATTTCAACCGACTATCGGAAAAGAAAGTCTACACATATACAGGGTGTCCCGAATTTAAATGGCAAAACTTTAGGAACTTATAGGGGACCGAAAAAGTAAGACAAAAAGTCCTTTAGAGATTTGCTCGTTTTTGCTTAGTTTTAAAGGAAATCGCAAGAAAAGAAACAAAACAAAAATGTTTCAGGTAGCGATTATCACCTTTCAAAGTTCGTCAGGCTAGGCAGAAAGATATGTAAACACTTAATGTTGTATCCTTTACATTCTTTTATTTGTTTACATTTTGGCTTCCTTTTAGGATTATAATTCCTAAATCAGTCTTCAGTCAGTTACTCGGATACTTTTGTGTGAATAGCATAAGCCGCATACATATTCTAATGTTGAATACGCTGATATGATTTTTGTGTATGGTTTCTGTAACGGTAATGCTTTAGAAGCGGTGCGATTTCCAAATAGAAGAGTGCCTAATCGACGAGTCTTTTTGTTAACTTTTAATAGACTACGAGGGACTGGGTCATTCTTAATACGTAATGAAGGTGACCAATTCCAGGCAGCAATAAGAGCAGATTATCGGAGAAGAAATTGTATCCAACACCACTTCGACAACAATCCTGAGACTAGCATCTGCTGCATTAGCAATATCGCGGCAAGCAATATGGCGAACTTTGAAAGGTGATAATCGCTACCCATATCATCTTCTAAAAGTTCAGAATTTATTACCTCAAGATTATGTCAAGAGATTGAATTTTAGTAACTGGTTTCTTGACAAAATTCCCGATGATAATTTATTTCCATTAAAAATTATATGGACCGATGAAGCTACCTTTACATGAGGAGGAATTGTCGATCAGAGAAATTATCATGTATGGGCTCTTGAAAATTCCAGAGCTATTAGAGAGAATAGTTTTCAGCATGAATTTGCTACTAACGTTTGGCTTGAAATTTGGAACGGATTACTGGTGGGACCATATTTTTTTACCTGGAAGATTAAATGGTATCACATTTACACATTTTTTGGAGAACAACTTTTCTAATTATTTAGATGACATTCCCTTACAGCAGCGGATTGAAATGTGGTTCCAACTCGATGGATGTCCAGCTCATTATAGCTGAGTTGCTCGAGCTTGGCTGGATATAAATTATCCACAACGATGGATTGGACGTGGAGGAGTGGTACCTTGGCCACCCAGATCACCTGATATGACACCCATGGATTTCTTCGTATGGGGAACCATGAAGCAGAAAGTATATTCGATGTCAATCAACTCAAGAGAGCAATTATAAAACAGAATCATAGATGCAGTGCACCAAATATCATCAGAACAATGTTTAGCTGCAATTTATCAAGTGAGTGCTAGATGTAATGCTTGCATTGGTGCAAGAGGACAACATTTTGAGCAATATTTACATTAAAAGGAACATAACATAAATATAAATGTAAATAAATAAGAATAGAAATGAAAACTTTTTTTTTTTTTTTTTTTCGGTTTTCTCTAAAACTAAACAAAAACGAGCTAATAACTAAAGGACTTTTTGTCTTATTTTTTCGGTACCCTATAAGTTCCTGTGTGTTTGCCATTTGAATTCGGGACACCCTGTACAGCAATGAAAATATAAAGAGACTTATAAACATTGCTATATCGAAGGATCTGATAATCAAAAGTACGACGATTAAACTAAAAATATTCATAAGTATATGTGGACATTACAGGAATCACAAATACGAAATTAAATCGATCATATTTTGGTTCAACGGAGATGGCAAAACAGCATAACTAACGTGAGAACATATAGTCCAGTAAAATAAGGGTTTACCGAAGAAAAAACTGCGGAACTTTTATTCTCAATTCTCTGTTTTTTGGGGTGCTGAATCCGATTCTGAAGTTTGCTACCACGGCATCCATCGGCATCATATTCAAAATCGCAAAAAAAACGCCAACAAAACCGTTATTTTGGTTTTTCATCTATAACACGATAACAAAGCTCTTTTCGGAAAAAGGTTTCAAATAATAATTGTAACTGGAACTAGTACCTACATAATGAAAAAAAGAAATCCTAAATTGGAATTCGCGAAGTTACGTTATTGGGAAAAAATGGAGAAATTGGCCAACTTGCCGTCAGTCCCACAGCTCCACGAAAACACGTTTGTCGTACTCTTTTGGCTATAACTCTGAAACTATTTGTCCCATACAACATTACTTTTTTTCATCCTAAAGCTGATTAAATTTACTATAAGAATCTATAAATGAAGTTTTAATCGAACCCCGTATAATGCACATGCCAGCCCGCTAATAAAAACGTACTGTAGTAAAATCCAAGTGTTTTTTGGCACATTTGTCGCTCTAACTCCTCAAATATTTGTTTGATACCAAATTTCTTTTTTCTATCTCAAAGCTGATTAAATTCGCTATCAGATGCTATATATGTAAATTATATTAAATCTTGTAAATCACACAAGCTAGCACGCTAAATGTGTACGTTTTGGCAAAATATGTAAATTATGGCATGTTCAGTAGACTGGTGTGGGTATTTCACGGTGTTAATTATAAGGTATATATATATATAAGATCTAATAGTAAATTTAACCAGCTTTTAGATAAAAATATTACATTTTGAATAGGACAAATGGTTTTGGAGTTATAGCGAATAATGTGCCAAAAAAACATGTATTTTACAAAAGTAAGTGATTTTCAGGGTGATAGCTTGTGTATTTCAAGAATTTTGATAAAAATTTCATATAGAGGATCTATTTGTAAATTTAATCACCTTTCAGATTGAAAAAAAAAAACATTTTGAATCGGGCAAATACTTTCGGAGTTACGTATAATGATAAATGTGCCGAAAACCATGGATTTAACAACAGTACGGGTTTTTAGGCGTCTAGGATATTATATGGGATATTATAACTCCGAAAGGATTTCTTTTTTTCATTATGTATGTACTAGTTCCAGTTGCAATTAATATTTGGAGACTTTCTCCGAAAAAAGCTTCGTTATCGTGTTATAGATAAAAAACAATAATAACGGTTTTTTTTTTGGCGTTTTTTTGCGATTTTGAATGGTTGCCGTGGTAGCAAACTTCAGATTAGGATTCAGCATCCCAAAAAACATAAAGATCCGTTAAGAATAAAAGTTCCGCAGTTTTTTCTTGAAAACGGCCTTTTATTTTACTGGACTAATACCGTGGGGCAGAATGTGGGTCGGGTCATGAACTCGTTAATTATGAATCACATAATTACGGCAAAAGCTTTTAATAAAGTAGAAAAATAAAAACAATATTTCGTCCGATAAATTTAATCTAGAATTACTGAAAGAACCGTTAATTAGAAGCGATAAGAATTTATTAATCATTATTAATTAATTAATTATTAATCTGTTAATTAGAAGTCAAAAATAGATTCGAAGTTCTAGGATTTTTAGACGAAGATAGTGAGGATATCGACAATTTATGGTTAGGTATCAGGGAGAGCATTACAGCTGTGGGGGGATTCTCATCTAGGCCGTATTGAAGATAAACAACATAAACCTTGGTTCGATAAGGAATGTTTAAACGCGTGTGTGAAACGGAAAACTGCTAAATTAGAAGTTTTCAATGAACCGAGCGAGAACAATGTCTCCTACTTAAAAAACGAAACCTCTAGATTCCTTAAAAAATAAAAAAAAGAGATCTTAAAAACAAAATAAAAATAATTTTTAGAAAAAAAAAAAAAAAAAAAAAAAAACCGACTTCAAGATTAAACCTACATATGCAAACTTGAACTAAAAAATGAAAAAAAATATTTTAATTGCTTCGAAACAAAAACCATTAAATGACAATCAACGAAATTATTAACACTTATATACCTATTCACAATTTATGATCATTTATTTTTGGAGTCGGTGCCAGCCAAGAAGGACAGTTTAATCCTGCCTTTGCAATACACTTTCGAATGGCCGGAGACAGCAGTGTGGCGGTGATGAAACAGTGGAAGGATCTTTAGAATTACCATATCTTTTTAAATTCTGTTTGTTTTGGTTGAAACCGACTCCAGAAATAAATGATCATAAATTGTGAATAGGTATATAAGTGTTAATAATTTCGTTGATTGTCATTTAATGGTTTTTGTTTCGAAGCAATTAAAATTTCATATTTTAGTTCAAGTTTGTATATGTAGGTTTAATCTTGAAGTTGTTTTTGTTTTTTTTTCTAGAGGGAGAAACACTTTATTAAGTGGTGCTGCCCATTTTAAATGGGTTGCAAAAAAAACACAGCATACTCAATCAATCCAAATATGACATACCAAAAAAAAAAAAAAAACCCGTTATAGTCATTATTTTTTAAAATATAAGAAGAATCTACATATTAAAATGATCAATCCATGCGGAATATAAAATAAAATTAAAACAAAATTTAAAATATTAACAAGATAATATAAACCTTATTGATAACAATATAAAATATAATATATAAAATAAATATAAAACTATTCACATAAATAACAATAACTTTATAACTAATAACAATAACAATAACTATATAACTAATATCAATAACTAATAACAATAATAATAACTATATAAAAACTAGGATAATCAACCATATATGTGGTGGTGGATTATTCCCAGGGAGTCCAATATAATATTTTCCGCTAACACAGCCACATCCCTCATGTCAATTCCCAGGTCTTCCATGAAGCTCCTTGTTCTATTAGGTATAGTTCCGCGAGCTCCGAACCATAGGCCTCTCACGTGGAATTCTCTCTCGCCGAAAGTCTCGCGAAACTTTTCTTTAAGGAAAGGGATGCATTTGTCATATATTCCCTTCTTTTCCCTTTCCAATTTACCTGCTTGATCCGGATCGTTGCTTTCGAATCTAACCGTGGGATCCAGAATCACCGCTGAATTTCCTTTTCGTGAAAAAGCAACGATATCAGCGTATCGTGTAGATCCATCGGTATCGATGCAATACACCTCATCGAAGCAGGCAAAATCTTTCTCTTCAAGGAGCCTCACTATTTCCTTTTTAACTCTGTGATGACGGCGTATTTTTATGACTGTATTTTTGTTTATACAGTTAATTCCCAATCTTCAAGCTACCCTGAAAAATAGTTCGACTTACTGAACAAAGAATTATCGAGGTTATCATTCCACTTATCTTCATATAATGGGAAAATTTAGCACAAAATTGTAGTTGAAATCATTACGTATATTTTTCATTAATGTGTATGTTGTTTGTACATACATATAAAATCATTGATACAGAAAATTAAATACCCGGTACCAATTTATCATATAGCTTTCAACTGAACTGCGCTTTTTTCTGAGGGTGCCTAAAAGTTGACTTACCGCCTTCCCCCAGTGGCGATCTTTTCTTTATTCTTTAGGATGATTGAAAGAGAACTACGCGGAATTCGGAATTCACTAGCAACAAACGCCCAACTCATTTCTCATTTCTCCACTTTACAAATCAATTTTAACTTTTCGTTAATTGAAGGAATTTTCAATAGCCACTGTAAAACCACTCGAGTGAATAACTAATAATTAGTGACTGGTGTAACTATGAACTGGAAAGATAAACAATGACATGGGCAATGATTTAACTAATCTCAGCCAGACAATTTTACCTTTTATTGTGCACTTTAATTATTCTTAGGAGACAGTCTGTCACAGAATAAAGTTTATTTTTCATTTCAATATTAAAAATTACTGCCATGTGTAAAAAAATAATTGAAAAAAAAAATGCAAATTTCCCAACTTCAAGACAAGATTTTTAACGATAAACAGATCAAATTAAATTATTAGTTAAAATATTCTTTATTTATGAGAGCGGGCGAAGCCGTGACGGGGTATGTTAGTAATATATAAAAGGACAAGCCACTTGTCGTTTGTGATCGCTAATCGTGAAACTTACTGAACCAATCTGCACTAATTTTTTACCACTTCATCTTGATATTTGGAGGAAATTTGTGGAGGTTTAGCAATAATAAAATTTAAAGATTTTTTATTATATTGCCATAAAAAAGAGATAAATATGTGGTGCGCACTGTAGTGTCATAATGGACCGATAGGTGGTGAGCACCATTCAAGAGAGTTTACAAAGGCACTGTGGGTGATTCTCATACTACGGGCAAAGGGGCAAGCGGGATAAGATAGATCTGGTGGCCCCCACGAATTTTATTCAATCGACCCCAAAACCTTGGTGAGAGCCAAAGAAAAAAGTTTTTTGAGATCTTTTCCGACACCCCCCCCCTCCTTCCCGTGTTTTGGAGGTAGCTGATAACGAATTTGATGTCAAAAATATATTTTGACTATTGACAGCTGTCAAATGCAAAATTGTGTTTCTAATTATAAATGTATGAAATTCGTGATCAGCGACCTCGAAAACCCCTATATGAACTATTTTTCATATATTTAATTGAATTTTGACTTATTCTGTAGGCCTAAATTGCATAATTTAAAATTTACGTTTTACTAAAATAGATTTGTCGCGGACTACAAGCAACCAAATTCAAGTTTATTGGCGCCTTATTGAAGAGGAAGGGTGAATCTTTCAATGCTATTTAGGCCATGTTTTTTTCATTGAGTCTGCACCGAAATACCATAGAGTTTTTACTGAAACATCCCGATTTTTACGTTTTTGTTTGGATATTAAGCTATGTTTCATTCAATTTTTCATTAAAATAAAATCTGAAAAAAATTGGGGAACATCTACACATCCCAAACAAAATTTTACTGGCGTTGGAACCGCTTAAAAATTAATTTGAACTCTCGAAAAAAATTCAAATATTAAAAAAACACGTTTTTTCCCTTAGGGGGTTTCAGGGGGAGGGAGGGGGGGGGGGGGGGGGGGGGATGAAAAAATCTCAAAAAAATTTTTTTTTGGCCCTTTTCAAGGTTTTGGGGTCGATTGAATAAAAACCGTGGGGGCCGCCAGACCTATTTTATCCAGCTGCCCACTTTATAACTACTAAAATTCTAAATTTAAATGTTGATAAATCTTGCTGGAAACATTTGATACTTCCTGGAGGATACCTGTGAGGATTATAGGTGGTGCAGCAGCAACACATGAATCACTTTAATTTTTTTTAAATTTCAGTTTATAATTTATCCAATGAAAATGTGAATGCCCCACACCAATGTGTCTTTATACATGACAATGTGAAAAAAGGATTTTAGTAGTTTAAGGTTCCACAGTAAAAAACAAATAAAACATGAAACATTCCTGCTTCATGACGAATATCAGTCTTTATATAACGTTAAAGTATTTTTTCATCACATAAAATATCACATCAATTTACTTTCAATATCAATATCACAATCAATTTCGGCCACAGTATTCCTAATATTATTTTTAAATGAAATTTTTAACAGTATCCTCCGGACACTGTTTTACAGATCTGCATTAATTAAACTATTAAAATTTTTTTTTTTTTTTTTTTTTTTTTTTTTTTTTTTTTTTTTTTTCCTAGCCCCTGTTGGATGATTTCTTGAGTTGGATGGAATTTAGGAATTTCTAGGGATGTTTGGCCTTTTTCTGTACTGGGTACACTGTAAGGCCAACAGGAAGTTTGTGATGATATCTTGATCTGTGGGTTTCAGAAAGAGTATGTTTAGGTGATGGGGCTCACCTAAATCATGTAGTAAAGAAAACTTAAAACTATTTACACTTACGACTTAAAAGAGAAGTGTCTTTATTGTCACATTTTTGACCAGTGGCCAGTGGGTTCTGATTTGCCCGTTGGTATCTCTTGGTTACGGTCCGGTTGTTAGTTGCCAGCGGACCGGTGGTGGCGCTGGTGTCAAGG
Organism: Euschistus heros; assembly: GCA_003667255.2. Lineage (NCBI taxonomy): Eukaryota > Metazoa > Arthropoda > Insecta > Hemiptera > Pentatomidae > Euschistus > Euschistus heros. The sequence continues at coordinate 270,035 of RCWM02000775.1, read as the reverse complement.
TTCTGAACAGGGGGTTTGTCAGAAACTGAAGAGAGTCCAGAAACTTGACATGCCGGCGCTGGATGAATTCCGGGACCGTCGGGAGGTTGAATTTTAAAATTAAAATGAGCAAGCCACCTCTTTTCAAGTAATACTTTTCGTCGTGAATAAGCGGGAATGGGAACTGGATTAGTAAATTTGTAATTGTAGCAGATATACAAATATTGATGTCATTGTTCTGTCAGAGAATAAAATCGTTATGGAATTCTGAAACTGATCTAATCCGCATCCCCTCTACAAGTAAATAATATTTCACTTTTGATTGGATTTAAATTATAGTTCTATTGATTGGAAATTTTACCGAACTAAAGTGGATATATGAGAGAGGACCCAAGTCCCAACGCCAGATCGTTCTAATACAAGCTACTTTCAACAGAAAATGGCTGCCTTTACTGGTTGGATGTCAGCCGGGAAGGGAATTGGAAGCGGTTGATCGCTGCTTCCGAGGGCGGGATCAAATATAAAGGAAGCCCCGTTTATTGTGTTTACTGGGAGCTTGGGATTGAGTTGTCTGGTCATCGGTTTACATAAGGCCCAATACCCCCCGCTACATCCAGGGCTAACTCTTCTCTATTATCTTATATTGAACTCTCTAAGGTTATCAATTAGTTTACCGAAACATCTAATTCCATCGAATATTTAATCTCTTATAATTGAGAGTTGTAGGGTTCCATGTTTTTAAAAAATGGAGAGTCCCAAAGAAGAGTTTCTGGCCATCGAACCACTTCACCCCTACTCCCATCCATAACACCCAACTGTTATCCTCTTAGTCCAGTCAATAACACACATTGTAGAGTCCATGAAATATGCGATAATTTTTGACTTCACAGCTTCGTTAGGAGTAGTTAGAAAACATACTAAAATTCCCCGCCCCTGGGGAGTGAGCTAACGGTGGGGGGGAGGGGAGACGGTCCCATTTTTGGGTTTTTCGATCATATCTCGAAAATGGTGGACTCTAGGAAAATATGCTACCGGTCAAAATTAAATCTAATTAAATTTCCTATAAAATTGTTTATATACGTATTTGTGGAACTTCCAACAGTTTTCGAGATATACGTTATAAAACATCGATGATTTTCGAGAATTTTTAACATTTCTATGGAATATAAAGATACCATGACATTGTTAAATCATAATAATCATGACAATGTGAACCATGATTGTACTTACAGTCAAAGGTGATATTTACACTAGGATATTCCGACGTATAATTGTTACGTGGTTACCAACTGGTGCGTCCACGAGAAACAGCGACCTGCCACTGCAAAAAAAACCTCAAAATTCCAAAAATTCCTTCCGAATTCGTTTTCATCACATTCTTCACATTTTTAAAAATGGCACGCCAATGTTAAGAAATCACGGGGACAAGAATAAAATAACTCGGGGACTGGTTACTTAGGCACTATAATCCTAAAAAAACACATTTTCACTTTCTTTAACCATTATATATTAATATTACTACCCATTAGTTGAGTTAGTTTCTCCCTATCAGGTTATAATTATTTACATAATTGTAAATCCAAGCAAAGGGACAAGCCACGACAATGTGAATAGACGTAGAATAACCTAAAAATGTTTCCCTAAAATACTAAACTCCCAAATAAATTCAATTAATATTATTACTTCACTTTACATAAATCTATTTGGGAACAATATTTAACGAAGTTTACTTCATTGAATTTTAATGGGCGGGGGACACTAATTTGGCTGTAGTTTGAGAATTAGCCATATAGAGCTAGAAATATATAATAAGATTTACTTATTTTCAAAATAATTGTTATTAAAATAGCTATAAAATACAATATATTTATAGATTTTTTAATAACAACCGAATTGAACAAAATAAGTAAATTTTATCAAAAATTTTCTAGCTCTCTATAACGCTGTACCTTTGTAAACTCTCTTAAATGGTGTTCTCCAGTTATAGGTCGATGCATATAATCCAAACAGATGAATCGATAAAATTATTTCTGCCAAAGTGGATGTCTAATTATGATTTTACGTACTCTTCAAACACCTAATCTATGCAATTTTAACCAGGTTAAAAATTATTGCCATAAAATATCATTGAAGAAATAATGCTAAATTCCATACTTCAATACAAGATTTTTTTTATCGGCAAACAAATGGAATTCAATTATTAGTTTAAAAAAATCTAAGTTCTTTAGTAGAATTTATGCTAGTAAATTAATAAATAAATAAACGAATCTTATCGATATATATATATATATATAATAAAACAAATCAGAATGTAATATGTGTACCTGCGCCACAATATGGGAGACTCCTGCGACGAAGAAAAATATTAGTAACTTGATCATGTTCCGGGTGAGGATTAATACCTCGATCATCGCTTGCGGTTCGTATATATATATATATATTTAGATATTTGAGAAAGTGGGGGTTGGAGCAATTTTAGTTTATTATTATGGCGCGTTTATTAGCACTAAAGTTTTTTAATTTAATTTTTTATTTTTCGATTTATTGTTTAATCACGAATAAATTACCTTAATAACGACTTATTGATAGATTTAATAGGTATTACGTAATACGTGTCGTAATTTACTGATCTCAACGGCTATTTATAACTGAAAATATTTTATATATTAATTTATGGAGCATTAAATTAAATTTAATTCAATATATACATTTCTGGTCATTGTAACAAACGTTTGAAAAATATATATATTTTTTTTCTTTCGTAAGTTATCGGTTTTTAATAACGTATATCTCGAAAACCGTTGAAAATTCGACAAATATTTGTAGAATTAATTTTATAGGAAACTTAATTAGCTTTAATTTTTATTCGTAAAACATTTTAGTTGAGACCACCGTTTTCACGATATAATCGAAAAACGCAAAAATGTGACCTTCTCCCCTCCCCCCACCGTTAGCTCACTCACCCTAACGAAGCTATGAAGTGTAAAATTATCGCATATTTCACGCACTGTCCACACCTCATTGGCTGGACTAATAAAATTAATCCTAGAGATATTTGTCGAAATTTTAACGGTTTTCGAGATATACCTCATTAAAAATCGATAATTTACGAAAGAAAAAAAATTTTTACTTAACTATACTATTTTTTAACAACCAGTGAAGTGAGGTTACATTAAAACAACAGATATTATCAGGAGTTAGCACTCAGTGGTACAATCTCCAGATGTGATACTAAATTATTAGGGATTAGACTAGGAGATCCCTCATTCACCTCCTTTTCCTTCTCCGTTGCGTTATGTCAAGAATTTGTACTGTTGCCGTATTCTGTTCCTGTTTCCAGTTTTCCAGGTTCAATTTTCCAGGAAAATGTTTATAAATTTTATGAATACAGCGCTTAACTGTCGGAATATGTAAGTCTGTAAATTGAGTATCGACATTAAGGAGGGAAGTCTGTTATCAGTCTTAAGAATTTAGTTAGTTAGAATTAGGTTTCTTTTTTAAAGGTCGTTTTGAGTGTATTTGAAGTATGGAGTCCGCGTCTCTGGTCGTGATAGCATTGTCATCTGCGTAAGTAGCAGTTAGTACGTTATTGTCCGTCGGTATGTCATAGGTATGTGCTAAATAAAGAAAATGTGCTAGAACTGAACCTTGAGGGACTCCTGCTGAAATAGGTTTGATGGGGGAGATATTTTGTACCTTACTGAACAGAGAAAAAGAGTTCTGAGGGAAAAGATTGTAGGTTAACAAATATTTTTTATCTCACTTTTTGCCCAACATTCGCTCTTTCCCAACAGTTATTTTTCACTGTGGTAGGAGGGATAGTTTCCTGTTTAAGAAATATTTTCAATCCCTATCCAGTCATAACCATCCTTATAACCCTCCAAGAAGGTTAAAACGGCAATGGCCCCGAGACCTTTTGTAATGTATAAAGTTACGTCGGAGTCCTGGTAATGACCAGCTTCTCCGCTCAAGTCCTGAGTATGTGTGGCCATAGCGCTACCACTCAGCCTCCACTGGATATTACCAGTGATGCAGCTGGAGAGCAGCGCTGGGATCTCTAAGCGTCTTGCCTTGACTCCCAATAGGTGGGCGAATAGGCTCGATTTGGGGTTCCCCAGGCTGAGTGTATTTGTATTGTACATAAAGTATGAATGTAAAATAATTTTTGTATTCTAGTTTTAATTTAATTTTGTTTTATTTTTGATTATTGTAAATAGTTATTAGTTTTTTATTTTTATGAAGATCATTTATTTTATTTTTTATTATTATTGGTTGTGTGTGTGTGTGTGTGTGTGTGTGTGTGTGTGTGTGTGTGTGTGTGTGTGTGTGTGTGTGTGTGTGTGTGTGTGTGTGTGTGTGTGTGTGTGTGTGTGTGTTTGTGTGTGTGTGTATTTGTATATATGGTATGAATGAATGACATTTATCTCTGTACCCATTGCCCTTTACTGAGGCAGATTGTACACTTATACCAATAAAAAAAAAAAAAAAAAAAAAAATATTTAGTCCTCAGTGTTGCACAAAGTACAACAAGCGACCGCTCTCTTTTTTTTTTTTTTTTTTTCTCCATTTTTAGGCAATCAGCTGGATTTGACATAAAGTAAGTAGGATTGTTTTATATGTTTATTTTAGTGAGCGAAGTATTAATTTTTTTTAATGTTTTCATTAAGTGGAAACCTATAAAATTGGAAGATATTCTTCGATTTTTTAAGGAGCTAACCAAGAAAGAAGAAAGAACAAGGCAATCAAATAAAAATTTTGATTTGAGGATAGAGGAAGTAAAAAATGTTTTAGATCATGATAAAGAGATCGATGTTGAGGGTAGTTATGGAGATGACGGGAAGGGGATCGAGAAAAATAATACGTCGAAAAACATTGTTTCCAATAATTGCTTATAATAACAACCTTTCTAGACATGCAGATTATTCCTGACAGTAATATTGTAAATAAAAAGTTTTATCTAGTTATAAATTGATGATTTATTTCTAATCGTAAACATGCTTTCATTTACGTTATAACTATTATTCTATTGGTACGTAGAAAATATACAGGGTGTTCAATATTCGAGGGCCGCCCTCTTTTTTTTCCCTCAGTCTTCGAAATTATGAAACGAAACTCTCAGGGTCTTAACTGTGTCAAATAAAGTTTCTTTTCAGGTTATAGTCTGTTCTTCTCCAGCGACCCTAACTCTGGAATTTCTAATGAGATGTGGTACTTTTTTCGACGGATTTCGATAGAAAATCAAATTTTAAATCGATTTTATACCAGTAAATATTTTTATCCGGGGCACAGTTTCGCCGCAAATCGCGAAAAATCATTCTAAGAAAATAAGCAGTCTAAAACTGGGAATGCAAAAATAAAATAAACCTTGAACAAAAATATGAAATTAAGGCCTTCCCGCGACTGGTACGACTAGCGGCGAGAACAGGTCGACTTGGAAGGTTTCCCCCGAGAGGCTCAAATCGGCGAAAATCCTGTGATAAAACTAATATAATTTATGTACTGGCTACGGTGGGAGCGTATCCTCATCGGAGCATTCCAGACATAGCCAGGGATTTGTATGTAGATATATGTAGATATAACTTCATACCCTCCAAACCTAATATACTAGAGTACTCTACTGTAGAAGATAACCTCTCTAGAAATTTTCATAGTTCAACCTGTTGATCTAGTTATTGTGTAAAGTTTAATGAGTTAAAATTATAAAATTGTATTGTATGTATTTTTATCTATTTTTTTAAATTTCAAGGAGTAAAATGATTTGTGGGAGTTGCTTATTTTTGCACTTACCCCATCAAAGAATCAATACACTGCTAAGGAGTTTACAAGAAATTTATGCACTTACCCCGTTTAGGTGGGGCAAGTGTGGGAATGGGACTTAAAATTGATTTTCCTTCGCACTGATAATAATTTTTAGGATATCAGGGAAATCAACGTCATCAACAATTTCAGCAAAGAGTATAGTTGAACGTCTGCAATATAACAAAAAATATTATCCTAGCATTAATAGCTGATTTTTTATGTTAAGTTAAAGTTGAACTTTGCACTCCGTATGACGAACTTGCCCCACTTCACCTTACCCACTTCAGCATTGGGTTATATAGAACGGTGTGGGTTATAATACTAAAACAACACTGTATGAGGCCGTACCGCATTTCACTTCATCAGGCTCTAACTCCCCAAGATGCTGAGAGACTGAGGCTAAGGTTCTGTCATTAAGTGGGTTTTCCTGGCTGTATCGAATGCTCCGATGAGGATACGCTTCCACCCTAGCCTGTACATGAATGATATTAGTTTCATCACTGGCTTGTCGACGATTTGTGCAAAGTCGACCTGTTCTCGCCGCTCGTCGTACCAGTCGCGGGAAGGCCTTAATTTCATATTTTTGTTCAAAGTTTATTTTATAATTATTTCTTAAAATGATCTTTCGCGATTTGCAGCGAAACTGTGCCCCAGATAAAAAAATCACCAGTATAAAATCGGTTTAAAATTTGATATTCTATCGAAATCCGTCGTAAAAAGTACCACATCTCATTGGAAATTCAACCTGTAACCTGAAAAGAAACTTTATTTGAGACAGTTAAGACCCCGATAGTTTCCTTTCAAAATTTCAAAAACTGTGGGAAATAAAGAAGCCATCGAATATTGAACAACCTGTATATTTAAAATATGGAATGGTAAAAATATATGATTTCATAATAAGAGGATCGCTCGTGTTACGGAAATTGGCGCGACCAGTGGAAAGTAAAGAAATGTCACGACGCCCATTATCAGGTTTACAGGGAAAGAGTTAGAGTTTAAGTATCACTTCGGTGTTCCGCGATAGTTCATAGACTATCGATTAGATTCCCCATTTTGATGGGTTCATTCAAAGGAAATAAGAGGAATTTGGTGAACAAAAGGTAAATAAATTTAAAATCTTTTTTTTCAAGAATTTTATTTGTTGGACCGATGAAGTATATATACGTATGTATATGTACAGATGGATGTACGATGCCTCTAGTTCGTTGGTCAATACCCTTCAAATCAGAGAAAATTAGGCTGAAAAAAAATTAAAAAAAATATTTAAAAATGGTTGCATGATGTCTTCAATAATCACAAACAATGAGGCGCAATGTAATCTTGTAAGTTAACCTTTAGTGGTATTTGTGGCTTGAAATTATTTTACCACCCGTTGAAAATAACTCTTTGGTTAAGATCATGTTCGTCACTGCCTTCTGAAATCTCGTTCGTTGGTGAATTTCGAATAATATCGTCTGAGTTAGGCTGAAAAATAAAGAAAATATTATTTATAGGTGGTTTTATAATTTATTGTGTAATCAAGTACAATAAGGCGGTATGAAATTATCTTCTATGTTTACCGTTGTTGGTAACGGTGGGTTATCATGTGTTTCACTGCCTTCTGGAATAACGGTAGTTTGTAAATTTCGATTAATATCGTCAGAGTTAAGCTGAAAAATAAAGAAAAAAGTATTTATAGGTTGTTTTATGATTTATTTTATAATCAGGTATAATAAGGCGATATAAAATCATCTTCTTTCTTTACAGTAGGTGGTAACGGTGGGTTATCATGTATTTCACTGCCTTCTGGAATAACGGTAGTTTGTAAATTTTGATTAATATCGTCAGAGTTAAACTAAAAAATAAAGAAAATATTATTTATAGGTTGTTTTATGATTTTTTTATAATCAAGTATAATAATGCGATATGAAATCATCTTTTATGTTTACCGCTGGTGGTAACGATGTGTTATCATGTATTTCACTGCCTTCTGGAATAACGGTAGTTTGTAAATTATGATTAATATCGTCAGAGTTAAGCTGAAAAATAATGAAAAAAGTATTTATAGGTTGTTTTATGATTTGTTTTATAATCAAGTATAATAAAGCGATATGAAATCATCTTCTATGTTTACCGTTGGTGGTAACGGTGGGTTATCATGTATTTCACTGCCTTCTGGAATAACGGTAGTTTGTGCATTTTGATTAATATCGGCAGAGTTAAGCTGAAAAATAATGAAAAAAGTATTTATAGGTTGTTTTATGATTTATTTTATAATCAAGTACAATAAGGCGGTATGAAATGATCTGCTATGTTTACCGTTGGTGGTAACGGTGGGTTATCATGTATTTCACTGCCTTCTGGAATAACGGTAGTTTGTAAATTTTGATTAATATCGGCAGAGTTAAGCTGAAAAATAATGAAAAAAGTATTTATAGGTTGTTTTATGATTTTTTTTTTTTATATAATCAAGTATAATAATGCGATATGAAATCATCTTCTATGTTTACCGTTGGTGGTAACGGTGGGTTATCATGTATTTTACTGCCTTCTGGAATAACGGTAGTTTGTAAATTTTGATTAATATCTTCAGAGTTAAGCTGAAAAATAGTGAAAAATGTATTTATAGGGTGTTTTATAATTTTTTTTATAATCAAGTACAATAAGGCGTAATCTAATCTTCTTATAAGCTTACCATTGGTGGTAATGGTGAAATATCTTGTTGTTTGTTGTATATTTCGATCAGGTGCTTCAGTATGTCTAGTTTAAACTCGGCATCAAGCTGAAAATATTGAGTTTAAAATTATTTCAAAATGGTTACTTGTAGCCATTAATAATCAACTAGAATAAGGCGTAATGCAATCTTCTTCTAAGTTTACCGTTGGTGGTAAGAGTGGCTTATCATGTTTTTCACTGCCTTCTGGAATAACGGTAGTTTGTAAATTTTGATTAATATCGTCAGAGTTAAGCTGAAAAAATAAAGGAAAAAGTATTTATAGGTTGTTTTATGATTTATTTTATAATCAAGTACAATAAGGCCATATGAAATCATCTTCTATGTTTACCGTTGGTGGTAACGGTGGGTTATCATGTATTTCACTGCCTTCTGGAATAACGGTAGTTTGTAAATTTTGATTATTATCGTCAGAGTTAAGCTGAAAAATAAAGGAAAAAGTATTTATAGGTTGTTTTATGATTTATTTTATAATCAAGTATAATAAGGCGATATGAAATCATCTTCTATGTTTACCGTTGGTGGTAACGATGGGTTATCATGTTTTTCACTGCCTTCTGGAATAACGGTAGTTTGTAAATTTTGATTAATATCGTCAGAGTTAAGCTGAAAAAAAATGAAAAAAGTATTTATAGGTTGTTTTATGATTTATTTTATAATCAAGTACAATAAGGCGATATGAAATCATCTTCTATGTTTACCGGTGGTGGTAACGATGGGTTATCATGTTTTTCACTGCCTTCTGGAATAACGGTAGTTTGTAAATTTTGATTAATATCGTCAGAGTTAAGCTGAAAAAAAATGAAAAAAGTATTTATAGGTTGTTTTATGATTTATTTTATAATCAAGTACAATAAGGCCATATGAAATCATCTTCTATGTTTACCGTTGGTGGTAACGGTGGGTTATCATGTATTTCACTGCCTTCTGGAATAACGGTAGTTTGTAAATTTTGATTATTATCGTCAGAGTTAAGCTGAAAAATAAAGGAAAAAGTATTTATAGGTTGTTTTATGATTTATTTTATAATCAAGTATAATAAGCCGATATGAAATCATCTTCTATGTTTACCGTTGGTGGTAACGATGGGTTATCATGTATTTCATTGCCTTCTGGAATAACGGTCGTTTGTGCATTTTGATTAATATCGGCAGAGTTAAGCTGAAAAATAATGAAAAAAGTATTTATAGGTTGTTTTATGATTTTTTTTTTATAATCAATTATAATAATGCGATATGAAATCATCTTCTATGTTTACCGTTGGTGGTTACGGTGGGTTATCATGTAGTATTTATGGGTAGTTTTATGATTTATTTTATAATCAAGTACAATAAGTCGTAATCTAATCTTCTTATAAGCTTACCATTGGTGGTAATTGTGAAATATCTTGTTGTTTGTTGTATATTTCGATCAGGTGCTTCAGTATGTCTAGTTTAAACTGGGCATCAAGCTGAAAATATTGAGTTTAAAATTATTTCAAAATGGTTACTTGTAGCCATTAATAATCAACTACAATAAGGCGTAATGCAATCTTCTTCTAAGTTTACCGTTGGTGGTAAGAGTATCTTATCATGTTTTTCACTGCCTTCTGGAATAACGGTAGTTTGTAAATTTTGATTAATATCGTCAGAGTTAAGCTGAAAAAAAAATGAAAAAAGTATTTATAGTTTGTTTTATGATTTATTTTATAATCAAGTACAATAAGGCCAGATGAAATCATCTTCTATGTTTACCGTTGGTGGTAACGATGGGTTATCTTGTATTTTACTGCCTTCTTGAATAACGTCCGTTTGTAAATTTTGATTAATATCGTCAGAGTTAAGCTGAAAAATAAAGAAAAAAGTATTTATAGGTAGTTTTATGATTTATTTTATAATCAAGTACAATAAGGCGTAATCTAATCTTCTTATAAGCTTACCATTGGTGGTAATTGTGACATATCTTGTTGTTTGTTGTATATTTCGATCAGGTGCTTCAGTAGGTCTAGTTTAAACACGGCTTCAAGCTGAAAATATTGAGTTTAAAATTATTTTAAAATGGTTACTTGTAGCTATTAATAATCAACTACAATAAGGCGTAATGCAATCTTCTTATAAGTTTACCGTTGGTGGTAAGAGTGGCTTATCATGTTTTTCACTGCCTTCTGGAATCTCGTTCGTTGGTGAATTTCGTATAATATCATCAGAGTTAGACTGAAAATAAAGAAAATATTATTTTTAGGTGGTTTTATGTCTTTTATAATCAAGAACAATAAGGTTTAATGCTATCTTCTTTTAAGGTTACCGCTGGTGGTAATTGTGACATATCTTTTTGTTTGTTGTATATTTCTATCAGGTGCTTTAGTAGGTCTAGTTTAAACTCGGCATCACGCTGAAAATATTTAGTTTAAAATTATTTTAAAATGGTTACTTGTAGCCATTAATAATCAACTACAACAAGGCGATATGAAATCATCTTCTATGTTTACCGTTGGTGGTAACGGTGGGTTATCATGTATTTCACTGCCTTCTGGATTCTCGGTCGTTGGTGAATTTCGATTAATATCGTCAGAGTTAAGCTGAAAAATAATGGAAAAAGTATTTATAGGTTGTTTTGTGATTCATTTTATAATCAAGTACATGGAATACTATGGAATATAACGTTGTGGTGAAAATCGTTGAAGCTAGTTTAAATAAAGCTGAAAAAAAAAGAAGAAAATATCAATTGTAAATGGAAATCGGTAATATCAAATACACTCAACAGGAAAAAAAAAAAACTCTTAGAAGTGATTTCATAATTTTGTTAAATACATTGTGAAACGGCACAGGAAAAGAATGCTTTTTGATAAATACACACCTTCCTGTCTTGAAGGAATGATGAATAGATTTTTAAAATGTAAATTGTTTTAATTTCTTCCATGCCTAATAGAATTTGGGCCCTTCGCCGTAGAAGAGGGATAAATACCCTATATTTGAAGAACATCCTTTGTCAGAAAACTTGATAAAAATGAAGAATAAAGTTTTTAAAAATTATTTTAATTTCTTATTGTTTTATGATTTTATAATTTTTTTTGTTAATAATTAATAAAAAATATTCATTTGTGGCAGATTTTGTGTAAACAGCTTATAAATAAACCATTTCTTACCATAAATTTAAAGACGTATTTAACAAATTTATGAGACCATATCTGAGCGTCCGGTTTTTTTTTGCTGTTGGGTGTAGATGGTACATCTGTAAGGTTAAAAAGACGAGGAGCCTGGAGGTTATATGTTTATTTGAAGGTTTCAGTACCTTTTTAGGCTTCAGCCTGGAAGGTCCTTGAGGTATTTATATAGTCAGGATTTTTTTTGAAATATGTTTTTATCGAGTAATTATTAAAATCTGCCACAAAAGTGGGCATTAAGTAATATAGCTGGCTTAATGATTACATTCACACATAATTTACCGTAAAAAAAAAAAGTTAAAACATAAAAAAAAAAAACTATGTTATACATAAATAATATAAAATATAGAATATACATCTGGGTAAAATATATAAATTAAAAAAAATAAATAAATAAATAATAGTAAGTGAAAATATGAAAAAATAAAATTAAATGTTAAAAGTGCTTCATTCATCCTAGAGATTCCCCGACCAGACCCGTCCCTCCACTTCTGAAAGGACAAGCCAGGCACAGAGAATTCCCAGGTCTTCTCTCTCATCTGCGTCACTGAAGTAAAAAAAAAAACAGAGGCTGAGTGAGAGCGCTATATACATTCACTCAGGGCATGGGTTGAGAAGCTGGCCATTGCCAGAACTTCAACATAAATAAATTTTACAAAAGTTCTCGGGGCCACTGCCGTTTTAGTTTGCGAGAGGGTTTATCAGGATGTGTGGAAGCGGATAGTGATTGAGCCAGAGGGTTAGGATGAAAGGAAAGATTACTATGGAATTTCGAAAATATAACAGGTATGGGGTCGAGGACGTATGGTATATTCAGATCATTATGTAGGGTTTTGTTGGAGACATAATAAGGAGCATTTAAAATAGTTCGGAGGATTTAGGATTGGAAGGATTGTATGCGTTTGATATTCGGCTTTTTTGCTGTTAGTCAGGATTTAATAATTTTTTTATTAGGTTCTATAGAAAATGATGAACAGTATACATCTATTTAAGTGTTTATAACTTAAATTATTGTATTAATAATATGCATCATTTCAAGGAATTATTAATGAATCAAGGTCATTCGCTCACTTTCCCAAGACATCAGGAAGACAACTGTCAACTGAGGCGCCAGGATCTACGATAGCAACAAAACTTGAAATGCTGAGAAGGCATTCGATCCCAGTTATTATTTGTTTTTATATTAATAAATGAAAGATAAGAAAAAAAAAAAAAAAAAAAAAAAAAAAAAAAAAAAAACGTGCCAAATTATTAGTCCTAATTATGGGCCAGTTGAGATAACAGATAAAAAGTCTTTGGGCAATTTTTAATATCAAAGCCACCTCTCTCCAGTGGTGTAAAGGGGAGTATAAGAGAAGGAAGGTGGGATATTGGGATGTTCCAGAGGATAATTTACAAAGCTGTGTTATGCATCACTCTGTCTGAGGCATGAATCATTAATGCCATACCTATATATGGACATACATATGCAAATATGGAATTGTATCGGTGGGTGCCAAAATAATCCCGTAAGGAATAAAAAAAATAATGAACGAATCTTATCTATATATATACAGGGTGTTCAATATTCGATGGCCACTCCATTTTTTTTCGACAGTTTTTGAAATTGTTCCACTGATATTTTAATTCCTTAGGTCATCGCTTTCTCCTAGGTGCTGACTTCTATACTAAACACCAACAATGGGGTTCAAGAACCACTAACTCCCGTGGGCGAGCATTGCAGTCTGCACTAAATTCCCGAAGATCTTTTATTTCTCCCGGCATCCCCACATATTGCCCCACGGATCCTAACCGAAGCCCCGACCTTCTTGACTTCTTCATTCATTAAGGCTTAGGATCCCTCCATTACTCCATAGAACGCCTGGATGAACTTTCCTCCGATCACAGTCCTTTAATTTTAACCCTCTCTGTCACTCCTATCCCAAACCTCCTCCCCCATCATTTATTAGAGGGACAGTAGACTGGGACCTCTTCCGTCAAACAATATCCGACACTACAGACCTTAGAGTATCCCTAAAAACCTCCCAGGACCTTAACAATGCTACTAGTTCCTTAACAACCGTGATCCAGCAAGCAGCCTGGGCTGCATCTTCACCTCGTTACCCTCCCATACTTCGAAAGAAAAATCCTTTATCCCAAGATCTACGGAACCTTATCCAATCAAAACGTCATGCCCGAGCTATTTGGCAAAGCACCAGGCATTCAGATGATCGGAAATCCTATAATTACCTTAAAAAACTCCTTGAAAAAAACATGGCTACCTTCAGATCCAAATCCTATAATTCCTACCGTTCTTCACTCTCTTCTTCAGATAACTCCCTCTGGACCACCACTAGAAAAATCCTAAAATATCAACTCACCTCCCATCCTCTTCAACGTGCAGATGGTTCATACGAGGTTCATAGCCTCTGACGTGAACAGATCCGAAGAATTTGCCCAGCACCTTTCCAGCATATTTGTTCCCCATCCTGAATCTAATCCTACCCACACGACGACGGTTCATGAATTTCTTGATTCGCCGAATCCTCTTTCCTTACCTCCTAAGGCAATAAATCCCTCTGAGATCAAATGCCTTATAAAAAAATTAAAACCACGTAAATCCCCTGGATATGATCTCCTTAGTTCAAAAATCCTCAGGCACTTCCTCATAAAGCAGTTATATTCCTCACCTATCCATACGATTGTATCCTGCGGACAACCTATTTCCCTTTGCTATGGAAATACTCCACTATTATGGTTTTCCTCAAACCGGGCAAACCTCCTAACAACCCTTCATCATATAGACCAATTAGCCTTCTCCCAATCCTTTCAAAAATTTTTGAAAGCCTCCTTCTTAAACGTATCCAACGCATCCTTGAATCGCAAAATATTCCCTATTATCAGTTTGGATTCTGCACTAGCCACTCTTGATCACAAATCCTCAGCACTTATAAGCAAACAGTATTGCTCCGGCGCATTTCTGGACATAGCGTAAGCTTTTGACCGGGTATGGCATGCCGGTTTGCTTTCAAACTCAAAACCCATTTACCTCAATCACTATTCCTAGTCCTTATACCCTACTCTAAAAGTAGTGACTCAATAAAAGATTTTAAAAAAGTTTTTTTGAAATTTTGAAACGAAACTCAGGGTTTTAACTGTGCCAAATAAAGTTTCTTTTCAGGTTATAGTCTACTCTCCAACCTTCTCCAGTTCTTCTCCAGTGACCCTAACTTTGGAATTCCCAATGGGATGTGGTATTTTTTACGACGGATTTCGATAGAAAATCAAATTTTGAATCGGTTATATACCGGTAAATTTTTTTTATCCGGAAGCCTCTCGGGGGAAACCTTCCAAGTCGACCTGTTCTCACCGCTCGTCGTGCCAGTCGCGGGAAGGCCTTAATTTAATATTTTTGTTCAAAGTTTATTTTATTTTTGCAATATCAGTTCTTGACTGCTTAGTTTCTTAAAACGATTTTTCACAATTTGCGGCGAAACGGTGCCTCGTATAAAAAAAAATCACTATTATAAAATCGATTCAAATTCCGTCGTAAAAAACACCACATCCCATTGCTAATTCCTAAGTTAGGGTCGCTGGAGAAGAACTGGAGAAGGTTGGCAGACTATAACCTGAAAAGAAACTTTATTTGACACAGTTAAGACACTGAGAGTTTCGTTTATTTTTTTTTTTTTATTCCTTGCTGGATTATTTCGCCACCTACCTATACGATACCTATATTAATGATCTATGCCTCAGATTGATACATAACGAAGCTTTGTAAATTATCCTCTGGAACATTGCAATATCCCATGTTCCTTCTCTTATAAAAATCCCATCTTCCTTCGCATCACTTGGAGAGGGGGAAGATTGGCCAAAGACTTTTCATCTATTAACTCAACTGGCCTATAATTAGGCATAATAATTTTGCACTTTTTTTTTTTTTTTTAAAGATCCGTTAATAATTCCTTAAAAATAATAAATCAATAATTTAAGTTATAAACACTTGAATACATACTGTGGAAAAAAAGTGGGTGGCCATCTAATATTTAACATCCTGTATATCTAGTAAAACGATGATAAAGTGAAATATATACCTGTGGCATCGCCACGCAGACTCCTGCAACGAAGAGACAGATAATTAACTTGATCATGTTGTTCCTGGCGAGGATTGATGCCAGGATCATCGGCTGTGGTTCTTATATGGGGCTCTCTATGAGGGAGTGGGGATTGGTGGAATTTTTATTTTATTATTATGCCAAGTTTATTAGAGCTAAAGTTCTTTAGTTTTATTTTTATTTTTCGATTTATTGATTTATTTCTAAGAAATTACCGTAATCGTGACTTATTGATAGATTTAATTGGTATTACGAAATTTAATATAGAAAAGCTCATGACAGTCCAGTCAATGAAGGCCTGAAATCGGGTGTTAAGTGCGCTTTCTGTAATCCAAGGTTTTTCTTCGGAAACATGTTCAGGACAGTTAGAAAGTAAACATACTAAAAGTCCTGGAGTTTTCGGGCCTGGGAACAGGAAGGAGGGAGGGGGAAGGGGGGCGAAAGGTCCTTTTTTTTGTTTTTGCGCTCATATCTCGAAAACGGTGCGTCGCACAATGCTTCGAAAATAGAGCGATGGTGGACAAAAATTTGCAAACCATCAAAATGTTATAGACAATAACACGTTGAGCAAAAAATTTCCTATAAACACGGGTCCGGAAATCCACCTATAAAAAGTTATGGCAAGATAATTGTAAAATAAAGCAAGATTTGATAAGTAGTGGGTTTTTTTTTTTTTTTTTTTGGGAACTAAACGACTGAATACATACACTTACTTAAACTCATATGGACATACGCCACATAAATATACGGGACTGCAAAAAATACACACCTTAAAAAAATACAAATATTCCAATCAAAATTACTAAGACTAATCACGAAATCACCTTGCTACATTTCAAACCACACACTTCACACTGATTTAGAAATACCTACAGTAAAGGAACATACACATGACCTTTATAGACGATTTCACGACAGACTTCATGGACATAACAACATACTCATTAATGAAATGGCCACGACTGACATACCTGGAAATACTCTCAGAAGGCTTAAAAGAAGCTGGATGAGAGATTTGCTCAAATAAATCTCTTTAACCCATGCCAGGAGGAGGTACTATTTAGTGCTAGTCTCCCACACACCATACAAGGCCTGTAGTATTCAATTTCGTCATTCACATTCACTGATTGTTACTCTAATAACAGGTGTGAATCGAAATATAAAAGAGAGAGAAAAAAATGCTTATTTTTTTAGGATTGATGAATTAATTGCCACTTCTATTCAGATTATTTTATCAATAGAAGTGGCAATTAATTCATCAATCCTTATTGTATTGATCCTTCTATACCATCATGCGTACCTCAAGTGCTTATTTTTTTAAATATATTTTTATTTCAACAGTAGGCACCTACCCAAATTAGCCCACACTATCTTATATTATTGCTCACATTAGAGGCGATATTGCTCATCATCAGATCGACGGTTTTCAATGGTCGTCTCCTTTGGGGTAGGTAGCCACGCAAATGAAACACTTTTACCTTGCGTTTGTTCCAGATAAAATGTTGGTTTTATTTTTATAGCTTTTTATTACACTACTATCTAGCATTGTGAACATTTCAAAACTAACCGTGTAAATTTGATCGCTTTCAAATTTTATCTTTCATTGCGTTTTTCTCGTCACGCATTAGATCTGCAGTTCCTTATTTGAAAATTAATTTTATGGGTTTGCAATAAATGGTCGACGTGGAACGCAGATTTACCTTCAAGCAACATTTCCACTTCTCACTTTTATCAATTTCAGAGCTATTAAAAAAAGATATTCATGAGTGCTTTATGCATGTTTGAAAATTTGTTTATAATGGCTATGACCGAAACTGTTATCGAATCCCTATTTACATTTAAATTTGAACTCATTACATTACCGTTCTCTAAACTAATGCTCTCTACTGTTTGTTGCAGGAGTTCTTGTAAATTTATCCAAGCCCTAACTTCACCAGTGATAATATTATTAGAAAATTGGGAATTTTTCTTAAAAGCAATGCAAACCATACCGCATTTTCTATCGGAAATACATAAATCCATGCATAAAGCTAGAGCTTGAAAAGTACTTATCAATTTTGTTCTCCAACAAAAGATTGTCCAGGTATCTTATATATATAATGCAACAGATGAAGTGTTCAGAACAAGATCCTTTAATAACTTTTTTTTTTCTGGTTTTTATAGGATGATTCTTCGAAAAGGTTTCCGTTCTTCAAAGTAGTCGGCTTGGTCTTGGTTCGACTGCACTGATTTCGGGAAAAGTTGGCAATTGCAGTTCCTGATTATGTCAAGAAGAATATCCCTGACATATATTATGACTCCTGTCGACCACATTCAATTTTTAATTGAATTTGAAGCAAAATAAAAGACTAATTGTCGATATTTCTATTTCCAATTGGTGGTTAGACTCTTCCACGTCCTTAAACAAATGTAGTTTATAACTGACTACAGCTATTCGATCTCATTTTTTGTGGGAAAAACATATTTCAGCAAACTGGCCATTGGCCTAATTTTTGCTTTCTCAACAAAAAAAAAAAATAATAAAACAGTCCAGGCGCAGTTCAAACTCATGGCAAATCTAAGCCTATATACCAAGCAACAAGAATATGCAAAATCTACAAAAGGATATTTGAGGATTTTTTTAAAAGCCTCTTCAAAGTTTGAATACTTTTCAAACTGCCCAACGAAACTTTACACGCTTGCAATGAATAGAATAAGTGCACAGCTTACCAATTAAAGTAATATATTTTAAAATAGATACCTTGACCTGTATATTGCATCGTTAACAATAGTTATTTTTTATCCTATCAGATGTCAATGGAAAAAAATATAATTTGCAGCTAATATGGTATAAATCGCAAAACGAAAATACTCCTGAAGTTTTTCAATTGTATTGATTTAAATGAATATGTAAACAATAAAATAAGCTCGATAAACAGAACTTCGATTTTTGATTTTTGTCCATTGTCGAAGCACTGTGCGTCGTATGCAAAACAGACTAGCTACTAAATTAATGATAATTAATTTCACTACAACTTTTATTATATACACAGTTTGTATATTCTGTACCGTTTCCCAGATATACGTTTGGTAAATGTGAACATTTTCAAAAAAAAAATTTCCACCTCAAGTTTTTTGTAAAAATTCCCTCCATGTCTTCTAAAATGTTCATCCTTCGTCAAAAGTCTTCATAAATAACATTGTAGAAAATTAAATTTCCTTCAAAATACGCATATATATATATATATATATATATATATATATGCCAATACAATATACATTTAGAGTACTAGAACGAGTATTTTATATGTGATCTAATAGTAAATTTAATCAGTTTAAGATAAAAAAAAAATAAATTTTAGATCGGAATAACAGTTTCGAACTTATAGCCAGAAAGGTGATGAAAAAACGTGTTTGCTGATAACCGCAACTTAGCCAATCTTTTGGCGCTTGTGTTGCCCACACAACTGAGCCAATTTTAAATTTTTTTTCAATATTTTTTAAAACGCCACATTAAATTGAATTAACTTAATTTTATACATTAAAATCGGGTTAATGGTTTGGGCAGCACACGCGTCCAAAGATTGGCTACGTTTCGGTGATCAGTAATCCTCCGCAAAACACGTTTTTCAGAAAGTTTCCGGCTATAACTCTGAATCTGTTAGTCCGATATAAAGTTCACTTTTTTCATCTGTACCGTTTCCAAGATTTACGCTGGACAAATGTGAACACTTTCGAGAAACAAATTTTCACCTCACGTTTTCTGTAAACTTCCCTCCATATCTTCTAAAGCGTTCATCATACGACAAACATCTTCGTAAAAAATATTGTAGAAAATTAAATTTCCTTCAGAATACACATATATATGCTAATTTATCTTCAACCTGCCAAAAGTTACATCAACTTTCACATTTGCAAAGCATATATCTCGGAAACGGTACAGAATAGGAAAAATATAAAACAAAAGTTGTAGAGAATCTAATTAACTTGTTAACTTGTTTTCCATACGACGCACCGTGTTAGAGATATGAGCTCAAAACCAAAAAAAGGGACCTTTCAGGCCCCCTCCCCTTCCTGTTTCCAGTCCCGAAAACTCCAGGACTTTTAGTGTGTTTACTTTCTAATACCCTGAACATGTTTCTGGAGAAAAACCATGGATTACGGAAATCGAACTATATAATCTTTCATTAACTGTACAAATGAGGACCGTAAGTAATTTTCCTAAAAATACTAACTGAACTCCTTGAATATTTGTAACCTAAATTATTTTATATTTAGAGTTTTCATTTCATTTAGATTAAAAGTATTTTAAAGAGTTAGAGACAAGGCATATGGAAGTTTTTTTTTTATCTTTTTCGCTTAATCGCTGAAGAAAATTCAATCACTTTACATGGGTCAGTTAAGATTTGAATATTTGCTAATGTTATAGAAGATAAAATTAAGTTTTTTAGATCCTTCAACAACATTCAATTTCCTTATTTATATTATAGCTGCATTACTGTCACTAGAACTAACTTAAGTCATCCATGAACTTTTTTCATTGTATTTAACACATTGTTCGCAGTTGATCTCATATCCTGCAATTCTAAATCTTCTAATAATATTTTTTTTTTCAGTAATTTAATAGAAAATATGTAAATTTTATTATTGCTAAACCTTCCTTGAACTATGAAGATGATATAGTTATATTTGGTAGAGAATAGTTCTATACGTTTCGCTATTAGTGATCACGAATGAAAATGGCTTGTCCTTTTATGTATAACTTCATCATCCCCCGTCGAGGCTTCCCCCTCTCTCATAAGTGAAGATCTTAGATAATTTTAACTAAAATTGATTTTATCGATAAAAATCTTGTATTAAAGTGAACAATTGAAAATTATATTTTTGATTATATTTTCACGCATAGCAGTCATTATTAACTTGGTTAAATTTAGATTGATTAGGTGTTTGAAAATAGCATAAAGCATAATTAGACATCCAATTTTAAATTTTAATATATGAGTTGGTAATCCAGATGGACAGAGACTATTTAGAAACTGCATTATCAGTGCTTAAAACCAAAGGTTCAAAATTCATATTTTTACACACAACATTAAACAGTTGAGGATCGGCATTTTGATTTGTAATAATTTTCATTTGACAGAAATAACGTAATTGATTTGATCTGGTTGGATATTAATTTCTAACCATAAAAGTATGTGGTAGTGTGGCAAAACCCGTTTCTAAAACTCAACGTAAGAAACTGCATTATCAGTGCTTAAAACTAAAGGTTCAAAATTCATATTTTTACACACAATATTAAACAGCTGAGGATCGACATTTTGATTTGATATAATTTTCATTCGACAGAAATAATGTTATTGATTTGATCTGGTTGGATTTTAATTTCTAACCATAAAAGTATGTGATAGTGTGGCAAAACCCGTTTCTAACACTCAACATTGTACATTTAAATTTTTATTGTTGCTAAACCTAGAACTATGAACATGATGTAGTAAAAATTTGGTATATTTCACTCAATATAGCTGTTTTTATAACAATTTAATTGAAAATAAGTAAATTTTATTATCAATGTTCACCTCTATGTAACACTGTACCTTTAACCTTTCATGTAGATGGCAATTGCCGCCATTTTTGAGCTTCACTGTTATCCACTTATTATTAATTTTTCAATAAAGAATTAGTTGAAAATTATTAGATTTTACTGTTGCTAAACCATCCTATAAAGATGATGTAGTCAAAATTTGGTAGAGATTGATTCAGTAGTTTTTGGCGGTTCGTGAACACAAACGAAAAATTGTTTGTCCTTTTATATAATTGTATAACCTTATACCGCTATATGTTCGAATCGTATAGAGCTAACAGATAATTGTGACTTACAGATAATATACAAATAATATAGCGACTATAAATTAAGATATAAGGTATCCTATCTTTTTTGTTGGATCAAACTGCACACGGTGTGCAAATTTGATTAAAATCGGTTCAGTAGTTTGGGTGTCAGCCTGCCCCAAGACAGCGACACGTAATTTATATATATTAAGATATAATCATTACATTAATGAATATTTTTAATTTTCGATCTATGAACATTATAATGATAATATAAACAATTAAATGAACAAATTTGCCAGTTGTTGCAATCCCTAATTTCTTGAAAATGTATCTTGATCTCAATTTTTTAAAAAAATTTAGGCAGCGGAAGCTGCCTGCTAACCACTTTTCTAGTCCGCAACAAACAGCAGACTGACGAGCAATTCTTCTACTTGCCTTTCATTCAAGACAAGTAGCGCTAGTGAGGCTGGCACGCGCGGCATGGCCTGATTCATTCTTCTTGGAATTTTAAAAGGCGCGGCTTACATTTTCCTGTCGGCATTTACCCTCTCGCTGCGCTGCTCATCTTTTGAAGTCCGTGCGCCGATCAATTGTTCAATTTCCTACATGAATGAAAACGGAACTTAAACTAGATCTTGGGAAATCCAAAATCTAGGACATCTTAATATATAACATATTAATTATTTTTTTTTTATTTTGCATGTGGATAACCCCGTTAAGAGTAAGTGTAATGCTTGTTCAAAGAGCAAATGTTAAAAAAAAATGTTTAAAAATTCAATCTTGTCTAGTGACTGTTGCAAGAGATGTTATCTAATATAATTTAACAGAAGAACCGTAATATGTGTTTTTAAATGATTTCATTGCACTGTTCTATGGTCACACGGGTACAATGATGAGGCATCTCACCTGTATGGCGGGTCATTATATTTTTAAGCAAGAATTATACCCATCTTTACTGTGACAATGAGGACATTTATGTGGCTTGTCGTCTGTATGATGGCCTGCTATATGAGCTTTTAAATTACCACTTGTTACTGTTTTAAACTCACAATATGGACATTCACGAGACTTTTCAATTGAATGACGAGCCATGAGTTTTTATAGAACGTCTTTCAACTGTTGAAACAAATGCCGTTATAATGAGGGCATATGTGAGGCTTGTAGTCTGTATGACGAGATACAATATGCAATTTTAAATTAATTATCTTTTTTGTTCTGTATTCACTATGATAACATTTATAACGCTTCTCAATGGTAAGATGTTCCGTTTTATTTTTTCAAATAACAACCTGTTACTGTTTTGAAATCAAAATGAGTGCATTTATAAAAGCCAAACTATGTTTTTGAAAACCAATAAAATCACACAGCTTCTTGCTTATGTGGATGACGTGGTTATTTTGGGAAGGTCACTAAGATCAATAAAAGATGTTTTCGAATAGCTTGAGAATGAAGTGAGTAGAATAGGCCTATAATTAAATGATAAGAAGACCAAGTCTGAGAAAGTAGAAACAAGCCCAACACCAAAAATATTACATGTTAGGAAACCAATGGTTCGAAGTGGTGAACAGCTTCCAGTACCTTAGATCCACAATAAATGATCCACTGGATGAGGAAGAAGAAGTAAAGAAAAGGATTGTGATGGGAAATAGAGTATACTTCGGTATGCCCAAGATTCTGAGAAGTAGGCTGACCAGTAATACCACAAAGTTCAGGATGTATAAAACATTGATTAAACCTGTGGTAACCTATGCCAGCGAAACCTGGACCATCAACAAAAAGACAAGCGATCTACTGAACCGGTTTGGGAGAAGAATACTTAAGATATTCTGGGACCTGTACGCCAAAATGGAATGAATGAATGAATGAAAAGATAATCTTTATTCTGGGACGTAATGTCTCTTTCGTAATGAATAACGAAATTGTATCATAAAATATTACAAAGGTCTGGCATATATATTTTCATACAAAGGTATTTATATATGAGGAACATGACACATGCAAATACAGCTAAATGTAAATAATTGTATAAAGAACTTTAGTAAATAAGATAACATAAGAAGGAGAGATGAAATAATAAAAAAAAAAAAATAAATAAATAAATAACTCTGAGAAATTAAGATAAGATATAAACAGAGAATGAACTATGTCTATGTGTACATTGGATGAAGAAAATATTTACAGAGATTACGATATATACTTATATACACCTCCCTTATTCACTTATACACCTATACACACAACCATACACACATGAATTGTAGATAGATAAAATTTCTTTGTTTAGGAAAAACATTTAAAGTAAAAAAAAAAATTGAATTTTTATAAAACAAATAAAATGATTATTTACTATTATGGGACAAATAAAAGGTTATTATTATATAAAAGAAAATTAATCAATTCACCGGCATCAACTTTATTCGATTTGACCATATTTAATAATAATTATTGTTCATATTGACTGGCTTGAGAGGAGATATTGGAAAAGGAGTGTTTTAAATGAGCTTAAGGAAGGGGCATGTCTTATTTCAGGAGGGAGGGTGCTCCAGAGGAATTGTGAATCGGGAGTAGAAGGAAGACTTAAATTTCAACAGATTATAAATGTAGGATGGGCGATGGTGATAAATGACTTGATAAAGGAATGAACCTAGGAATATGGCAGATAAGGGAAAAAAGGACCTGTACAACAAATCCAAAGACCTTAATATCTAGGTCAGTATCAGAATCCTGAGATTGAAACAGTTTGGTCACCTAAGGAGAATGTAGGATACCAAGGAAAGTCTATGAAGGCTGTAAAGAGAAGTAGAGGAAGTATTTTGAGGAAGTAGAGGAATATAGGTGAGTATTTTGTAGTGAATATGGTGATTAGAGCGTTTGTCGAGTGTTTCAGCAGTCAGAATCGACGTGTAGCTTCTTTTCTTTTCAATCTTGTATGAGGGTTCCAGGTAAGTCTCTTGTTCAGATGAAATTCAAGGTATCGTATTTGTTCCACATTATTTAGCGGTGATTTATTAAAGGATACAGGAGGACAGGATGAGGTAGGTTTTCGACGATTTATGCACCTGAAAATGGAATTTGGTCATCATCATAATCTTTCCCTTTCTACAGCTGTGCATTATGGGGATTCCCTCTGTTGAGCTTGACCTGAGTGTCCCTTTCTTGTTCCAATTCTCTCCTCCTGCTCCAGTCCACTCGCTTCCTGAACGCCTCCCGCATGCCTTCCTCCCATTTGATCCGTGGTCTTCCTCTTGGTCTTCTTCCTTCTACTCTTCTCATACGTTATCCTGGCCGTTCTCTCCGTGCTCATCCTCAGGAGGTGCCCAAACCATCTTAGTTTATTTTTTTCAAGAGTGATTTCTACCGCCTGTACCTCGAGGTTCGATCTTATTGTAGAGTTATGGATCCTATCTCTCCTGATGGGATTAGGTAAAAAAAAATAAATATTGCAGGGATTTGACGATTCTTGGTTCCATCGATTATTGTGAAACAATCAGTATCGAGAATCGCTGATCAAAAGTCGATTTCTAGGAACCGACCGATGCCGCTGGCGTGGGCAATAGTTTCAATGTCTAATTATGTTATTATACATCAATTCTTCTCTGAATGACCAAGCCTCCTTTGCACAGGATTAAAAACACATCCCTTGCTACATCAAGCCAAACTACAGTTTGTTTTAGATATTTATCTGTTATTGGAAAATGGAGAAATTATATTACTATCACTTATAAACGAAATAATGCCACTCAGACAATAATACCATTTTACTATAACATTTTGCTATTCAGGAGTGACGATATGTCCAAGAATAAAGAGTTTTAGAGCCCTAATACACAATTAAAATAGATCCAGTGCATTTATTGGGTTGTCACACATGAAATGACCGATATTAGATCCAGGAAGAAAATAAAAATTTGAGATCAAATCTAGTATATTTTTTATTCAAAGTGTTTACTATCATTTTCGATACACTTCTACCAACGGCTAACCTAGTTTTAATCCCAGATTTGATAAACGTTGAGTCACGTGATGATAGGAATTCAGAAAATGCATTTTTAATGTCTAAATCATTGGAATTACTGACTACTTCAACATTTACTAGACAAACAATCAAACCTCCCAATTCATTACAAAAGACTTATTTACATGGATGTTATTAGACCTATTTGGACGTACGGAGCTTTGGGGCTCTACTAAACCATCCAATTCATCTCGTATCCAATCCTTATAATCCAAAATCCTTCGAAAAATCCTAAATGCCCTTACTTTGTCAGTAATAAGCTTATCCATAAAGACCTTAATGTTCCATATGCTGCTGAGTTAGCCCAAACCAGATACCTATCCTTTCATAGTAAGCTCCATAACCACTCAAATCCATTAGTTTCTCACCTTACTTCCCACTCCATTCCCGATAATCCTCCAAAGCTTCTGAAAAAAGATGGCCTAGAGATCTTCTTGTGTAAAATTGTATAGAATTGCTACTGATGAGTAGTTCTTTTCAAGTTGTTACTTGTCATTGTAATCGTTATCAGCTCATTTACTTGATATACATATTTGTATAGTTGTAAAGTTCAATAAATTGATATATATATATATATATATATATATATATATATATATATATATATATATATATATATAAAGTCAAGGTCCGAAGCAGGCTAGTATTAGCCTTAATCCTATCTCTAGTCACAACAAACAATGTACTTGTATAAATAGAGCTGCATCAGAGCAATAAACCAGTTATATTCTAACAGTCATATTGTGTTGTTCTTCTCCCTTTTATTTCTTTTTTTTAACACCTTCACTGCTGTAATGAAAAAAGTGGTTTCTTTAACAGTGCGTTATCGGTCCTGAGACCGATAGTAGTACTTACCTCTGGTGCGGTATCGGTCCTCGGCGACCGATAGATTAATTCTATTTAATTATACCTTTAATTTTTCAATCAGACTATAACCTGATTTTTATTATTTCAATTTGTATCGGTCCCCGAGGACCGATGCCGCAGTGAAGGTGTTAAGTTATTGAGTTTCAGTCTATTTAACTTATATATATATAAATCATTGGAAAGCAATTTTCCTCGCAAAAAGTTGTCGAAACTCCGAAAAAAGTGGTAGTCTAGATTTATCCCCTACAGATTAGGGGAATATGGGGGAGGTGTGGTAAGACTTCATAGCCCTACAACTTTAATTTCTTCACTGTCTGTATTGAAACATGAGGTCGGGCGTTATCATGGAAAAGGATAGGTCCTTTCCTGTTTACCAGTACCTGTTGCTTGATCAAATTTTGATGCATTTGGTCAATTTCTTGGCAGTATGATGTTGAATCAATTTTTTTTTTTTTCCCGTCCACGGGGCAGATTTTCTAATGTCGTATCTCCTGAGGAAAATTTTGTAAACCAACGATGGATGGTTCTTTCATTAGCACTTCCTTTACACAACGCATGATAAATATTTCTTACTGCCTGGGCAGCGGGGTGTCCGAGTTTGTACTCATAAAAAAAAAAAAAAAAAAAAATCGTTCGAAAGTTGCGTGTTTCCATGGCCACGGTTAAAATTATACGAAAATCTGTATGCCTACTTGAAAATAGGGGGTTAACAAGTGCTTATTATAGATAGTAAATATTTTGCGAATCAACAGGCAACTCTTTAATCCTCTATAAAGAAAAAATCGGTCATTACATGTGTGACAACCCAATACATTGTTTTTGTAACATTTTATTCCTTAATCAATAAATGAAACCTTTGAATATTTATCTTCGTAAATACGAATTTGTTAATTGAATTATAATTTTGTAAATCACCTGAATTACAATTAATATTATATTTTATATGTTATAGATAATAAAAAGGCAGTACTAGTAATTAACTAATTCATTTCTTAAATTATTAGGGTTTTTTTTGGAGGGGAGGGGTTAGCTTATTTTTGAAATATCAATCTATTAATTAAATTTAGATATCAGTACCGAAAATCGAGAATCTATTTATTTTTATCGATACGGACACATCACTGAAATATTGTTTTCCACTTATGTGAGTAAAAGGACTATTTTATAAATTTCGAAGATTACATTATTTTACCTCAGAAGAATGTCTTAACCAACTAAAAATGATGATACGCACATGAACAGCGTTCATATTAAAAAAAAAGATGCGGTAAAAAAAAGCATTTCATTATGTAAATTATTTCCATTTTAGCTTTTCCTTTCTCCGCTCATACCTCAGTAATAGAACTTTTAAAGTGAATCATAACTTTTCCTATTCCTCTCTCTTTACCTAAGCTGCAGATATTCCTCAAGGAAGTATCCTAGGTCCAATCCTCTACACGGTTTATACAGCTGAAATCCCGATAAATCCTTGCACCATCCTCACCACGTATGCTGATGACACTTGTGTGTTATCAGTAAACAATGATCCCTTCATTGCTTCCCAGACACTCAATCCCGTATCATGAACCTTCAAGAATGGTGTCAAAATGGAGAATCAAAATAAATCCCATTAAATAACTTTTACCCTTCGTCGTAAGCCTACGACTTCCTATCCTACAGTATCCTTTATTAATGTTCCACTAATCCCCGTTGAACAGAGCCGCTACCTAGGACTGCATCTGGACAAACGTCTTACTTGGAGTCCACATACAAGACAAAAACGACTTGAAACTGCTCGTCGTTTTCGACTACTTCAACATTTACTTGACAATCGTTCAAACCTTCCACTTAATTACGAAAGACTCATTTACATAACAGTAATTAGACCGATTTGGATGGACGGAGTTGAGCTTTGGGGCTCCACTAAGCCATCCAATTCATTTCGTATCCAATCCTTACAATGCGAAATCTTTAGAAAAATCCTAAATGCCCCTTACTTCGTCACAAACAAACTTATCCACAAAGATCTTAATATACTTTACGTTTCTGACATAGCTCATACCAGATATCTATCTTTTCATAGCAAACTCCACAGCCATTCAAATCCAATAGTATCAGAACTTGCTTCTAACTCCATTCCAGATAACCCTCCGAGGTGCCTGAAAAGAAGATGGCCTCGGGACCTTCATTATATAGAACCTCTATAAGTGCTACCAACGAGTAGTTGCTTTAAAAACCAGTGACGTGTCATTTTTATCATTATCATCATATTTACTTGATGTATTATATTGTTATGGTATACAGTTGTGGATTTCAATAAATGACTTTAAAAAAAAAAAAAAAAAAAAAAAATTCCTTTCTGAATAGCTAATAATTTTTATAACTTTATTATGTACCCTATTCATTATGTTTATATTGTATGCGGTTGTGAATATAAATGAAAAATTATATCTCCTCAACCAACTATAAAATGCATTTAATATCTATTAAATTTGCCATTAATTACCTAACGATTTGAATAATGAGGTAATTTATTGGTAATAAATCAGTCAACTAAAAAATAGAAATCCTTATTAACATTAATGCGCAATTATAAATAAAATAGCGGATCCTCATCCAACCCCAACTTCCTCAGATATTGTTTCGAAATAAGAACAAGGACCAATCATGATCATGATGAAGTTACTTTTCTTCCTTGTCATTGATGGAGTCTACCATGTTGTGGTGTAGCTATGCCTGCTAGATTAAGATTATTTTATATTTTTATTTATTGGAACGACAGACACATGAAGCTATCCTTGGCCTGCTCCACAGCCTTCCTCCAATCGTCGTCGATCAGCTGATCCCCTCAAATATATCTTAATGTGCTTTTACACTGCCCGAACAACCTCTAGCTTCGAGCATCGAGCATTCGCCGGTTTTCAACGAGCACGAACGCAAACGAGCCCTCTGTTCACACTGCACGAGCATTTCTGACGATCAGTTGCTCGTGAGCATTCGCAGCGAATAGATGGCACCCGAGCTATCCAAAATTGCGGTTTCGGCTGCGGCTATTCTCATTCCAGACCATCTTGAAGGAAAAAAAAAAATAAATTGTGTTTTAGCCAAAAACAACATCTCTTATTAAAAACAGGATTCAAATTGAGAATAAATATAAATAATAAAACAAATAAACTTAAATAGAAAATTAATAGATACGATTATTAAACTTAAAATAATAGAACATATCATCTTAAATAAACAATAGCTACCACACTCAAAATAAGAGGAGACGTGTACCCTTCAACAGCTAGGTGAGAACTAGATTCGGCGAACACAATGAGGGTGTTTACACAGAGCGAGCGGTGAACGAGCGTCCCTTTGATGATTCGCCGGAAAACCGACATCGGATCAGGGCCTAGAAGGATCAAGCATTCGCTTGGGCCTTGTTCGGCTCGCGGCGACTGTTAACACTGCCTGAGCCTCGAACTAATGCTCGTTCGTCACTCCTGTTTGCGACGAATGCTCGGGCAGTGTAAATGGGCCTTTAGATAGTTTTAGGTCCTCGGAGACGCCATCGAACCATCTTCTCTTCCGTTTTCTACGATGTCTCACTCCATCCGGTCTATCCCAGAACATTTTTTGGCATGTTCTGCTCTCACCCATCTGGTAGACATGTCCCATCCATTTTAGCCGTTGAACTCTTTTGAATACTGTCAATGGCAAGTCAACATGTTCCGGTTCTCCCTTCGCCGCATCCTTTATCGGACCAAATATACGTCTCAGTACTTTCCTTTCGAAACAGTCCAGTTTCGTGGCTACTGACTTCTTAACAGTCCATGTTTCGCAGGCATACGAGGCTACCGGTCGCACTAGAGTCTTGTACAGTCTTATCTTGGTTGCGCGGCTGGTGAGTTTACTCTTGATAATGATTTGTGTGGAGAAGAAGGCTCTGTTGGCTGATATTATCCGACTTTTAATTTCCTCATCTTCATTGAGGTTTTCGTTTATCCAGGCGCCTAAATAATGAAAACTTGTGACGGTTTCGAACGTGTAGACTTCCATACAGTAAAAACGCCGTGGACGAGCAGATTTCTTCCTTCTCAATACAATAATTTTGGATTTCTCCTCGTTTATATGCAGTCTAATTTTTTTTCGCTTCAAACATCGCATAGAGCGAGCTGTAATAACCACGTCATCGGCTTTCGCTATTATATGAACGAGGCTCTTAAAAATTGTGCCTCTGGTGTCTAACCCATCCCATGCATATTATTTAACTGCGTTCTGGAAAAAATCATTAGAGAGTGGACGAGATACCTACCAGAGAACCCTGGATTACGGATGGGAATTAAAGCCGACAACCTAAGGATACCATGCCTTGTATCCTTTACAGGATACTTTAATCCAGGATCCTTTACAGGCGATCTGACATTACTGGCAAATGACATATAGGAGGCTACCACTCGGCTAAAACGGGTCTTGTGATGAACAAAGGAAAGGACGAGTTGATATCAAATTTTTATTTTCTTCCTGGTTCTAAAAACGGTCATTTCATGTGTGACAACCCAATAAAATAAGGTAATATTAGAAATATATAAAATAGTTCTACTAACATCAAGTAGAACACAATATTTATTTTTTATATTTATTCCTCGTCAATTGCAAATAACTTCCTCGCTGTAGGTGAGTGGCGCCCCAGATCAAGAAATAAATTTTATTTCTTGGTAAAACCACATGTGTTCTGTAATAAAATCCCAAATATTTCTACTATGACACATTTCTGGAATCAGTGTTAAATTTTCTACCAAGCTAATGCTGTTTCAGCGTTTTAATATTTTATAGTTTTTGAATTTTTTATACTCACAATGCAAAGTTTTTGTTATACAAAACAATAATTAGGCCAGTAGCAATGTACGAGGGTAAGTCAATAATTATCCGCAATATAGTTATAAAATTTTATTGAAATGAAATAGGAAACTTACAAGTACATCATTTTTCGACATAGTCCCCTTGCTTTTCAACGCACTTGGTCCAACGTTGTTCAAGTTTCCTGATGCCCTCATGGAAGAAGGTTTTGGGTTGAGATGCGAGCCAGGAATGCACCGATTCTTTCAATGCTTCGTCCGAGGCAAATCGACGGCCCCTAATTGCCTGTTAGAGTGGACCAAACAAGTGAAAATCAGATGGAGCGAGATCGGGACTATATGGAGGATGATTCAATACTTCAAAATTGAGTTTCTGAAGCATTTCTACAGTGTGGGCAGCTGTATGCGGACGGGCATTGTCGTACAACAACACAACGCCTTTTGACAGCAGTCCTCGGCGTTTGCTTCGAATTGCAGGCTTCAGCTTAGCAGTAAGCATCTCACTGTAACGTTCACTGTTTATTGTTGTGCCCTTTCCTGATAATGTTCCAGTAATGGACCTTGTGAGTCCCAAAAAACCGTAAGCATAAGTTTTCCTGCGGACGGTTGGGTTTGAATTTTTTCTTGCACGGCGAATTTGGATGTTTCCATACTCTGCCGTTTACTCTCCGGCTCGTAATGATGGATCCATGTTTCGTCACCAGTAACGATCCTGTCTAAGAAGTTGTCCCCTTCGTTAACATAGCGATCCAAATGTTTTGTGCACACGTCCAAGCGCGTTTGTTTATGCAACTGTGTCAGTTGTTTTGGAACCCATCTTGCACAAACTTTATGAAACCCAAGTCTGCTGTAAATGATTTCGTAGGCAGAACCGTGGCTAATTTGCAGACGATTTGCCACGTCGTCAACAGTTATCCGTCTGTCTGAGAGAATCATTTCACGTGAATGCTCAATGTTTTCCTCGTTTATGGCGGTAACTGGTCGTCCAGCTCCTTCATTTTGCGTAACACTTGTGCGACCATTTTTGAATTTTTCAATCCATTCATAGACACTCCGTTGTAGCAAACAATTGTTCCCGTACTGTACCAAAAGTCTTCGATGAATTTCGGCCCCTGATACACCTTCCGACCACAAAAAACGGATCACTGAACGTTGCTCTTCTTTGGTGCAAATAGAAAGTGGAGCGGCCATTATTAACAGCACGACAGCGATAACAAAACTAACTTACCAGCTTGATACGCACATAAACATAACAACGAATAAACAAAGCATGCGCCATCAACACAAAAGAACAGTACTGCCAACATAAACAAAAATATAGCTATATTGCGGATAATTATTGACTTACCCTCGTATGACAGTGAAACGTGGACTCTAACCAAGGAAAACAGAAGAGCTTTACTGGTTTGGGAGAGAAGAGTCCTTAGAAAGATCTTTGGAGCCGTTAAAGAAGAACACAGATGGAGAATCAGAAGCAATGCCGAATTAGCTGAATTGTACGGAGATTCTGATATCCTCTGTGTTATTAAGAAGAGCAGGCTTAGTTGGTTAGGACATGTGGAAAGGATGGAGCCCTGTAGGCTGCCTAAAATGATGCTAAATGGTGCACCAGGAGGAAAAAGGAAAAAGGGCAGACCCAGGCGGTGGTGGATTGAGGACTTGGAGGAGGATATAAGAAGGATGGGAATAGGAAACTGGAAGAGTCTCGCTGGAGACCGCGAGGCATAGGGAAGAACGGTGGCAGAGGCCCAGGTCCTGCAAGGACTATAGCGCCCAACAGTGAGTGAGTGTAATACTCAAAATGAATTGAAAACGATTACAGTAGAAACTATATTATTCGTCATGATTGGGGGAGAGGGTATGAAATGGCGAATTACAGAATTTTGCTGGTAAAGTAACAAAAAATAATTTTAAACTACAGAATTGTAATTTTTTGCAATTTATTGAAAGTAAAAACGAACAGATGAACATTATACACATTGGACTTGAGTGATAATGACAAAAAACACATAAAAAGCTAAACACTTGCAGCATCCCATCAGGTGTGAAATATCTTATTCACATTGCTGCTCGAAACCACTCAATGCACTTAGTTAACATTTCCTCTTCTTTTTTGCATGGAATAGTGGAATAATTAGAAACGTCATCGTCATCATATTTTTCATCACTAGCTTCATTTTGAGCACTCAGCACTTGTTCTATAATTCTTTTGTCATTTAAAATTTCATATCCCACATCCGTACAATCCATGTTTAACCAGCTGCTTACCTCTTGCTTATCTTTTCTCATTTTATAACCTGGAGCAGAAGTTGCTGAGCCAGATGCTAATGTTTTTGTAGGAAGAGCTTTCCAGTATTAACTGATTCCGAGAATTTGTCAACTGCACTCATACTTCCTTTCATCTGTTACTACAATCAATGGAGGAATCGACTCCGGGCTTGTTCTGTTTTTTTCTATGTAATGATTTACAAAATGTATAAATATAGGCGTATATTTTAGTGACAAACCAAATGAGGTGGTTTAAAGATTAAATAAGTAGCAAGGGGAAAAATGAATTTTTATATGTATTTAATTTTATTATTTATAGTTGCTAATCTAAAAAACAAAAATCCCTGACGAATGGCAGAATAAGACAAATTGTCGAATGACGAAATAAAATGTTTCCACTGAACATAGATCTCCTAAATAGGTTTTCCGAGAAATGCGTCGCCAAGAGGAAGGATCAGAAGTTAACAGGTTCAATTTCATAGACATTGGACGGCCCATCGCCAAATGAAAACGTAAGCGGCGTGTTAGTCGAGAAAAAAGGGACCTAAGGAAACTAAAATAACAAAATTAATAGAATTGAGTAACATGGCGTAAGGTGGTTTTGATGTTATGGACAAGCTTTGCCATGGTCTTAGGACAAAAGGAAATAGCCGCCGGTGGTCCATGCGATTTTATTTTATCTGTTC
Source organism: Euschistus heros (assembly GCA_003667255.2). Classification (NCBI taxonomy): domain Eukaryota; kingdom Metazoa; phylum Arthropoda; class Insecta; order Hemiptera; family Pentatomidae; genus Euschistus; species Euschistus heros. The sequence goes on along the minus strand of RCWM02000775.1, from coordinate 235,835 downwards.
CTGAAATTACCGATGTAATCAGTTTCTCTCTGTTTAAGCGGAATAACAAATGACGTTTCATATTCAAACAAAGTCAGATCCACCTTTCTAAAGAAGTTAGCAATTAGCTTGCGAAACCACTCATGACTAGTAGATTTCAATGTAATATTTTTTAAATTGTAGAATGTCTTTTTATACTTTGCAGACAAGTTTCAGTAATAAATATTCTATAGTATATTTCAGGAGTATTCTTACTCCAAAAATAATAGGGGAAGGTGCTGTACCTAAAGCACAGATGTACCAGTGGACATTTTTAATTAAGAGAGAGTGGGAGGAGGGAAATTGAAATTGTTAGATTGGTAGTCCTGAAAGCATCCCCCTGTAGTAGCACGTGTGTTTTCAAGATTGTCAGTTCAACAGTTTAGTAGAAATTATTATCAACCGACTTCAAAAAAGAGGAGGTTCTCAACTCGTCTGTATTTTTTTAATTTTTTTGTGTATATTACGCGATTACTCCGTCAATTCTGAATCAATTTTTATGATTTTTTTTTAGATCGGTAGGGCATACTTCAGAGGTGGTCCCATTAAAATTATTTTGAAATCAACGCAGCACTTTTTAAGAAAAATCAAAAAAACAGTTTAAAAAATCACTTATTAACGGTTTTTTGATTTTTCTTAAAAAGTGCTGCATTGATTTCAAAATATTTTTTATGGGACCTCCTCTGAAGTATGCCCTACCGATCTAAAAAAGAATCATCAAAATTGATTCAGAATTGACAGAGTAATCGCGTAACATACAAAAAAAACAAATACAGATGAGTTGAGAACCTCCGTCAATTCTTAATCAGTTTTGATGATTCTTTTTTAGACCGGTAGGGCATACTTCAGAGGTAGTCCCATAAAAAATATTTTGAAATCAACGCAGCACTTTTTAAGAAAAATCAAAAAACCAGTTAATAAAAATCACCGTTATATAACCTTACATTTTAAACATATTTATGATTATGATTATTTTAAATCTCCATAGTAACTAAATCTCCGTCCTAAAGAATAAAGAAATATCGCCACTGGTGGAAGGCGTTGTCTACTTTTAGGCACTCTCAGAAAAAAGCTCAATTCAGTTGAAAGTTATATGATAAATTGGTACCAGGTATTTAATTTTCTTTATCAATGATTTTATATATATGTACAAACAACATACACATACCCATTAATGAAAAATATACGCAATGATTTCAACTCCCATTTTGTGTTTAATTTTTCCAATTACATGAAGGTAAGTGGTATGATAACCTCGATAAGTCTTTGTTCAGTAACTCGAACTATTTTTCAGGGTAGCTTGAAGATCGAGAATTGACTATATAAACAAAAATACAACCGACTTCAAGATTAAACCTACTTACACGAACTTAACTAAAAAATAAAAAATAATATTTTAATTGCTTCAAAACAAAAACCGTTAAATGAAAATCAATGAAATTATCGATACTTGTATACCTATTCACAATTTATGATCAGTTATTTTTGGAGTCGGTGCCAACCAAAACTATCAGAATTTGAAAAGAAATGGTAATTGTAAAGATCCTCCCACTGTTTCATCACCGCCACACCGCTGTCTCGGGCCATTCGAAAGTGTATTGCAGAGGCTCAGGATCAAACTGCCATTCTTGGCTGGCACCGACTCCAAAAATAACTGATCATAAATTGTGAATAAGTATATAAGTATCGATAATTTCATTGATTTTCATTTAACGGTTTTCGTTTTGAAGCAATTAAAATATTATTTTTTATTTTTTAGTTAAGTTCGTGTAAGTAGGTTTAATCTTGAAGTCGGTTTTGTTTTTTTTTCTCTAAAAATTATGTTTTTTTGAAGTTTTTTTTCTTCCGTATCCTTACCAATCTAAACAGTGATATTAATTTTTTTCAAGACCTACACTTAGAAATTTTCTAGGCAGTAATATTTTATTGAGTTGTCCGATAAATTAAAATAACATAACTTCATATGTTTTCATATCATTTATCACTTACAGGTTTTGTGAAATAGAGCTTTCCGCACATGGCGTTTAGTTGTACCTGTGGACACCATTGCCAGCTGAACCTGTGGACAGAAGGTTATAGTGTCCACGTGTACAACAGATTTTTCTCTTTGTTCATTAATTCATTATTTCAATTATAAATATTGCGGAAAATTTTGTAGGCAACCACATGATATAAAATGCCTAAATTTGGATACCTACAGTTCGCATAACTTTTTTTTAAGAGGAGAAAACTCGCCACTCACTATCTATAACAAACCATTCAACTAGTGAAGATGGTGATTTCACAAATGTGATCTTGGCTGATCCATCAAGCGAAGATATTAAATTTTTAAATTGAAGATGAAGAAATATATGTTGGTAGCTATGTTTTGTGTGTAAAGCATTTTATAGCTTTGATAAAAGAAAAAGTAGTTTTGTTCATGTTCAACATTTGCTACTTGAAGAAAATTTCATTAAATGATAGAATCCAAAAATTTATTCTAACGGACATCGCTACTGATCATCAAATTGAAATAAAGGATATCAAAAGAAAATTACAACCGGCATCTTTTATAACTGCCTCTAGGAGATTATGTAAACAATTACATTTTCCTATATAACGATACGATCTTTAATGATTCGATTTTGTCCATGAAAAAGTCTAATAATTAAATAATTATAGGTACATAAAAGATTTATTTTTCTTAAAAGGTTTAAAATAAGCTAAATTTCTATTTACTTTTATAAGCTAAATTTATTTTTGTCACCTTTCTAGTCGGCCTTCTAGTTTAATAATCAAGTCGACTTTTCTTGTTTAAATATTCTATTTTGTTTAGTAAATTTTATAAAAAAATATTACTTATGTGTTTCTCTAAATATCATTTCAATTATCCCTATAAACCTAAGAAGAATTGAATGTCCATTGGTACAACCACTAGTGTCCACAAGGTACAAAGGGTGAAGGTACCTATGTACGAGGTAAGATACAAAACATTATTTTTTGTAAAAATAAAATTACTTTTCAAAATAAAGACACCAGGGTTCGATAGCCCCTTAAATGTCTTATCTAATGGTACAATAACCACTCCCATAAATAGAGCACCGAAAATTAGAAAAATTTATAAGTGAAAATTGTCCACAGGTACAGCACCTTCCCCTACTAAATAGCCCGAAAAATAAAATTAATTACCGTTGTGTCAAAATGACCTAGCCTTACCCTTTGTGTTTCAACCTCGATCCTTGCTATTAAAGAGCTTATGGAAAAAATAAAATAAAATGTCATTTAGAAGATTTAGGCTCTTCACTGCCGATATACCAACCAACGCTAATACTTTCATCCCATTGCAGATCTCCCATTGCACATCTACAGATTGAAGCTTGGTGCAACAAATGGAGAATAAAAGTTAATGAAGCCAAATGCACTCATGAAACTTTTACCCTTCGCCGCAAATCCTGCCCTCCCATCCATTTCAATAGTATCCCTATACCTATATCCGACACGTTAGCTTGGCTTTCATCTTGACAAAAAACTGACTTGAAACCCTTACACTAGACTCGAAAGAGAAGAACTCAATAGAAGATTCAGCCAACTTTACAGACTACTAGGTAGAAATTCTCATCTTTCAGTCGATAACAAACTCCTCATATTCAAAACAATCTGAAAACCTATTTGGACTTGAACTGTGGGGGACAACAAGACAATCCAATATCAAACTCCTCCAAACAATTGTCCAATGTACAAATGCCAAGCATATATCTCGGGAACGGTAAAGATTATGAAAAATGTGTATAAAATAAAGGTTGTAGAGAATTTAGTGAACATAATTTGGTAAACAGTCATAATTAGCATACGATGCACTGTTTTCGAGATATGAGCCCAAAACCAAAAAAAGAGACCTTCCACGCCCCCTCCCTTCTTGTTCCCAGACCTCAAAAACTTCAAGACTTATAGTATGTTTACTTTCTAACTACCCCGAACAAGTTTCCAATGAAAAACCTTGGATTACAGAAAATGCATTCTATAATACTTCATTGACTGGACTAACTGTCCATTAAAAAAAAGTCAAAATATATTTTTTTTATCAAGAACTCATTTCCGACCCATCCTAAAAATTTTGTCCACATGTGCTTAGTAATAGTATAACATCACACATAAAAATCGTAGGGTACTCATTTTGGAAATTACGAAAACCGGTTTTGGATTCAAAATGAACCGAAAATATATCAAGTGATATATCATATTAAAGGGCATTTTAAATAGAAAAGAATGCCACAAGTTTGAGTTCTCTCGGAGCAATAGTTTTTTTAATGGCGTAATTTTGAATTTACTGAGTGAGGACCGAACACAGCAGCTTTTTGAGTTTTTAAAAGATTATAACCCAAAAACCAAAAGTCAGAAAAATGTAATATTTTACATTTTTACTAGTCTTGGTAAGTACAGCTGCTATACCAAAAATCATAGAAATCTGAGAGGTCAAGGTTCAAATCTAATGTAGAATTGGTTGATTTGGCATGGAATGATCCAGTCCCGTATATTTGTATGGCGTATGTCCATACGGGTTTAAGTAAGTAAGTGTATGTATTCAGTTGTTGTTTGAGTTTTAATGTCGACCGTTTATGAAGCATTTGATACAGAAGTTTTAATCTCTTGGTTAGACTGAGACGTTTTTGTTTTTTATATGTGGGCCCCAGGTCATTCTTCTATCAAATGTAAGTCCTAAGTAATGAATTTCGTTTGTTTGTCGTATGGGTTGATTGTCGATGAAGAAAGGTGGACAAGAGTCTTGTCTGAGTGTAACGGTTATGTGCTGTGATTTGGTGTAGTTTAGTTTTATTTTCCATTGTTTGAACCAGTCTTGAAGTATTGTTGAGTGGTGTTGAAGAGTTAATGATTCAATTGTGGGGTCTTTATGTCTAGTCAATATTGTTGTATCATCAGCGTATGTTGCTGTCAATGTTTAAGGGCTAAGTGGCATATCTTGAGTGTAAAGAATATATAACAGGGGAACTAGTATTGACCCCTGTGGTACTCCGGCGGTTACTGGATAAATAGAGGAGATATCGGAACCTTGTCGGACAGAAAAAAATCTATCAGAGAGAAAAGATTGAAATATCAGATAATAGGTAAAAGGAATTATTATATTAAAAAGGCATAACTCCTCATTTGCTTTATTCATTAACTACATGTTTCGGAGCTTGTCATGTTGCTCCATCTTCAGGTTCTTACACTGTGATATTCTCACTGGTCATCTCATGATCAGTGAGATGATCAGTGTAGATGAGATGACCAGTGAGAATATCACAGTGTAAGAACCTGAAGATGGAGCAACATGACAAGCTCCGAAACATGTAGTTAATAAATAAAGCAAATGAGGAGTTATGCCTTTTTAATATAATAACTTGATATTAATCTCCTTAAATGAAACATTTATAGGTAAAAGGAAGAAGATTTTTCAATTTAAAAATTACTTAATCGAATCATAAAAATTCAATTAAATGAAATTGATTCCGATAAACGCTTCAAGGCAAACACAAATACATCACCCCCACTCCCTCATAGACAGCCCAACATAAGAACCACAGCCGATGGTCCTGGCATCAATCCTCGTCAGGAACAACATGATCAAGTTACTTATCTTTCTCTTCCTTGTAGGAGTCTGCCTGGCTTTCCCACCGGTATACCTATTACATTATAATTTTTTTTTTAATATATACATTTACTTTTATATATATAATAGCATCTACAAAGTAGGTACCCTTAATTGGGGAAAAAAAACCTGGCAGTTGAGCGTGATTTAGTCCGAATCTCCTACTTATTCAACCATTGGAAGCAGTACACATCCTTACCTGAGTACTCAACCCAAGACCCTTCACGGGTAGTTAGTGGTACAGGTGTACATATATATATATATAATATTTAAATGTTTTTCTGTTTAAATATTAAAATATTTTATAAATATTTTCCTTCCTGGATCTTTGCTCGACATCTCCGGTGGTGTATGGCACTAATGGCTCATGCCTCGGAGTGATACAGACTCAGACACAGCTTTGTAAATTATCCTCTGGAGCATTGCAATATCTCATCTTCCTTCTCTTATACTCCCCTTTACATCACTTGGAGATTGAAGATTGGACAAGACTGTTCATCGAATATCTTACTCAACATCATCGAATGAAGTTCCAAAATGCTTTATTTAATCAGACTTTTTTTAGGCCGAAATAATATTCCCTGAAATGATACATTTTATCAATTCAATAATTTACAGGTTAGTCCAGTAAAATAAGGGTTTGCCGAAGAAAAAACTGCGGAACTTTTATTCTCGACGGATCTTTATGTTTTTTGGGGTGCTGAATCCGAATCTGAAGTTTGCTACCACGGCAACCATCGGCTTCATATTCAAAATCGCAAAAAAACGCCAAAAAAAACCTTATTTTTGTTTTTTTTATCTATAACACGATAACGAAGCTTTTTTCGAAGAAAGTCTTCAAATAATAACTGTAGCTGAAACTAGTACCAACATAATTAAAAAAAAGAAAACCGAAATCAGACCATTTTTCGCGAAGTTACGTTATTGGGAAAAAAATGGAGAAATTGGCCAACTTACCGTCAGTCCCTCAGCTCCGCGAAAACACGTTTGTCGTACTCTTTTGGCTATAACTCTGAAACTATTTGTCCGATACAAAATTACTTTTTTTCATCTCAAAGCTGATTAAATTTACTATAAGAATGTATAAATGAAGTTTTAATCAAACACCGTAAAATGTACATGCCAGCCCGCTAATAAAAACGTACTGTTGTAAAATCCAAGTGTTTTTTGGCACATTTGTCGCTCTAACTCCTCAAATATCTGTTCGATCCCAAATTTCTTTTTTCTATCTCAAAGCTGATAGAGTTTGCTATCAGGTGCCATATATGTAAATTATATTAAATCCTGTCAACCACCCAAGTTAGCACGCTAAATGTGTACGTTTTGGCAAAATATGTAAATTATGACATGTTCAGTAGACTGGTGTGGGTATTTCACGGTGTTAATTATAAGTTACATATATAGGATCTAATAGTAAATTTAACCAGCTTTTAGATAAAAATATTAAATTTTGAATTGAACAAATAGCTTAGGAGTTATAGCGAATAATGTGCCAATAAAACATGTATTTTACAAAAGTAAGTGATTTTCAGCTTTATAGCTTGTGTATTTCAAGAATTTTGATACAAATTTCATATATAGGATCATATTGTAAATTTAACCACCTTTCAGATTGAAATAAAAACTTTTTGAATCGGACAAATACTTTCGGAGTTATAATATCCCATATAATATAATATCCCAGACGCCTAAAAACGCGTACTATTGTTAAATCCATGGTTTTTGGCACATTTATCATTATAACTCCGAAAGTATTTGTCTAATTCAAAATTTCGGATTATCTAATGGTCTGATTTCGGATTTATTTTTTTTAATTATGTAGGTACTAGTTCCAGCTACAATTAATATTTGAAGACTTTCTTCGAAAAAAGCTTCGTCATCGTGTTATAAATAAAAAAAAACAAAAATAACGGGGTTTTTTTTTTGCGATTTTGAATATGAAGCCGATGGTTGCCGTGGTAGCAAACTTCCGATTCGCCCACCAAAAAACATAAAGATCCGTTGAGAATAAAAGTTCCGCAGTTTTTTCTTGAAAACGGCCTTTTGGAGCCTTATTTTACAGGACTAAGGTTTAAACGCCGGGAAAGATTCAGATAAAGCCTATATACCGATGTTTACAATTGTATCAGGGATGTGCCTTTTCAAATAATTTTTTTATTTCAAATTTTATTGTTTACTTTTTTTTTGGTAAAATAATTATAATGTTTATACACCCCATATACGTATGAATAAAACGTCGATCTGCACCATCTCTTCATTGATTTAAAACAGGCATATGATAGTGTCGATAGAGGAAAGCTGCTGGAAGCGTTAAGGTCACTCGGAATACCAGGAAAACTAATAAGACTGACGAGGATGACATTAGAAAGGACAAGAGCTAAAGTAAAAACCAGAATGGGTATCTCGGAAAGCTTTGAAGTTAATACTGGTTTGAGACAGGGGGACCCATTATCGCCTGTACTCTTCAATCTCGCCCTAGAAGTAGCGATTCGGGGAATAAAGATGAACCCAGGATGCACTATTTACAATGGCCTTACAGAGCACATGGCATATGCTGATGATGTGGTTATCACAAGTAGAACCGAAACAGCATTGGCCGGTGCTGTTGAAGAATTCAAGACAGCAGCTCTTGGACATGGAAAAGACAAAATATATGAAAACCTCCAGACCGACAGATGGAAGAAGAGATACGGTTGATGTGGGGGAGGACACGTTTCACTGCTGTAGTACATTTAAATACCTGGGAGGAGCTGTGACAGAGAAGAACAATCTAGACTTTGAAATAAAAAGCAGAATGGTTGCAGGAACCAGATGTTTTTATGCAGTAAAAAAAGCTCTCCATTGTAAAACTCTCTCAAGAAAGGCAAAACTGTTGATCTATAAATCTATAATAAGATCAATAGTGATGTATGGCAGTGAGAGGTGGACTGTCACTAAAGATACCGGAAGAGCACTGCTGGTTTGGGAGAGAAAGAATATTAAGAAGGATCTTTGGTGCTGTGAGAGAGGAGCACAGGTGGCGGATAAGAAGCAACGCCGAGATCGCACTATTGTATGGTGAGCCTGATATACTCTGTGCTATCAAGAAGGGCAGGCTTAGATGGTTGGGACATGTCGAAAGAATGGAGCCCAACAGGCTGCCAATAATAATGTTTAATGGTACACCAGGAGGAAAGAGGAAGAGAGGCAAACCCAGGCGCAGATGGATGGATGACCTGGAGGAGGATTTACGGAGGCTGGGGATACGGAATTGGAGGAGCCTTGCGAGGGACCGAGAGGAGTGGAGAAGGATGGTGGCAGAGGCCCAGGTCCTGCAAGGACTGTAGCGCCCAAGAACAAACAAACAAAAAAATACACCCCATAAAATATTATATATACATGATCTTTTTCTTATTAATATAGATTAAATATGTTTTTTTTTTTTTTTTTTTTTTTTTCAGGCGACAAATTGTAATATTACAGATCCCATTATTTTGAAGGACAGTGTAACCAATGAATTGTCAACCTCACCACTAAGGGTAAACATATAATAAGATTGAATTACGTCTCATTGCTGGTGATTATTGAAGGCACCATGCAACCATTTCTAAATATTTTTCTTATTTTTTCAGCATAGACTTGTTGGTTGCGGGTACGATTGGTGATTATTCAATACACGATGCAACCATTTCTTACTTATATATCTGTACTTGATTGATCCAGTAAATAAAATTATCACGTGATAAAAAGCTTTTGAAATTATTTACCTTTTTTTAAAACAAATTCCATGAGACCTATATTTTAAAGTATTATGGTAATTTTTAATTTATAATACAACTTATATAAATAAAATACATTAAACTTAACAAATAAATCAGCAACTACTCTATAAAAGTAAGCTATAATTAGAGTGATAAAGGAAAATGCGCTCAGCTGATATAAAATAAATGAATAAATACAGTTCACTTGAAGACTATAGAAGGCAGTGTTAGGTGTCATAGCGTTTGTTGTATGGACAGTGGACAGCGTTGTTTGTTTGGGACGTTAGCAGTCTATGTTGAGGTGTAGGGGACACCAGTCCTCGGATATACTAATTCAATTAGAATTCAAGTTCTTCTGCCAAACATTAGAACTTTAATTGAAGATGTATCGATTCTCGATTCGATGATACAAAGTCGATTCGTAGGAACCAACCGGCAATTGTATTGTTAGACCTAATTTTGAAATTTTAATTCATGTATGACACATATAATAAAGCAAAAAAAAATATTCTTGATCAGTAATAAAAGGGAAATATAATGTGTGTTAAGACAAATACTCTTTTGTACAAAACATAAAACTACTCCCTTGCTTTTTTCCAACGCTTTCAGAAACTAACCAAATTCAACCATCACATTGACAGAAAGAATTTATTCAGCTACAGAATTCCTTGAAAATATTCCAATAAGCGACAGCGACTCAAAGCCCGCCTTTGACCGTTAAGCCACCCAAAACAATGCTATCTCTCTCTCTCTCTCTCTCTCTCTCTCTCTCTCTCTCTCTCTCTCTCTCTCTCTCTCTCTCTCTCTCTCTCTCTCTCTCTCTCTCTCTCTCTCTCTCTCTCTCTCTTTCTCTCTCTCTCTCTCTCGAATACCCAAAAAAGCTATACCTCACCTTCCGAATACCAAACCAGATTCACAAATCTCATGCAGAATATTCCGAATTATTTCCAAATTTATACAGCTTCATCTTTCGTTACTCCTAACACAACACATAAAATGAAGCTTCATAATTTATGCAGCACATATACAGCGGAGCTTCATGCAATAGCCTCGCCCTTTATCACGCTATGTCCGTTGTTCCCAACACAATCACTATAATGACTGATTCTTTGAGTTCATTAAAAGGGATAAAAAAACATGTACTCGAATCATCCCGTAGTCCTAAAAATTCATCGATACCTTTCTATGATGGAAGATTTAGTCGGTGTACTTTGAATGGATTCCGAGCCACCTGGTGATAGTTGGGAATGAGCTCGCAGACCGGGCCGCCAAGCAAGCACTCATAATCCCAGGCCGAGAGACCGCCATTTTAACACCCCGGGATATAGTTCTTCCTCTGAAATGAGAAATATCGGATGCCTGGCAGTCCATGTGGGATGAAAGTCCACCAAGCAAATTAAAAAATATTAAAAGAATAATCAAACCATGGACCACATCAGATCGCTCTAGTCGCAGAGAAAAAGTTGCACTGGCCAGACTTAGAATCGGACGTACAAATGTGACTCACTCATACCTGATAAGGAAAGAACTACCACCAAAATGCCAACACTGCGACAACTCTCTCACAGTTAGTCACATCTTACAAGACTGTCCATTTTACATATCAAGTATCTATTATAAAAATAAGATAACTTTTGAGGAGGAGGAGGAAAAACATATGATGAGATCTTACGGTATCGTAAAATGCTCACGGTGCTCATAATAAAATATGTTATTTTGCTATCTATTTACAATATATATATATGTGTGTGTTTAGTAAGGTTCTTGAGATTCAGTCAATAAATAAAAAACAACTATTTTGGCGACGTTTTGAGATTATATTGTTCTCATAATCATGCCCTACAGTGAAAAAACAGGTAACAATTAAAATTATATAAGTTATACGAGTTATTTCAAAACATAAAGTTAGCTACAATATAAATTTATAACATGTGTTGGGAAGAGAATTTGGGAAGAACGAAGGAAAAATAGGGAAAAGTAACCATCAAAGTTCCAACGCTCTCTCAACAGGGATGTAACGATAATAATAATAATATAACATGTGTTAAAATAATTAAATATTTATAATTACAGTCAATAATAAAATAATAAAAGTTTTATTCAAATGATTAAACTGTTTACAATTGCACATATTAATTATTGATACATGTTTTGGTAATAAAACAATTTACACTAAATAGTCAGATGAGCTTAGCTAAAATGGGTATGATTTGGAATGCATTTATTTTAGCAGTAGGAAAAATACTAAAAAACCTACAAAATGAGAAAAAAAAAGAGATTGATAAAAGCGAATACATAATAAAAAAAAACTAAAATGCATAATTTATTAGCTTTTTGTACGTTAAGTTGATCAGCATTTTGGATAATTAACTTATATATTATTTGTGTTCCAATAAATTTAATTTCGAACTGAGACAATAACTTTTGGATGTCTTATTAGCAAAATATTGTTATAGTAGTATGTGGTTTGTACGTTTGTGTATGTATCTTCTTAAGGATTGCTTGTTATAATTGCATATTGTTTGAATTATAGAATTTCCTGGACTGTTTGTAGAGTTAAAAAAGTTTCTTGTCTGTGTGTGAATAAATTGTTTAATTGTCTGAAAATCTAATTCGAGTAGCATGTCGGTTATTTTTGTGTATCTGGGGTAGTCATTTATTATTCTCATGCATCTGTTTTGCACCCTTTCAATGTTTTTATAGTTTGAGACAGGTGTAGCTCCAAACGGGAGAGGCATACGTCAGTAATGTTCTTATGACTGAATTATACAAAATTTTTTTTTTTTGATCGACAGTGGGGATTTTCTCCTGAAATATGGAGCCATAATACTTATAAGTTTTTTGGCTTTCTCGCATTTGTTATTTATATGAGGTGTGAATGCCAATCGTTAATCTAGTTTCAGACCATGGTAGGTAACAGTTGGAGTCCAAGGGATTTTTATATTTTTTAGATAGGTATGTTTTGGTATGTTGGGCTTTCCTTTTGTAAAAATTATTGCAGATGTTTATTTTACATTTTTTTAATAATATTTATTAAATCTGAAGTATAATGATTTTAATCTCTTTTCTATTGTGTCTATCCTAAAGGGACTAGTGTAAATCGCCGTGTCATCAGCACATAATGATCTTTAAACTGAAGGGAGAGAAGGTAGGTCGGATATGTATAAATTAAATAGCGTTGGTGGAAGACAGGATCCTTGAGGAAGACCTGCTGATAAGGGATATTTAGGAGATGTGGAATTGTTAATTGTAATCTGAAAGGATCTATTGGAAAGGAATGAATGGATAGTATGTATGATGTAGGGAGGGAACCGATAGGTAATAAGTAGAGACCGGATTTCTGTGTTATTGCAAATTTAGTTCGCTTTGATTTAGCGCTCTCTAACCCAAGTAGTTATCTAGTTTATAACCTAAGGATTCTTATTCTTAAATTTTATTTTGCACGAAATTGCACAAATTTGACTTTTTGAACTTAATTGCACGAATTCGGGTTTTACTGCACGAAATTGTACAATTGAACCAAATTCATCTAATTTTATTCACTTAACCGTTTATTTATTGAAAGTTTTACTTACGATTATTAGGCAACATTTATAACAATTATTTATATTAAATAGGTTAATTAGTTTTAAATTGAAAGTAAAAAGTCGCTTAAATCATTTGTGACCTACTACTTTTAAATGATCGTATTGAATTAGGAGCTTTGAGGATTTAGACAAACATTGAGGATCGACGTACTTCCTAGAACTAAGACGTTTCCTCAGAAAATTTTACTCCCCGCTTCCCATTTCATTCCCCACTTCTGATTTAGCACAAAGGGCTAGTTGTTGACAAGATTTTAAACTGTCAACTTTGAAAATGCCAAAAACGTCCGCGAGTGTTTCTACAAAATTGAAACAATGGACTAATGGATATCCAGAGCTGATATTTGTTTGAGACACTCGAAGAAAGCTTAAAACGAATTGAAAATGAAAAGGGAAAATGTTTATTTTCAAAATTCGAGTAAATCCTTCAGAAAAACTGCGGCTACATTCGTTAAAAAAAAAATAAATTATTGTATCAACGGAAAGGAAATAGAAGCTGATCATCTGGATCCATCCACAATCGCATGCTACGAAAATTGTCCTGTTACGTCCATAGATGTAGAACGTTCCTTTTCTTTGCTAAAGAACATTTTATTAAGTGACAGGCGGCATTTTACTGAGAAATATTTTGAAATTTATAATGTCGTACATTGTCACGAAACTTTTAAAAACTAATTTATTTTTCAAAAACATTTAATTATATTTTGTTTCCACGTAAAAGGAAATTTTAATAAAGATATTTTATATTTCTTTTAATTAACAATTTTTTTTCATCTCCTTTTTTTTCCAAATTATAAAGTATATCAGATTGAATTAACACTAAAACGAAACGTTTGTCGAAATGCCCTTAAGTTTATTTAAGGATGGTTAAGTTTTGCATATTTGTGTAAATAAACGGATTGCTGCATGTATTAAGTTTTTAAATTCACGTTTTGAGTTTTTTACTGCACAAAAATCCAGTCTCTAGTAATAAGTTGGTATAATAAACCATTGTGCCATTTTGTATCAAACGCTTTTTCTATGTCCAGCAAGATCATCCCGGTATGTTTCTTTTCGTTAAACCCTGCCGTAATATAATCTTTTAATCTTGCTAACTGTGCTACCGTGGGATGATGGTTTCTGAATCCGAATTGCTCACTAATAATGATATTATAAATGTTTCATTTAAGGAGATTAATATCAAGTTATTATATTAAAAAGGCATAACTCCCCATTTGCTTTATTCAATTAACTACATGTTTCAGAGCTTGTCAAAGAAAACTTATTACAGAGTGAATTACATCCCAACACTTACAAGACAATTAATAAATAATTTAAATAATGAAAACTTTAAAATTAATGGTGCTTTATATAATAATAATAAAATTAATAACATAATAAGAAATACAGAAACAATAGACAAGTGGACTAAAAAAGATCTGATTTATAAAATAAACTGCAAAGATTGTGAGATGCATTACATAGGTGAAACCAGACAGAATTTAATTAAAAGAGTGAACCAGCATAAATATGACTGTAAAAGAATAAATAACAAAGAGAAAAATAATAAGACTGCACTCTGTGAACACACAAACAAATTCAAACATGAATTTGACTTTGAAAATACAACCATATTAAATCATGAGTATAAAACCAAAAATAGAAAAATAATGGAAGCAATTTATATAAATAAAACAATAGACCAGGCAGTAAATTACAAAACTGATACACATAAAATTGGTACAAACTATGCTAAATTAATAGATAGACTGAAAATATAAACAGTCCATAAAACGAATCAAATCATTAATAAATAAAAGTAATAAAAATGTAAATAGTAGTGACAATACAACTAATGAAATGAATAGGCCAGAAGCTGAAAATAAATAAACAAAACAATAATTGAACATTGCCCAGTGGTGTCAGTGTAGATGAGATGACCAGTGAGAATATCATAGTGTAAGGTAATAAAAACCAAAAATGTTAAGTGATGTATTTATATAGTGAATAATTGTAAAATAACATAACATAATGATTGTAGAACCTGAAGATGGAGCAACATGACAAGCTCCGAAACATGTAGTTATTGAATAAAGCAAATGAGGAGTTATGCCTTTTTAATATAATAATGATATTGTTTAGAGATAATTTCTTTTTAAGAACTAACTTAATGGCTACGATTGAACAAATGCTAATTACATAAAAAATACTATGTTTACGTCATCCAGTGTTCACTACTATGAAAACATTTTTGATAAAATGTAAGTAGTATGTAAATTTTGCCAAAAGAAGAGTCCATTTATGATATAAATTACATATAAGTGGCTTATAAATTGCAATAAAAGGATCTACAGAAGATCATCGTATAATCAGTCATAATTTTTTCTAAATTAAAACTAATTCCATTTATAAAGCAAATTTTATTATCATCTTTCAAAAATAATGCATTTTTTTATTTATAAATATTTAAAAAAAATTTAACAAATCTTATAATTTCTTAGTAAATTTTGTTAAAACTCCTTGTGGTTATGGTTTTTAAAAACTTTCAGCTAAATATCCATGAGCCATATTTTTACACACACTATCAAAAAGCAAAGGATCCTCATTTTGATTTGGTAATAATTTTTATTCGGCAGAAATAATTTTATTGATTTCATCTAGTTGGGGTTTAAATTTCTTACCATAAAAGTATATGACAGTGTGTCAAACCTTGTTTCTGGCACTAAAAATTGTACATTTAATTTATTATATTAAAAAGGCATAACTCCTCATTTGCTTTATTCAATAACTACATGTTTCGGAGCTTGTCATGTTGCTCAGTCAGTGTAGATGAGATGACCAGTGAGAATATCACAGTGTAAGAACCTGAAGATGGAGCAACATGACAAGCTCCGAAACATGTAGTTATTGAATAAAGCAAATGAGGAGTTATGCTTTTTTAATATAATAATGATATTGTTTAGAGATATGAAACTGTTTAACCTCTTCAAGAGTTTTTTTTCAAATATTTTTAAAATAATCTTGAAAAGGCTGATTGGACTATATTTTATGACTAACGCTGAGTCTTTATTGGGTTCGAGAATTGGGATTGTTTTTACTGTTTTCCAGGAAGTAGGAAAAAAGTGTCGAGGGCGGAATATGGAATTGAAAATTTCAGTTAAGAATATTATTGCTTTTCTGCTAAGATTTCTTATGACTATTGGAGGATATTTTGTCTTCACCCGGAGCTTTATTTGTTTTGAGATGTTTAATAATATTGATAATTTCTTTTGGTGATACGGAAGAAAAGTTAAGGGGCACCGTTTTCTGAAGATACGTTTTAAAGTTTTGTTTACTTCGTGATTGTGATGGATTGAGCCAAAGTCTTTAGTAATTTGAGTGGTAGAAGCGAAATATTTAGCCAGTAGTGCTGCCTTGTCCTTATCCGAGTAGGCGAACCCATCAGATATTTTAAGAGGTGAGATGCTTTGAGAGCGCTTTGTAAAGGTTGGGTGAAATTTCCACATAGATTTATCTCCTGGTTTTATATCGTTGAGGGTTTGGGTCCATTTTTGATTTTTTTCCAGATATTCGAATTCAATCTTTTAACTAATATATATGTTTCATTCAAGAAGAGATTAATATCTAGTAATTTATTTTTAACGTACGAATTCAATCTTTTAACTAATATTTTATGAGTTAGGATTGAAGAGCATTGATATTTTTTTCTAATTATATTTTTTATTTTGATAAGCAATTTTAAGTGTGCTGGTAATTTTTCTTGAACTTGATGGAATATTTTAGGGACAGCTATTGACATTGCTGAAGAGATTAATGAATTAAATTTATTTATGTTTTGTTCTAAATCGGTGGGAGTTGTAATTTTTGGGTTTATTTATATTTCATTGTCGATAATTTGTCTAAAAATAAACCAGTTAGCATTTTTAAAGTTCATTTTTGGGGCTGATGTGTTTTTATAAATTTTTACATTTACCCTGAAAATCTCAGGGTTGTGGTCCGAAGAAAGTCACGGCAGGGAGACAAAGCGAAAAATATTTCGGATATTTTTACTGACGGCCAGATCTATAATACTAGGTTTATATCGTTTTTGAGGGAGAATATGTATTGGTTCCATGGGACTATGTAGTTCTATATTGAATCTTGAAATAATGTTTAGAAGAGTTTTTCATTTTTGTTGCCATTGTAACAATTCCATTGTTTATTTTTAGCGTTTAAGTCTCCAAAAGTAATCAAGTTTTAACTAATAATAATTAATTTAATTAGATAGGGTGCATATGATCTATAAGGGGGAATTTAGGTAGCAACAGCTGTTGTAATATTATTATTGAGCCTATACTGAATGGCGGTGGTTTCAGCGTGAAGAAGGCCCTCTACCGGGAGAAGAGTGTGACTGAGGTCCGAGCGGGCAAGTATCATGACACCACCGCCCTGCCTGTTTCTGTCCTTCCGGTACACTTTGTAGCCAGGAATCGAAAATCTATCACCCGTAACCAGCTGAGTCTCACAAACAGTTATATAGGGATTATTATCGAATAGAAATTGTTTGAATTCTATTTCATGTCCTTTTAATGTTTGGGCATTCCACATCATTATATTTAATTTATAACTGCTAACAGTCATTTTTTGTTACAATTGAAATTATTAATAAGTATAATAAATGTTTAAAAAGTATTAATAAGCGATAAATATTTTCTAACCGGATTAACATATTTTTCGTGTGATATTGGTATATAATGGTGATATTGAATGTAATTTATTTGTAAGATAAATTGAAGAACGGGACTCTGATAAAACTTGTATGAGCTTTAATAATTCAGGATGTTTGTCAGTTGGTGTTGTGAGTGTATAAGAAAATGGTTTATTATTATACATGTATATTGGATATTGTAGAGTTGTCCTTTTATATTGTGGTGTTATGATTGTTATTACAGGTAATTCTATATAGATTATAATTTTAAAGTACACTATATATCTTACATCATATACAATATTAAATCTGTTATATAGTACATTGGAATATAATAAACATTGGATATGGAATATACACTTAATGTTATGGAATATTTTAAAATTAACCATTAATAAAAGAATGATAACAGACCTTCTATTATTATAAACATTTTTGACATGCTGTCTTCAGCGTTTTTTACATCTGAAAATATACTTTTAAATTTGGTTAATATGTTATTAAGATTAAACATAGAGAACATATTCTTGATTTCTTTGAAACATTACATAATTGAAGGTCCGTTATTATTCTTTTTTGGTTCATTTTGGTTTACAAACGTTTTTTCAAACCATTTTGTATCTGATTTTGGTAGAGCTGGGTATTCAGTAGGCTTCGCTTTGTAAATTATTCGGTCGAACGGGTTTAACCTTGGCCTCTGTTTACTCTGCTGAATTTGTAAGTTTCTTATCAGTTTGGGGCATTTTTCGTAATTGGCAAAATGTTCTATTTGACAGTTACAGCATTTTGGTTTAAATCCGTCTGCTAGGATATTTGGACAATCTTTTGATAAATGTTCTTCTGAAAATTTTAAACATTTTGGTTTTTTAAAGCAATTTCTTGCCACGTGATTAAACTCTTGGCAGAGATAACATTGAGTTAACGATTTTTTACCAGGGATTGAAAATAACAGTTAACCTTTATCGATAAAAGTAAAAGCTTAACTTTTATATAAAAGTGTTAACAGATAAAAGTTTTTTTTTTAACTTTTACTTTTATCGCTAGAAGTTTTATTTAACAGTTATTTCAGAACTTTTATTTTAAACCACTTTTGAATAAAAGCTTTTTTAAAACAGTTATTGTAAACCATTTACGTGAAAATGTTCTAATGAAAAAGTATTTTACTTTCACTTCTATATTAATAGAAAAATAAATTATATTACATTAATAATAGAAAACAATAATGATCTTAAAATGTATTAAGTCAAAAAAGAAATCAACCGATTTACATAAAACTTAAATATCGATTCCCAACATGATTAGTGACATTTCCTACAAGTGCTAACAGTCATTCTAATTTTTAAAGAGTTTTTTTTTCACTAAGGGGGGAGGGGAGGTGTGGCTAAATTAATACTTAAAGTACGTCACGGCTAATTTTAATAAAATTTGAAAATTTAGTTCTTTCATGCTTACTAACATTTTTAAAGGGTGTTAACAGTTTCTTTAACAATTAGGGGAGAGGTTTAACTAAATTTATACTTTAAGGACGTAGCGGCTGATTTTAATAACATTTGATAATTTGGTTCTTTCATACTAACTAATATTTTTATAGGGTGTTAACGGTTTCTTTTAAGCAAGCGTATGACTCAGTAGATAGGGGAAAAGTGGCAAGGGATATTAGATCTCTTGGTGTTCCATCAAAGTTAGTAAGATTGTTTGAAATGACCTGGAAAGAAACTAAGTTTCAGGTAAGGGTAGGTGGAAAATTATCGAAAGAATTCGAAGTGACTGGCGGCCTAAGACAAGGTGATCCTCTCTCACCCATAATATTCAATCTGGTCCTTGAAAAAGCGATTAGAGTTATAAAGACATATCCCGGAGGAGATATTTATAATAGACTCACCCAACACATGGCTTATGCGGATGACGTAGTCATCACAGCACGGTCATTTCCTGCACTTTCTGGAGTTTTGGAAGAGTTTGAAAGGTCGGCTATGAGCAAGGGATTGGTCATTAATTGCAGCAAGACGGAATACATGGAGACTTCAAGATACCTACAAGGATATGGAGATGAAGAAGTACAAATTAATGGGCACAAATTTAGGCGCTGCAAAACGTTTAAATACTTAGGATCTCTAATAACAGAAAAAAATTATAAAATTGTTTATTTCGTTTAACGTCACTTTATGCTGCTATGTCTGATCGGACGATGCTACGGTGGGAGCCCTAAATTTTGCCTATCCAGGTATAATTAGGATAGGGATCTTTAACGAGTACCTGACATCGCACAGGCTCGGGACCCCCATTTTACGTCCCTTCCGAAGGACGGCATAGCTAAGGATTTTTTACTCCCTTTTAAAAAAAAAAAAAAAGAAAAAAAAAATTATATGAAATTAGAGATCAAAGCAAGAATAGCGGCTGGCAGCAGATGCCTTTTTGCCCTAAGTAAATTTATGAAGTCTCGTGAAGTGTCTCGATCTGCCAAAATTGCGGTCTACAAAACTGTAATAAGACCAGTTGTGACTTATGGAAGCGAGTGCTGGGTGCTGACCCAAGAGAGTGAGAGGTTGCTGAGGATTTGGGAAAGGAAGGTCCTCAGAAAAATCTTCGGTCCGGTGAATAACCACGGGAATTGGAGAATAAGAACAAACCTGGAGCTGGAACAATTGTTCGGTGAACCCAACATAATTTCAATAGTCAAAGCAGGCAGATTAAGGTGGCTCGGCCACGTGCAAAGGATGACGGAAGATAGACTTCCAAAAAAGATGATGAACGGAAGGCCGGAAGAAAAAAGGTTGAGAGGAAGGCCAAGGCTGAGATGGCTGGACAACGTTCAAGATGACCTGCGAAAGCTGGGTGTGAATGGTTGGAGGAGGAAGGCGGAAGATGAACAGGAGTGGCTGACTGTACTTTGTAAAGCCAAGGTTCGACTAGGACTGTAGCGCTCTATTATAAATAAATAAATAAACGGTTTCTTTAACAATTAGGGGAGGGGTTTGAATACATTAATACTTTAAGGACGTAACGGCTGATTTAAATAACATTTGATAATTTTGTTCTTTCATACTTACTAACATTTTTAAAAGGTTTTTACAGTTTCTTTAACAATTAAGGGAGAGGTTTAACTAAATTTATACTTTAAGGACGTAGCGGCTGATTTGAATAAAATTTGATAATTTAGTTCTTTCATAATGACAAAAACATTTTTAAAGGGTGATAACTGTTTCTTTAACAATTAGGGGGGGTGTATCTAAATTAATACTTTAAGAACGTAACGGCTGATTTTAATAACATTAAATAATTTTTTTTTTCTCACTTACTAACATTTTTAAAGGGTGTTGAGAGTTTCTTTAACAATGAGGGGAGAGGTTTAACTAAATTAATACTATAAGGACGTAACGGCTGATTTTAATATTAAGTAAAAAAATAAATCAACCGATTTACAAAAAACGTAAATATCGATTTCCTACATGATTTCTAACGTTTCCGACAAGTGCTAACAGTCATTCTGTTTTTGTTTTTTTTTTAAACTAGATACCAATTTCTCTTTGGTATAGTTTCTTTTCTTAAGTAAGTATTACCAGCTTTAATTCCAGAAAAACTTTTATTTTCAACACTGTAATATAAAAGTTAAACTTTTATTTATACCATTTGAGATAAAAGTTAAAAGATATAATAAATTTTAATGCAAGACTATTAATGTTCTCAACAGCTCATGCAATGTGAGACTGATCAAATTTTAAAATTATAATAATTTAGATGGGGAGTATAGTAGCACTGACAAGTATTAATTTAGTTAAACCTCTCCCATAATTGTTAGAGAAACTGTTAACACCCTTTAAAAATGTTTTTGTAATTATGAAAGAACTAAATTATCAAATTTTATTCAAATCAGCCGTTACGTCCTTAAAGTATTAATTTAGTTAAACCTCTCCCCTAATTGTTAAAGAAACTGTTAACACCCTTTAAAAATGTTTTTCTATGTATGAAAGAACTAAATTATCAAATTTTATTAAAATCAGCGGTTACGGCCTTAAAGTATTAATTTAGTTAAGATTGTGGGGGGGGGGGGGGAGGCACAATTGCTAAAATAACTGTAAAAAACATTTTTTTTTTGAAAAAATTAGTCAGTTTCTAATCGCATGAACCGTAGAGAACATTAATTATATAGCATTAACAGTTATTATATCTATTAACTTTTATCTCAAATGGTATAAATAAAAGTTTTTTTAGAATTTATGCTCTTACACCTACAACTTATTCAAGAAAGGGAACTTTACCAAAGAAACATTAGTATCTAATTTCAATAAAAACAGAAAACTGATCTTACGGAAATATTTACTCCAATTAGCCCCTCTTTCTTACGCCACAATTTACGATTTATTTATATAAACTGTGATCCACACAAATAATCAAAAAATTATTTTAGTTACTTTGAGAACTGTTTTTTTTTTTTTTTTTTTTTTTTTTTATGACTAAAAATCTTGATTACTAAATATATGAAAATAAGTTTTTATTTAAAAAACCCGATTTGCACCTTTCCGCCCCACCCCCTATAAAAATTAATAAATATTTCAGAGCTTTTATCAAGTTTAAAAATTGTTAATAGATTCATAAGAAATATGAAAGTAATGTTAGTAAGTGTGAAAGAAATATAATTATCAAATTTTATTAAAATCAGCCGTTAAGTCCTTAAAGTTTTAATTTAATCAAACCCGTCATATAATTGTTAAAGAAACTATTAACATCCTTCAAAAATGTAAGTAAGAGTGGAAAAAATATAATTATCAAATTTTATTAAAATCAGCCGTTACGTCCTTAAAGTATTAATTTAGTTAAATCTCTCCCCTAATTGTTAAACAAACCGTTAACACCCTATAAAAATGTTAGTAAGTGTGGAAAAAATATAATTATCAAATTTTATTAAAATCAGCCGTTACGTCCTTAAAGTTTTAATTTAGTCAAACCCCTCATATAATTGTTAAAGAAACTGTTAACATCCTTCAAAAATGTAAGTAAGTGTGGAAGAAATATAATTATCAAATTTTATTAAAATCAGCCGTTACGTCCTTAAAGTATTAATTTAGTCTAATTATGGGGGAGGGGAGACAGCACAATTGCTAAAAGAACTGTAAAAAATCTTTTTTTTTTTTTTTTTTTTTAAATTTAGTCAGTTTCAAATCGGATAAGTCGTAGAGAACATTAATGATCTTGCATCAACAGGTATTATATCTATTAGCTTTTATCTCAAATAATATAAATAAAAGTTAACTTTTATATAACAGTGTAAAAAATAAATGTTTTTTTTAGAATTTATGCTCTCATACCTAAAACTTATTCAAGAAATGAAACTTTACCAAAGAAACATTAGTATCTAATTTCAACAAAAAAAACAGAAAACTGATTATACGTAAATATTTACCCTAACTAGCCCCTCTTTCTTACTCCACAATTTACGATTTATTTAAAATATGATCCCCACAAATAATAAAAAAATTAGTTGAGTTACTTTAAGAATTTTTTTTTTTTTTTTTATGCCTAAAAATCTTGATTACGAAATATATGAAAATTAGTTTTTATTTAAAAAACCCGATCTGCACCTTTTCGCCCCCACCTCCCCATAAACAATAATAACTATTTAAAAGCTTTTATCAAGTTTAAAATTTGTCAATAGATTCATAAGAAATGTTTTTTTTTTTTTGTTTTTTTATTTATTTATTGATATTTACAACTGTACAAAATAATATACAACAAGTAAATGTGTTGACAGTGAATTCAATGGCATGCAAATAACTTGTGAAGAACTACTCACTAGTAGCACTTCAATAAAATCTACACTAAAAGGTCTCTAGGCCATCTTCTTTTCAGGCGCCTCGGAGGATTATCAGGAAGCAAGCAGGATGGAGGAGGAAGCAAGTTGGGATACTAGTGGATTTGGATGAGGAGTGGGTTTATTATGAAAGGAGAGGTATCTGGTTTGGGCTAAATCAGAAATATATGGAACATTAAGATCTTTATGGATAAGTTTATTGATCACAAAGTAAGGAGCATTGAGGATTTTTCGAAGGATTTTGGATTGTAAGGATTGGATACGAGATGAATTGGATGGTTCAGTAGAGCCCCAAAGCTCAACTCCGTACGTCCAAATAGGTCTAATCACAGTCATGTGAATGAGTCTTTTGTAATTAATTGAGAGCTTTGAACGTTTGTCTAGTAAATGTTGAAGTAGTCTGTAACGACGGGCAGTTTCTTGTCGTTTTAGTCTTTTATGAGGATTCCAAGTTAGTCGTTTGTCCAATTGGAGTCCTAGGTATCGGATCTGTTCAACAGGAATTAGTGGAATATCATTAAAGGATACTGTAGGACAGGATATTGTGGGTTTACGACGAAGGGTAAAGGTTATTTGATGGGATTTATTTTGATACTCCATTTTTGACACCATTCTTGAAGGTTTAGGATATGGGATTGGAGTGTTTGAGAGGCAATAAAGGGATCATTGTTTACTGATAACACACATGTTTCATCGGCGTAAGTGGTGAGGACAGTGGTAGGATGAATTGGGATGTCAGCTGTGTACACTGTGTAGAGGATAGGACCTAGAATACTACCTTGAGGCACTCCGGCAGATTGGGTAAAGAAAATGTATGGTTTACTTTGAAGGTTCGGTCACTGAGATAAGATCTAATAATGAGGAAATATGTAGAAGGTAGGAACTGACGGAGTTTATACTGCAGTCCCGGGTGCCAGACTCGGTCAAACGCTTGTTCTACATCAAGAAAGGCTCCCGCGCAGTACATTCCGCGCTCCAATGCAGAGGAGACAACGTCCACCACACGATGACATTGCTGAATTGTTGAGTGTGATGTACGGAATCCAAACTGGTGATCTGGGATTACATGATGGGATTCTAGGATAGGATACAAACGTTTTAAAATGAGTTTTTCTAGGATTTTACCCATGATTGGCAAGAGAGAAATAGGACGGTATGAGGATGGGAGCTCAAGTGGCTTTTTTTGGGTTAGGTATCATTTTAACTATTGATAATTTCCAGTAATCAGGGAAATATGTGGTGCGGAGTACAGCATTATATATGTATGTTAGGAATAGGATGGCTTTACGAGGAAGGAGTTTAAGGATGTGGGATGTGGGATGTGATTAGGTCATGTCCAGGGGCTTTGTTTGAAGGTAATCTGTGAATGATGTTTGATATTTCGGAAGGATGTAATGCTTTAGGGGGAGAGGACATTGGAAGTGGGATATTAGGTTCTGATTCAATATATTCTAAATGAGTAGGATTAAGGATATCAGGATGTGGTTTAAAAGTTTGGAAAAGGTGCTGGCCAAAGATGAGAGATTTTTCTTCATCAGATTTTGACCAGGTTTTGGCTTCGGTAAGTAGGGGATGATTATAGTTTCTGTAGTTCAGTAGCTTTTTAGTGGTATTCCATAAGGATTTGTCGGTTGTATTAAGTTTTTCTGTGTAGTCATGTAATTTTTGAAGTTTGTATTTCTTAATTTCTGTCTTAAGTTTGTTTGTAAGTTTGCAATAATTATTTTTATCTGATTGATATCTGGTCATGTGCCACTTCGTTCTTGCTTTACGCTTTTCTCTTAACAAGACACAAATATGTTGTGGTAAGTTAGTCTAATGAGAATTATTTTTTTTTCCTGTGTGATGTGTTTTCGTTAGTACTGCTGGATATTGAAATGGTGAGTTTGTCTATGGCAGTGTCGATATCAAGTTTTGTTTTTAGTGGAATTTTTTAAGTCTAATTTTTTTCTAAGTCATAACGAAATTTGTCCCAGTCTACACGCCCTGTTATTAGTCTAGGAGTTGAGGGTTTAGGGACGGGGTATGAATGGAGGAGAAGTAGAACAGGGCTATGGTCTGATGAAAGGTCATCCAGGGATTTGACAGAGGTGTGAGAGGTGGAAATTTGGGAAGAAATAAATATATCGAGGATGTCTGGACGTTTTCTGAGGGATGTAGGCCAATAAGTTGGATCTAAGGGAGAAAGGACAGAATAACAATTGGAGGAGGAAACACGGGATAAAATGCTGCCACGGGAGTTGGATGTTCTACAACCCCATCGCTGGTGTTTGGCGTTGTAGTCTCCTCCAGCAATAAAGCGCGGACCGAGGGATCGGAATAAGTCGGGGTGTAGAGTGCATGGAATATCCGATAATGTTTTACTTCATAGCTTCTTTAAGAATAGTTAGAAGGTAAACATCCTAAAAGTCCCCGCCGCAGGGGGTGAGCTAACGGTGGGGGGGGGGGGGGAAGTTCCATTTTTTTGGTTTTTTCCATAAAATCTCGAAAACTGTTGACTCTAGAAAAATATGTTTCGAATAAACATAAAAGCTAATTAAATTCACTATGAAATTTATTATACATAAATTTGTCGTAATTCTAACCGTTTACGATATATACGTTATTAAAATAGGTGATTTTCGGGAAAAAAAAAAAATGTCACCTCACTTTTTGTCAAACTTTTGCTTCTATTACGTTCCACAATCGATTCTCAGAAAAAAACGTCAATCAAAATTGTAGAGCATTAAATGTACTTTAATTTCATATATACGTTTCTGGTATTTGAAGCAAATGTTTAACAAAAAGTTAGGTAAACATTTTTTTTTTTTCTAAAGTTATCGATTTTTAATAACGTATATCTCGAAAACCATTGAAATTTCCACGAATATGTAAATTATTATTTTTATAGGAAATTTAATGAGCTTTAATTTTGATCTGCTACATGTTTTTCGAGATATAATCGAAAAACAAAATTGGGACCTCCCCCCCCCCTTTAGCTCACACCCCAGGGGTGGGGACTTTTAATATGTTTACCTTCTTAATATTCCTAACAAAGCTGTGAAGTAAAAAATTATCGCATATTTCATGGACTCTACACCCCTCATTTCGGCACTCTTTATCTAGGATCGTACTTCTCTGAAAAAACATGATTATTGATACTCATTCCGAAACTAATGAGTATTAGTTCGATCCAAAATTTCTATTTTTTATATGAAAGCTCCTTAAATATACTATAAGAGCCTGTATATGAAATTTTGATTATGTCACATTATACACTCAAACCAGCCCACTAAATTTAGAATATAAACGACGGAGAGGGACAACCAGGAGATATGCGGAGATACAAGGATTGGGAGCGCGTGCTAGGAAGCCGGTAAGGCGACAACAGCAGCGGACGTGGGAAGCAACGAGCATGGACGACCGCGACGTGTTAAGGAACGCCTTGAGTAGGTTGGTCACAGCAGAGATGGAAGGCGGGTGCCGCAATAATAGAGTTATAATGGAGTGAGGTGTCGAGGAGGTAGCGACGCAGGCCCTGCCTATCATCGGTGGTGGAGAGAGGAGGTGAGGTTGCATTTGTGGAAACGGAAGAATCCATGCACCCCCCCCCGCCCAGTTCTGAGACGGGGAGCGGTGAGAGCTTGATTGCGGAAACGGGGCACTCCAGATCAAGGTATGTTCTTGTAATTTTAATCACTCTGGTGGGGCCCTCCGTAATGGAAGATAGCGGGAGAGGTGGGTCCACAACTTGCGGGTATACTGCGGACAGAGTGGGCCGATTGCTGGAGGGAGTTGAGCGTGCACATCATAGAGGGGCATGTCCAAACTTACGATGGATCCTAGGGATGTGATTACTGAAAGAGTAGGGGGAAGGATCCGTAATAATATAAGGCGTATATGGACAGTATATAACGGGCGATAGAAATATATATGTTGCCGGCAGTTAAAAAAGGGGTGTTTGTAGATTGAGCAAACGGCCGTGTAGTAAACAGGAGAATGATGGAGGGTGGGCGCTAATGCGGGAATTTGGGGACATCTTCTTCAGGAAGGAGCAAGTTAGGCCGTTACCGGGCGGGACGGTCCACGAGAACCGCGAAGGAGGAGCGCGTGGCTACGTGAAGGAGAGAGGAAGGGAGGGACCCGCACGCAGCTAAGGACAAACTATTCGGGAGGAAATTAGGAACCTGCGGGAAAGGTTTAGTGGTTGATATATTCTCCTAATTTAATAGTCCGTTATGGGCCGTGAAAAAGAAAGAGTTACCGGGCGGAAGAAAGTTATAGAGTCGTTATTGATTACGCAAGCTGGAACGAGATACGAGAGATTGGTGAAAAATACCCCATCCCAAGGTTGAGGATACCGTGGATAGGCTAAGCGGGCGGTGGTATTCCCAGTACCTCGACCTTAGGCGCGGGATATCATTCAAAATAAAATGGACCCGAGGGAATCAATGCAAATACTGCCTTACATTCGAGCGGGGGATTATGAGTTCACGAGAATGCCGTTTCGGACCCCCCTTAAAAATGCGCCCATCACGTTTCCAGAAACGATGGAGGAACGTTTGAGGGGGTCGACGAAAATCTTCATGCCATGCAGATCTACGTTGCGAAATCTCAACTACCTGTTATTCAGTCCTTTTCCGAGCAAGAACAGTCGAACACTGGAGGGCGTGTGTTTAAAAGGGTACTTACAATTCGGTACTCGCTAAAAACTTCCGGTGGAAAAAAAATAGCGGGTTAGGGGAAAGTGACGATTACAATTTTAGGGCACCCTATTCTCAGAGAAGGAGGGTGTGAAACCCGATAAACGGGAAGGTGGAAAGCAATACGCGATACTGGCGATCCACGGGACGTGAAAGGAATCCGGCGCGGGTTATGGGGTCCATAATTAGTATCGTCGATTTGTACACGAGATTTGGGAGCGTTTTGTTTAGTACCAATTAACAACTTGGTGAAGAAGGGGCGAAAAATTTTATTTCTCCAGAGATCGAAATAACATTCGTAACATGCATGGAAGAGCTACAGAAGGAGCCAATACTCGCGTTCCGGCTTTTTGAAGAGACCGTTTACAATAACGAAAGACGCCGTGAATTACGCGATAGGGGCAGTGTCTGTCACAAGAGGGCGGCGAGAAGGGCGATCAGGCCGGGGTGGCATATGGCAGCCAGACGTGAACGGCCGCCGAATCAAGGGTGACCGCGCGTTGGAGCGGAAACTACTCGAGTGAATGTATGGGCTGTGGATCAATTCAGGCCCGTACGTTTTCGGGAGGAGGTTCGAATACACACGGAGCATAGAACCCTTACAGTGGGGAGGTTAAGCGAAGGAAACCTAGCCGAGGTGGACGAGGGTGGAGGGGGTCCGGAGCTCTCCTTCAACATCTTGCAGCCATCTTCTTCTTGGGCGTCCTCTCTTCCTGGTACCAAACATTGTCCCTAGTAGTTGCTTTTTTGGAGCTCTGCTATCTTCCATTCTCAAAGCATGGTCCAACCATTCAATTCTTCTCGCTTTTATAAAAACTGAACCATGTCACAGGAACCGTACATTTCATATAACTCTCTGTTTTTTTCCGAATCCTCCACTCACCCTCAACCATCACAGGTCCATATATTTTCCTAAGAATTTTTCTTTCGAAAATTCTCAGTGCGTTTATTGTGGAGGTACACAGGGTTCATGTTTCACCAGAGTATGTCACGATAGGCCTTATTAAGGTTTTATATAACTTTACCTTTACAAGAGTGATGATCGGAAAAGCTTGATGTTCTCGAAATAGGCTCGGTTACCTGCCATAATCAGTTTTCGCACTGTCGATATCTTATTTTCAGAGTTGAGTTCAGCTCCAAGATAAGTAAATGTTTTCACATTTTTAAAGGAGTATCCGTCTGCGATTAGATTTTCTCTAATTCTTGAATTGTTGTTTGGACTGACGTACATATATTGGGTTTTAGCCTCATTTATTTTCAAACCAACTACCTCGCCTTCAGCCTTCAACAAACCAAACACGCCTAGCAAGGCTTGCTTGTTCCTCATTACTAAACAAATATCATCCGCATATGCACAAAGTTCCAATTTATTTCATTCAGACCAATAATATACATTTACATAAAGATACATCATATAAATCATTCATCCATTTATTAGTATATTACACCGAAATATTATTGTACCTGCATCCTGGGAATTACCACCTGTTGGGAAATGCCCCCAACCTTTTAACTGTTTTTTAAAAATTCCCCAGGTCAGTTTACTAGAATTGTTAGAATTTAGTTAGTCGATAACATATCCACCAGTAACATTGTAAGTAGTTTCATACTCCTCTATTTTTTTGACATTATATATATACTACTACTATTACTTATATAACTACTCTAACACATATTGTTACATACTTATATTTTAGCTAACTTAATGTTTTGAAATAACTTGCAAAATAACATATTTTTGTTATGAGAATTGTGAAAATACTTTAGTTTATAAATATTCGTGAAGAACAGTTAGTATTATACTAACTGTACTATTAGACAAAATAGACCCTTTCCAAAAAAGCGGCGTATACGAATTAAAATGTAATGACTGTGAAGCAAAATACACAGGAAAAAACTGGTCGATCGGTAAACCAAAGGGTAAAAGAACATATAAGAGCATACGCTAATAAGACCCAAAATTCCAATTTCGCTATCCATCTAAATGAAAATAACCTCACATTTAATAAAGACTCGGGAGTAAAAATATTACATCAAGAAGAAAATAGCTTAAAATAAAACATTTTTGAATCACTAGAAATAATAAAATCGTTTAAAACCGATCCAGATTTTAGTTTAAATGATCAGATATCTCCTGATTCAACACAAGAAACTCATCTATATGACGATTATCAGACCTATTTGGACTTACGGTATAGAATTGTGGGGAATCCTCTAAACCAGGGGTCTCCAAACTACGGCCCGCGGGCCAAATCCGGCCCGCCAGTGCCATCAATCCGGCCCGCGGCGGCGGCGGGGCAAAAAAATTAAAATAAAAATAAAAAATCATCGATTAATAATAACTCCGTTTTATTTACTTAAGCTAGGTAAATGTTAATAACAAGTGCCTATAATAAGCATAAAATTAAAATTTACTTTAACAAATAAATGAAATGAATCCAACAAACATTATAAATATATGTAAACATTATAACATATAAAATACTAATAAGATTTATGTAGTTGTGATTTCTCACTGATAATAGATTGTATTTTCTGGCACTTGATTCAAATGTTTGAAAAAAAAGTGAAATAAACATTTGTTTTCTCGATAATTATCGATTTTTAATAACTTATATAATAACGAACACCGTTGAGAGTTGGACAAATATGTATAGAAACAATTTTATAGGAAATTTAATTAGCTTTAATTTCGATCAATAGATTATTTTTCTAGAGTCCACGGTTTCCGAAATATAATCGAAAAACCTAAACACGGGATCTTCTCCCCTTCCCTCACAATTTCCCGTAACCCCAGGGACCGGAACTTTTAGTATATTTACCTTCTAATTACTCCTAACGAAGCTGTGAAGTCAAAAATAGTCGCATAATTCATGCATTGTACACCCCTCATTTCAGCACTCTCACTGGGGTCGCGCTTTTCCGCGAAAACACGTTTTTCGGCACTTTTTTGGCTATAACTCCGAAAGGAATAGTCCGATCCAAAATATATTTTTTCTATCTGAAAGCTGGTTAGTTACATTTAATAGAAGAACTTGTATATTAAATTTTGATCAAGTCCCCTAAAATATCGATGTCAGCACCCTCAAAACCGCTTACTGTTTTGAAATCCACGTAATACACCCTAGCCAGCACACTACATATGTATGTTTTTGCAACATCTGACGATTTGGTCTTTTTTAGTGGCCTTGATTGGATATACTACGGAGTTTAATCAAAATTTCATATAAAGGGTCTAATAGTAAATTTAACCAGGTTATAGTTGAAAAAATGAAAGTTCAGATCGGAGAAACAGTTATGGAGTTAAAGTGAAAAATGTGCCAAAAAAAAAAACTTGGATTTCAAAACAGTAAACGGCTTTGAAGGTGCTGACATCGATATTTTATGGGACTTGGGACACTGGGAAAAAGTGTTTTCACGGAAAAGAGCGACCCCAGTGAGAGTGCTGAAATTAGGGGTGTAGATGCATGAATTATGCGTCTATTTTTGATTTCATAGCTTCGTTGGGCGTAATTAGAAAGTAAATATACTAAAAGTTCCGGTCCCTGGGGTACGGGAAATTGTAAGGGAAGGGGAGAAGATCCCGTGTTTAGGTTTTTCGATTTTATCTCGGAAACCGTGGACTCTAAAAAATAATCTATGGATCGAAATTGAAGCTAATTAAATTTCCTATAAAATTGTTTCTATACATGTTTGTCTAACTCTCAACGGTGTTCGAGATATAAGCAATTTGATTGAAGAGCCAGGGAGAAACGTACATATGAAATTAAAGTAAATTTAATGATCTACAATTTTGATTCTGACAATATTTCTGAGAAAAGATCCTGGAAGGCACTAGTAGCAAGTTTTTGTCTGAACTGGTATCCGCTTCTCCTTTCCCGCGCTATGTCTCGAAAACGGTTAATCCAAAAATAAAAATGAATAGAACAAAAAAATACAGAGAATATTATTCTCTAAAAGTTTTGTAACTATTTTAATTGACTGCCGATGGATAGAAATAGAGATATTTGAAAAAAAAACTGATTTTTGTGACCTTTGACTTTATATATCTAATTATGCTAACGTGCTGAGATCGGTGACTTTCTACCACTTATTTAGAAGACCAAAACAAAGGCATAAGCAAAAATTCAGCTTCATTGGTTTATTTCCCAGATTTGCTGTATAAAACTCATTTGACTGGGCTACTAGTCCCCCACGTAACTACGTATAAAAATGTGTTTATGTTTTTTAAAATTAATTATGGAAACACTGTCGAAATTTATTTGCGCGAGCTTGCGATGTGAGCACTTTACGATTTAATGTGCTGCTTTCTCCTAACATTCTATAACTTATTATTATTATTAGATTATTATTTATTAACATAGCACTACATTCCTGATAGTAGAGACTTGGCTTGCTCGAGCATAGATCACCTGTCATCACGGTTAGTGCTGCCGCCTTCCAGTTTCTGGCACCAAGTAGAGTTAATGTTTTAGTAACAATACCATCTTTCCATCGTATTTTAGGTCTTCCAATACACCTCGTACCATTGATTTGTTCAATAAGAGCTTTCGCGGGCATTTCCTCCGGACTCATTCTGGCAACATCGTAGCCGGGAGAGCTTAATAAACTTGGAGATATCCATATCTTTGTACAGACTTTGTATGTCTGCATTGGATCTTCTTCTCCAGGTTCCTTCCGAGTATACACCGCCAAAGATTCTGCGAAAGACTTTTCTTTCAAACCTCATGAGCGAAAACTCATTGTTCTTTGAAATCGTTCAGCATTCAGATCCATATGTGAGAACAGGTCTGACTAGTGCTTTATATACTCCTAACTTAGCATTCCGAGACAAATGCTGCTCCTCAAGTGCTACTGTAGAGCAAAAAAGCATCGATTGGCTGCCATAATACGCCGTTCAATCTCGTCATTGATGTCATTTCGGACATAAATCTGCGTGCCCAGGTATACGAATTCCTGGACCACTTCGATGTCATGTAGTCCTAACTTTACTTATCCACATTTTACTGATTAGGGGCTCGATAAACTTGTACTTGGTTTTGTCTCCGTTGATGGATAGTCCTAGTCTCTTCGCCGAATTGTCGATTGCAGCAAAAGCGTTTTGTACTGCTTCTAATGATCTTCCGACTAGATCTATGTCATCGGCATATCCAAGAACTCGTACACTTTTGTTTAGAACTGTGCCTCCTGTTTGGATTCCGGAATCTCTTATGGCTTTTTCCAAACAAAGATTAAGTATAAGGCAAGCCAGACTATCTCCTTGTCTCACACCTGCTGTCGTGTGTCAAAACCTCTTGAGAAAGCCCCATGCATACTTACAAAGCATTTATTGCCTTCCATTGTCATTCTCACCAGTCTGACTAACTTCTGGTGTATATTCATTTCTGTCATGGCCATTTATGCTTCCCCTCTATCAATCGAGTCATAAGCCTGCTTAAAGTCTACGAAAACATGATGGGTATTAATACGAAACTTCTTGTATTTTTCAGGATCATCCAGAGATTAAAATTTGTTCAATAGTTGATTATCTTAACGAAGCCACACTGATATTTTCTAATTTCTTTCCCTGCGTATGGAATCAATCTCTTGTATAATATGCTGGAGAGAATTTTGTATACTCATGGAAGTACTGATGTACCTCTCCTTGTTACAATTCAAAGAATCCTCTTTGTTATTGGATTGGGTGTATAATCGCTTTCTTCCACTCCATAAGAAGGCATTCATCTCTCCAAATATCCATAAATAGATCCTGCAGGAAAGTAACCAGTTGAGGGTCATAATGTTTATATATTTCCGCTGGTATGTTATCAGTACTTGGAGCTTTATTATTCTTTAGTTTTTCGATGGTCGCTGCTATTTCTTCCCCGTCTGGTGGTTCAATCTCTATTTCTCCAGCCAGTCCCCCTGCGATGATGGTATCATCAGTAGTCAGCCCATCTATCTAATATTTTTCGCTTTTTCGTGATTAGCGAGCCATCTTCTGCTTCGCATGCGGGAGTCCTGGATTTAAATAATTGTCTACCTTCCTTCACCATTTGAAAGGAATTTTTGTTCTTGAAAGATTTTTCCATATCCTCCATCTGCTTATTCCGCCATCTTCTCTTCTTTCTTCGATGGACGTACTTCTCGCGACTCTTTGTGGCTTT
The DNA here is from genome assembly GCA_003667255.2 of Euschistus heros. Taxonomy (NCBI): domain Eukaryota; kingdom Metazoa; phylum Arthropoda; class Insecta; order Hemiptera; family Pentatomidae; genus Euschistus; species Euschistus heros. Next base: position 201,564 of record RCWM02000775.1, on the reverse strand, counting down.
ATATTTATCCATCGAACTTCTTGTATGTCTCCGTTGAATCATGTTTTTATAGACCTTGTTCTCTCTATCTGCTCAAGCAAGGCATTCCTCATCAAACCATGGTCTTGTTTGTTTCTGTTTGCCCTTGAGACCCAGAACTTCTTCTGCTGTCTCAGTTAACGCATTTCATAACACCAACTTAAAATTTGGTACTGAAGTTGCTTTTGGTACTTCTATGTTTGAACAAGTTTCTGAATTTGTATACCATGGCTCATAAGTGACGTGCGGCAACAGAATCTCGACTGATTTCCGGAGAAAAATTATCTTAGCGAATCACTGTTATTATGGACTCCGCTCGCATCTTTCTAGCAGCCTCGTCTCTCACCGCACTAAGGTTATCCGATACAAGACCCTCATTTGCCTTGTTTTACCTTATGGCTCTGAGACCTGGACCACTACAAAGGCTGATGAAAATGACCTTATTTTTGAAAGGAAAATCCTCCGTAGAATATATGGGCACACCTTTGAAAATGGACAATGGAGAAGGCGTAGTAATAGAGAAACCTATAGTCTCTATAACGAGCCTGATGTTGTAGCTATCATTAAGGTAGGGAAGTTAAGATGGGCAGGACACCTCGTGCGGATGTCGGATGGGTCGGTACAAAAATAAATTCTAATAGAACAGATATCCGGCCGGCGCAGAGTTGGGAGACCCAGGTTACCGTGGTCGAGTAACCTCTCAAGGTAGGTGGGGGAGAGATCCAGGAACCCTGCACCACTCTCACTGGCCCTGATCAGCCACACCTCTCTCCCTTCACTTTTGCCCAAGTTCCATCAGCCAGCGCTCAGACTATAACTTCCTTTAAACATCATCTATTTCTTTACCTTCTCAATTACCATTCTTCCGAACGTATATAAAATATGAATATTTTAGTAATATATATTATTATAATATACGTATGTTCTATTTTTTTGTCGTTATCTTTTTTATTTTGTAACTCATAATGCAATTATTAATCACTTGTCGTAGCCAAACGATTGTCCTATGTATTGCACTCATATTTTATTCATAAGGGACAAACTGTCCCAGAATAAAGTTTATTTTCTTCTTTCTTTTTTCTGTATGCTCCATCAATATAATAAGGAACAAATATTCACGCCAATGATTCTTTTGGTGATCATTGCATACATAAGAAACCCAGGTTTCAGGATTTTTCATCTTTTCAATAGGCATGTAATCAGCGACCGTCGATTAGCTGGCAGTTTTTATTTTCCGCTTCTTTTCCACACTAGTAATTAAGTCAAATCAAAATACTGTTACAAAGATGTTTTTGAAACACACACAAACCCGCTAGGGCGTTACGAACTATTACTATAGCACCTCTATTAGCGTTTTTATACGTCAATTACTGTCATCAAGAAATGAGTAGAATACACCAGAACTTCGTAACATTACAGTACAACACAATAATGATTGAACTAGGGACTTTAACTAGCTTCTTCTCGCTGAGGGTGCGTACTCGGAGACTATTCTATAAATTATAGGTACCGGCAGGAAAATTAAAATGGTGTTGGCCCGCGGAGCCCTTGGAAGTAGTTAGTGTGGCCCGAAGGCTGAAAAGTTTGGAGACCCCTGCTCTAAACCATCGAATTCTTCCCGCATCCAATCACTGCAATCCAAAATCCTTCGAAAAATCCTTAATATCCCATATGTTGCCGACTTGGCACGAACCAGATACCTCTCCTTTCATAATAAACCCACTCCTCATCCAAATCCACTTGTTGCACAACTTGCTTCCGATTCCATTCCTGGTAATCCTCCGAGGCGCCTGAAAAGAAGATGGCCTCGTGATCTTCTTTTGTAATCATTTCATTTGAGTACTACAAGTTCTAATTTGTCTAATTTGTATAGTTATTTGTATTGTATACAGCGTATTTACTAAATGCGTTTTTATTAATGCAGTTGTAAATTTCAATTAATAAAAGAGTAAAAAAAAAAAATCAGATAAACATATCCAATAGCCCCATTTTAAATTTGTTTCCTTTGGAACGGAAAAATCCAATGAGTCATAAGGGAAAACCCCATAGCAAATCAAAAATATAACCTACATACCCCCTTCTACTTCTCAAGAATTCAGTGAGATGTCCATTTCTGTTACCTCTAAGGTGAGTGCCCATGTTTGATTTCTTGTCTTACTTTTTAAAAACTTTAGTTTATATAATCTATGTAAGATAGTACTGATTTGTTGATAAAATGTTGTATGTTTTAGAACTGAAGAGAATGTTTAGCATTCGAAACCAGAATTCTAATAAAATAATCTAAATAGAAGTGGCAATTAAGTCATCAATTCTAATTATATCTCTGGACTGCACATGAACATATAGTCTTCAAGTAAACTGTATTAATTCATTTATTTTATATTATCTGAGTGTCTTTTCCTTTATCACTCTAATTATTGCTTACTTTTATCAAGAAGAAGGTTATTTATTAGTTAAGCTTAATGTATTTTATTTATATAAGTTTTATTATAAATTTAAAATATCCATAATACTTTAAAATATAGGTCTAATGGTATTCGTTTAAAAAAAAGGTAAATAATTTCAAAAGCTTTTTATCAAGTGATAGTTTCATTTGCTGGATAATGTACAGATATACATGATAGAAATGGTTGCATCATGTCTTGAATAATCATCGACCGTACCCGCCAATAATAACTTCACGCTGAAAAAATAAATAAAATATTTAGAAACGGTTGCATGGTGCCTTTAATAATCACCAAAAATGAGGCGCAATTCAATCTTATTCTATGTTTACCTTTGGTGATAAGGTTAACACTTTATTGATACTTCTGTCCTAGAAAAAAAAGTTCCATTCAAAATAAGGTTTGACATCGACATTATCGAGATTAACCTGAAAAAATAAGAAAAAAATATTTAGAAATGGTTGCACGGTGCCTTCAGTAATCAACAGCAATGAGGCGCAATTCAATCTTATTCTATGTTTACCTTTGGTGGTAAGTTTGAGACTTCATTGGTTTCATTGTCCCTGAATAAAAATCTAAGTCGTAAATGTCGAGCATCATCGACAGCATCATGCTGAAAAAATAAGAAAACAATTATTTAGAAATGGTTGCATGGTGCCTTCAATAATCAACAGCAATGAGGAACAATTCAATCTTATTATATGTTTACCATTTGTGTTAAGTTTAAGATTTGTTTGGTTCTACCATCATTGAAAATAAACTTCGTTGGTAAATGTCGATTGACATCGACAGCATTATTCTGAAAAAAATTTTTTAGAAATGGTTGCATGGTGCCTTCAACAATCAACAGCAATGAGGCACAATTGTGTCGTCTAGTTGCAAAACCGGCTATCTCCAAAAAACAAAATTTTTCAGGAAAGCTGATTTTCTGTAACATTACGCCAAAACGATGTAGGGACAAAATCTCTTCGGTTTTTAGTGGCACAAGGGTAGTGTGTTTGAAAGCACTTTTTGAAATGGAAGGGGCAAGTGGAAGAATTTTTTATTTTGGATTTGGCCACTTTTGCAACTCATTTTGGATTTGGCCGGTTTTGCAACGAATTAGAACTAAAAAATAACTAAATTTAATGTAAATTTTGGGTTTTTTGGGATGCAAATGAACAAAACTTTCTTGAATAAGTGAATATTATTTGAAACAATTAAACTCTGAAATATTGTGGAGTAACTCAAGCATCTAGGAGGAAAAACTGGCGAAAATTGTTTTTAAGTAATTAAGTTCCGAAACACTTAATTAAGAAAAATATAACTATTTAGAAACTTATACTCTTGCGGCATTATCGTCTTCAACAGGCTCACACATTTAGTCCTGATGTTCTTCTTTATCCCTCTCATTTACTTCTCTGCTTCCTCCTTCTTGAGCAGCTGATGCTACGACGTTCTTGTAAAAAATCAAACGATCTGTAGAAAACCTTCCCTTGAATTAGCACCTTATTATTTTGTTTGGTTATGAGAAATCTCTTTGCTGGGGTGACTTTGAAGTGCCATAGTGCAGGGGGTTCGATGAGAGCATTACTCCTTTTGAGGGGACTCATCCAATCAAGATTTGTGTAGTCTCTTCCTGGTTTGTACCGTTCCACTTTACGAGAGAATTCCGTCAAACTCGATCAGACGATAGTCTCGATTTTCCTTAACGTCTTCTCGATTTGGGCAAAAACCCGATCTGGAGGGGTTTGTTTCTTCTCCATGTAGCAGGGTCTCTTTGCCTCTCTCTTTCTTGCTAAATTAGCTGGAACTTCTTCTACAAACTTCTCCATAAAGATCGAAAACAAAGTGCACTAAACAATGAAGGCATGAACTACAGGAAAAGCAGGAGCATACTGACAGTTGCCTGATAAGAGGCCTTCTTGATCTGGAACAACAGCGCGATCTAGCGGATGTGGAGATGGCCGGTTTTGAAACTCACTTACGGAAGGATTTGGCCGGTTATGCAGCACACTGTGATTTTCGTACGCAGGTTTAACAAGGATTTGACGAGTTTTTGCGAGGTTTCTTGCTTCCAATAGGTGGAAAATGTATCTTAGGACTCAGAAAACAGAAAAAACGTATTTCTCAAAATTGAGGAGTTGGCCGGTTTTGCAACTAGACGACACAATTCATTCTTATTCTATGTTTACCTTTGGTGGTAAGGTTGACACTTCATTGGTTACTCTGTCATTCACAATAAGTTTAGTTGGTAAAGCGATGATCAATGATCGACATCGACAGCATCATGCTTAAAAAAAAAAAAATTTAAATATTGTTGCATGGAGCCTTTAATAATCACCAGCAATGAGGCACAATTCAATCTTATTCTACGTTTACCTTTGGTGGTAAGGTTGACACTTCTTTGGTTTCACTGTCCTTGCCTCTGAAGTTAAATGGTAAATGTCGATCGACATCGACAGCATCATCCTGAAAAAATAAGAAAATATTATTTAGAAATGCTTGCACGGTGCCTTCAATAATTAACAGCAATGAGGCACAATTCAATCTTATTCTACGTTTACCTTTGGTGGTAAGGTTGACACTTCTTTGGTTTCACTGTCCTTGCCTCTGAAGTTAAATGGTAAATATCGATCGACATCGACAGCATCATCCTGAAAAAATAAGAAAAAAATTATTTAGAAATTGTTGCATGGAGCCTTCAATAATTAACAGAAATGAGGCACAATTCAATCTTATTCTATGTTTACCTTTGGTGGTAAGGTTGACACTTCTTTGGTTTCACTGTCCTTGCCTCTGAAGTTAAATGGTAAATGTCGATCGACATCGACAGCATCATCCTGAAAAAATAAGAAAAAATTATTTAGAAATGCTTGCCCGGTGCCTTCAATAATTAACAGCAATGAGGCACAATTCAATCTTATTCTATGTTTACCTTTGGTGGTAAGGTTGACACTTCATTGGTTACTCTGTCATTCACAATAAGTTTAGTTGGTAAAGCGATGATCGAATGATCGACATCGACAGCATCATGCTTAAAAAAAAAATATTTAGAAATTGTTGCATGGAGCCTTTAATAATCACCAGCAATGAGGCACAATTGAACCTTATTCTACGTTTACCTTTGGTGGTAAGGTTGACACTTCTTTGGTTTCACTGTCCTTGCCTCTGAAGTTAAATCGTAAATGTCGATCAACATCAACAGCATCATACTGAAAAAATAAGAAAAAATTATTTAGAAATGCTTGCACGGTGCCATCAATAATTAACAGCAATGAGGCACAATTCAATCTTATTCTACGTTTACCTTTGGTGGTAAGGTTGACACTTCTTTGGTTTCACTGTCCTTGCCTCTGAAGTTAAATGGTAAATGTCGATCGACATCGACAGCATCATACTGAAAAAATAAGAAAACATTATTTAGAAATGCTTGCACGGTGCCATCAATAATTAACAGCAATGAGGCACAATTCAATTTTATTCTATGTTTACCTTTGGTGGTAAGGTTGACACTTCAGTGGTTACTCTGTCATTCACAATAAGTTTAGTTGGTAAAGCGATGATCGAATGATCGACATCGACAGCATCATGCTTAAAAAAAAAATATTTAGAAATTGTTGCATGGAGCCTTCAATAATTAACAGAAATGAGGCACAATTCAATCTTATTCTATGTTTACCTTTGGTGGTAAGGTTGACACTTCTTTGGTTTCACTGTCCTTGCCTCTGAAGTTAAATGGTAAATGTCGATCGACATCGACAGCATCATACTGAAAAAAATAAGAAAAACATTATTTAGAAATGCTTGCACGGTGCCATCAATAATTAACAGCAATGAGGCACAATTCAATTTTATTCTATGTTTACCTTTGGTGGTAAGGTTGACACTTCAGTGGTTACTCTGTCATTCACAATAAGTTTAGTTGGTAAAGCGATGATCGAATGATCGACATCGACAGCATCATGCTTAAAAAAAAAATATTTAGAAATTGTTGCATGGAGCCTTTAATAATCACCAGCAATGAGGCACAATTCAATCTTATTCTACGTTTACCTTTGGTGGTAAGGTTGACACTTCTTTGGTTTCACTGTCCTTGCCTCTGAAGTTAAATAGTAAATGTCGATCGACATCGACAGCATCATCCTGAAAAAATAAGAAAAAATTATTTAGAAATGCTTGCACGGTGCCTTCAATAATTAACAGCAATGAGGCACAATTCAATCATTATTCTATGTTTACCTTTGGTGGTAAGGTTGACACTTCATTGGTTACTCTGTCATTCACAATAAGTTTAGTTGGTAAAGCGATGATCGAATGATCGACATCGACACCATCATGCTTAAAAAAAAATATTTAGAAATTGTTGCATGGAACCTTTAATAATCACCAGCAATGAGGCACAATTCAATCTTATTCTATGTTTACCTTTGGTGGTAAGGTTGACACTTCATTGGTTACTCTGTCATTCACAATAAGTTTAGTTGGTAAAGCGATGATCGAATGATCGACATCGACACCATCATGCTTAAAAAAAAATATTTAGAAATTGTTGCATGGAACCTTTAATAATCACCAGCAATGAGGCACAATTCAATCTTATTCTACGTTTACCTTTGGTGGTAAGGTTGACACTTCTTTGGTTTCACTGTCCTTGCCTCTGAAGTTAAATGGTAAATATCGATCGACATCGACAGCATCATCCTGAAAAAATAAGAAAAAAATTATTTAGAAATTGTTGCATGGAGCCTTCAATAATTAACAGAAATGAGGCACAATTCAATCTTATTCTATGTTTACCTTTGGTGGTAAGGTTGACACTTCTTTGGTTTCACTGTCCTTGCCTCTGAAGTTAAATCGTAAATGTCGATCGACATCAACAGCATCATACTAAAAAAATAAGAAAAAATTATTTAGAAATGCTTGCACGGTGCCTTCAATAATTAACAGCAATGAGGCACAATTCAATCTTATTCTATGTTTACCTTTGGTGGTAAGGTTGACACTTCATTGGTTACTCTGTCATTCACAATAAGTTTAGTTGGTAAAGCGATGATCGAATGATCGACATCGACAGCATCATGCTTAAAAAAAAAATATTTAGAAATTGTTGCATGGAGCCTTTAATAATCACCAGCAATGAGGCACAATTCAATCTTATTCTACGTTTACCTTTGGTGGTAAGGTTGACACTTCTTTGGTTTCACTGTCCTTGCCTCTGAAGTTAAATGGTAAATGTCGATCGACATCGACAGCATCATCCTGAAAAAATAAGAAAAAATTATTTAGAAATGCTTGCACGGTGCCTTCAATAATTAACAGCAATGAGGCACAATTCAATCTTATTCTATGTTTACCTTTGGTGGTAAGGTTGACACTTCATTGGTTACTCTGTCATTCACAATAAGCTTAGTTGGTAAAGCGATGATCGAATGATCGACATCGACAGCATCATGCTTAAAAAAAAAATATTTAGAAATTGTTGCATAGAGCCTTTAATAATCACCAGCAATGAGGCACAATTCAATCTTATTCTACGTTTACCTTTGGTGGTAAGGTTGACACTTCTTTGGTTTCACTGTCCTTGCCTCTGAAGTTAAATAGTAAATGTCGATCGACATCGACAGCATCATCCTGAAAAAATAAGAAAAAATTATTTAGAAATGCTTGCACGGTGCCTTCAATAATTAACAGCAATGAGGCACAATTCAATCTTATTCTATGTTTACCTTTGGTGGTAAGGTTGACACTTCATTGGTTACTCTGTCATTCACAATAAGCTTAGTTGGTAAAGCGATGATCGAATGATCGACATCGACAGCATCATGCTTAAAAAAAAAATATTTAGAAATTGTTGCATAGAGCCTTTAATAATCACCAGCAATGAGGCACAATTCAATCTTATTCTACGTTTACCTTTGGTGGTAAGGTTGACACTTCTTTGGTTTCACTGTCCTTGCCTCTGAAGTTAAATAGTAAATGTCGATCGACATCGACAGCATCATCCTGAAAAAATAAGAAAAAATTATTTAGAAATGCTTGCACGGTGCCTTCAATAATTAACAGCAATGAGGCACAATTCAATCTTATTCTATGTTTACCTTTGGTGGTAAGGTTGACACTTCATTGGTTACTCTGTCATTCCCAATAAGTTTAGTTGGTAAAGCGATGATCGAATGATCGACATCGACAGCAACATGCTTAAAAAAAAAATATTTAGGAATTGTTGCATGGAGCCTTTAATAATCACCAGCAATGAGGCACAATTCAATCTTATTCTACGTTTACCTTTGGTGGTAAGGTTGACACTTCTTTGGTTTCAATGTCCTTGCCTCTGAAGTTATATGGTAAATGTCGATCGACATCGACAGCATCATCCTGAAAAAATAAGAAAAAAATTATTTAGAAGTTGTTGCACGGTGCCTTCAATAATCACCAGCAATGAGGCACAATTCAATCTTATTCTACGTTTACCTTTGGTGGTAAGATTGACACTTCTTTAGTTTCACTGTCCCTGAATCTTAAGTGAAATGGATCGACAACATCATCCTGAAAAAATAAGAAAAAAAATTATTTAGACATGGTTGCATGGAGCCTTCAATAATTAACAGCAATGAGGCACAATTCAATCTTATTCTATGTTTACCTTTGGTGGTAAGGTTGACACTTCTTTGGTTTCACTGTCCCTGAATCTTAAGTGAAATGGATCGACAACATCATCCTGAAAAAATAAGAAAAAAATTATTTAGACATGGTTGCATGGAGCCTTCAATAATTAACAGCAATGAGGCACAATTCAATCTTATTCTATGTTTACCTTTGGTGGTAAGGTTGACACTTCATTGGTTACTCTGTTATTCACAATAAGTTTAGTTGGTAAAGCGATGTTCGAATGATCGACATCGACAGCATCATGCTTAAAAAAAAATATTTAAAAATGGTTGCATGGTGCCTTTAATAATCACCAACAATGAGGCGCAATTCAATCTTATTATATGTTTACCTTTTGTAGTAAGTTTGAGTCTTCATTGTCTCCACTGTCCCCGAATAAAAATTTAAATCGTGAATGTCGAGAATCATCGACATTATCATCCTGAAAAAATAAGCAAAAAAATATTTAAAAATGGTTGCAAGGTGCCTTTAATAATCACCAGCAATGAGGCACAATTCAATCTTATCCTACGTTTACCTTTGGTGGTAAGGTTGACACCTCTTTGGTTTCACTGTCCCTGAATCTTAAGTGAAATGGATCGAAAACATCATCCTGAAAAAATAAGAAAAAAATTATTTAGAAATGGTTGCATGGAGCCTTCAATAATTAACAGCAATGAGGCACAATTCAATCTTATTCTATGTTTACCTTTGGTGGTAAGGTTGACACTTCTTTGGTTTCACTGTCCCTGAATCTTAAGTGAAATGGATCGAAAACATCATCCTGAAAAAATAAGAAAAAAATTATTTAGAAATGGTTGCATGGAGCCTTCAATAATTAACAGCAATGAGGCACAATTCAATCTTATTCTATGTTTACCTTTGGTGGTAAGGTTGACACTTCTTTGGTTTCACTGTCCCTGAATCTTAAGTGAAATGGATCGAAAACATCATCCTGAAAAAATAAGAAAAAAATTATTTAGAAATGGTTGCAAGGTGCCTTCAATAATTAACAGCAATGAGGCACAATTCAATCTTATTCTATGTTTACCTTTGGTGGTAAGGCTGACACTTCTTTGGTTTCACTGTCCCTGAATCTTAAGTGAAATGGATCGAAAACATCATCCTGAAAAAATAAGAAAAAAATTATTTAGAAATGGTTGCATGGAGCCTTCAATAATTAACAGCAATGAGGCACAATTCAATCTTATTCTATGTTTACCTTTGGTGGTAAGGTTGACACTTCTTTGGTTTCACTGTCCCTGAATCTTAAGTGAAATGGATCGAAAACATCATCCTGAAAAAATAAGAAAAAAATTATTTAGAAATGGTTGCATGGAGCCTTCAATAATTAACAGCAATGAGGCACAATTCAATCTTATTCTATGTTTACCTTTGGTGGTAAGGTTGATACTTCTTTGGTTTCACTGTCCCTGAATCTTAAGTGAAATGGATCGAAAACATCATCCTGAAAAAATAAGAAAAAAAAATTATTTAGAAATGGTTGCATGGAGCCTTCAATAATTAACAGCAATGAGGCACAATTCAATCTTATTCTATGTTTACCTTTGGTGGTAAGGTTGACACTTCTTTGGTTTCACTGTCCCTGAATCTTAAGTGAAATGGATCGAAAACATCATCCTGAAAAAATAAGAAAAAAATTATTTAGAAATGGTTGCATGGAGCCTTCAATAATTAACAGCAATGAGGCACAATTCAATCTTATTCTATGTTTACCTTTGGTGGTAAGGTTGATACTTCTTTGGTTTCACTGTCCCTGAATCTTAAGTGAAATGGATCGAAAACATCATCCTGAAAAAATAAGAAAAAAATTATTTAGAAATGGTTGCATGGAGCCTTCAATAATTAACAGCAATGAGGCACAATTCAATCTTATTCTATGTTTACCTTTGGTGGTAAGGTTGACACTTCTTTGGTTTCACTGTCCCTGAATCTTAAGTGAAATGGATCGAAAACATCATCCTGAAAAAATAAGAAAAAAATTATTTAGAAATGGTTGCATGGAGCCTTCAATAATTAACAGCAATGAGGCACAATTCAATCTTATTCTATGTTTACCTTTGGTGGTAAGGTTGACACTTCTTTGGTTTCACTGTCCCTGAATCTTAAGTGAAATGGATCGAAAACATCATCCTGAAAAAAAAAGAAAAAAATTATTTAGAAATGGTTGCATGGAGCCTTCAATAATTAACAGCAATGAGGCACAATTCAATCTTATTCTATGTTTACCTTTGGTGGTAAGGTTGACACTTCTTTGGTTTCACTGTCCCTGAATCTTAAGTGAAATGGATCGAAAACATCATCCTGAAAAAATAAGAAAAAAATATTTAAAAATGGTTGCATGGTGCCTTTAATAATCACCAGCAATGAGGCGCAATTCAATCTTATTATATGTTTACCTTTTGTAGTAAGTTTGAATCTTCATTGTCTCCACTGTCCCCGAATAAAAATTTAAATCGTGAATGTCGAGAATCATCGACAGCATCATCCTGAAAAAATATTTTCAGAAATGGTTGCGTGGTGCCTTTAATAATCACCTGAGGGTCCAATGGTTGAATATGTATAAGATTTGTTCTAAATCATGCTCAATCGCCAGGTTTTTCCAATTAAGGATACCTACTTAGTAGAGGCTAGATATATAAATATATTGAAGTTAATGTATATATTAAAAAAAAAATTGTAATAGGTATACCGGTGGAAAAGCCACGCAGACTCCTACAAGGAAGAGGCAAATAATTAACTTGATCATGTTGTTCCTGGCAGGGAATGACACCGGGACCATCGGCTGTGGTTCTTATAGTGGGCTATCTATGAGGGAGTGGGGGTGAGGTATTTGTGTTTGCCTTGAAGCGTTTATTGGAATCAATTTCATTTAATTGAATTTTTATTGTTCGATTAACTAATTCAAATAAATAAATTTTGTTATTAATAAATTAATGAAAAATTTAATTGTATTAGGCACGTTGATGTAGAAAACCTAAAACGGTACACCTAAAGGGCTTTAGGAGAACCGTTTTTCTGATGGAGTGATTGAAAACGATCGAGGCAAACTTTATCCTGGAATGACCTATCTTTAAAAAATTATAAAAAATGGGAGCAGTCACCCTGAGAGACAGAATTGTGGTAGTGTCCTAACCACACTATGTTATATCGCCACATCATGTCATATGAGTTTGTGACATCTATGAAGACTGCTATCAAATGCTCTGATTTTAGGAAGGTATTTTGAATTTCGTTTTCTAACTTTGTGTTTAGAATCCAAAAGTAAAAAAGAAGTTTTTCGAGTCAAAGAAGAGCGTTAGACTATTGTTTAAATTTTTCGACCCTTCTCTCCCCTATCGATCCTCCATCGACCCATCTCTGTCTTGGTCTGCCGACTTAGGTCAACAACTTCTGGAGTAAGGTTTCCTCCATTTTAGAAATTGTCCAGCATTCAGATGCACAGGTTAGAATAGGTCCTATTAAGGTTTTATACAGCTGGACTTTTGCGTTAGAGGTTTCTACTTCCAAACAACAATAGTTTGGAGCCAGTAATCTTCTATTTATTTCCTGCTGCATGTTGTCGGAGTTCACTTGAGTCCCTAAATAAATAAACTCTTTGACTTGTTCAAATGTGAAGACCCCGATTATTATTTGGCTCTCCTACCGAGCCCCTGCTCGCGGGCCAGCTATCATGGAGTTGGTTTTCTCCTAGTTCACCTCCAGGCCCACTTCCTGAGCTGCCTCCTGGAGAGCAAGAAAAGCCTCTCTCACAGATTCTAGGCTTATTCCAATTATGTCCAGATCGCCCGCAAAACCAAGTATTTGTACTGAACGATTAGGTAAACTGCCCCCAATCTGCAAACCTGACTTCCTTACTGCTCACTCCAGCGCCATATTAAATAAAAGGCAGGCAAGACTGTCACCCTGGCTAAGGCCTTTGTAAGTCTCAAAATCTCTTGATAGAGCTCCATGTACTTGGACTGCACATTCCACCTTATGCGTCGGTCTACAACGTTAAATGCAAGGATATGCAATACAACGTTTTTGACCCAACTCTCTTTTTAGTTGTATCATCAACCATTTTTAAACATTTTGGGGAAACAATGATCTATCGTTTCATAAAAAAATTAATTTATTATAATTATATATGTTATAAAAAAAAAAATCCTTCTTAAAATAAACATAAAAAAGTTATATATTTTCCTAAAAGCAGTCTTATGAATAAAAAAAAAAAAAAGAACAATTTCTTTTAGCCTTTTTCATATTTTCTTATCTAAAAGGAAATTAAGTTTAGTACAAACTAAAATAATGGTGGTATTTAACACAGGCAATAGAAATCAGTGTATATTTTAAGGAATTTTCACTGGGCGACATACGGGACGGCAAAAGTACCGGGGGTAAGGCGGGGGGTCCCGAAAAAAGTTTCAAAATTAAGTGTCAAATGACGCATTTTTAGGCCGTTATAACTCTTAATTAACATGGTCCGTGAGGTTTTGAATACCGGGAACTCCCTATTTCAATTAATGATCCCAAGCCCTTTGACAATTAATTTGGTCCACTCTTTGATGTATGAACCCATTTTTAAATTGACACCAGGGGCCTATTTCATAAAGATAGAAGTACAACTCTACAGCTACAATTCCAAAAAAACCTTGACATTTGAGCTCCCATAGATCGGTTTCAAGGTTTTTTTTTAATTGTAGCTGTGGAGTTGAACTTTTTACCATTTTTATCATTATTTTGAAAAACTGTATTTAAATTGTAATTTTTACTCCCGTAAAAATTTCCCGGCACCGGCTACGTTCACGGGGCGACAAAGTCATGGAACTTTGTTTGTGCCCAGTTTATATGTTATTTTATGCTATGATAGAAACAGAAGTAAAATCAAACATAAGATAATTACTTAGTTACAACTATAAACAAAGGATAACATTTAGTCTTGATAAGCTATTCATCAGTCTTCAATTATTTGATTTTTGAGACCAATTGTAAAAAGTGACATCACGATTTGTTCCGCATAGAGGATCAGTAAGTTTCAGAGGATATTGGGTAGGTAAAAGCAAACCTTCCTTTCCTACGAATGGTATACCACCAAAGAGTATTCTTGCGTCACACAATTTTCATCCCGTACCTATCTGGTTTAGCCGGGATATACATTTTGAATGGATATTTGCCCCTGAAGCTAAGGAGTTTGAATTAGCAGTAGTAGGACATATCATACAACGTGGGGTCATATTGATCCGTAACAAAGATTCTCTCAATGTATTCAAATGTTACAAGGTCATTCAACTTTGGAACACTTGTCAAACGGTGCCCACACACTGCACAGATACTAGATGAAAAGCTACTCAAGGTCTCAACCCCCTCCCACCCTTACACTTTAAAGCAGGCCCGTTTTTGTCATATTCGGGTCAATTTGACCATTACGTTGTAAAACGAAGGTTATTCATGGTCATTCTTATCAAACGAACTAACTTGCACGGAGTTCTTAACTCTAACAGAGCTTTATACATTTCCTCCCTTCTGATATTATCGCATGCCATTGGGAAGTCGATAAAAAGATTTTGCGTGGTGATATTATGCTCTCTAGTTTTCTCCAGGATGGTTCTTATCGAATTCTTATTCTTTATAGGATACTAAAAATTTGCATTGGATTCCCAGAATCATTATTAGTTTCGCAAGAGAAAACGCTAACTTCTTCGGAAAGGTGGTTCTGTTTTTTATTGTTTTTGTTTTATGTTTGTTTGCTTTTTTATGAAACATCATTTCTTATTCGGTAATTTGTATTTACATCGGTAATTTCAGGAACAGATAAAATAAAATCGCATGGACCACCGGCGATTTCCTCCTGTCCAAGATCATGGCAAAGCTTGTCCATAGCATCAACACCGCCTCCATTTTATTCAATTCTATTACTTCTGTTATTTTAGTTTCCTTAGGGCCCTTCTTTAGCTAATAACAAACCGCTTAGGTTGTCGTCATTTGGCGATGGTCTGTCCAATGTAGTGGTGGTTCAGAAATACTGGACCTGTTATTTTGTAACAGGTATAGGCTGACTGAACGGCGTCCCTGTCACCGATATTCAGAAGTAACAGGTACGAGAGACTTGCGTACTCACTTCAGAACTAGTAACAACATTCATACCTATTATCTTCATACTGAGTACTACCCTAGACTAGTATTTTTTGTCACCCCAACCTGTTACCAGATACTCGTTTACCTAAACCAGTATTTTTACTTCCTCTCTTGTACGAGTATTTCTGGTCAAATATTGGCCGGTCTTTATTGTATTAGACACTCTTACATTATTTTTTATCTTATTATTGTTAATTTTAATAATAATTAAAATACACTCAAATATGAAATTTATACATAAGGAATCATATTATTTTCGCTAGTTATAATTCAAATACAAAATATGTATGCTGTTATAAAACATCTAACATCTTAAATAATAATTTGCCAATGATTTATTATCTTGTTGATAATTCATTAATGTTTTTAATTAAAGTTTTATTAACTGTAATCAGCCAAAGAAAAAAAATAATAAGCGTCATTTAACTACCAGTACTTTGTGAATAAAATGGTTGGGGATAATAAAAAACGTTTTATGGAAAAATTGTATTTTATAGAAACAATGACATTGAAAAGATTTTTTAAAAATAACTATACATATATTTATTATATATTTGGCTATATATATATATATATATATATATATATATATATATATATATATATATATATATATATATATATTATTAAAAAAGGTAGTTGAAAATGTAAACTTATTGATTAGAGCCGATATTGATTAGGTATGCGTGTAACAGGTATGCTAAAATATCATTGTAACCTGGTAAACGATTACGAGTATGGAGAGACGGTGACCTTGAGACAAGTAACAGATATTTTTTTGTACCTGTATCGGTCGTCCCTGTTACTGAAAAATATCGGTTTAGTCCATCTGACCAATTGCTGACCGCATCACCTCCTTGTATAACCGTTGGTCACGAAACAGTATTTCCTTTTCAGGTAACAAGTATTTCCTTTTTTTTTTTTTTTTTTCCTTTCTATATATATTTTTAAACAAGACTCCAGAATATTGTCGTTTTTCTTTTTCTATAGTTTTCTCTTGTGCCATTTCTATCGCCCCTTACCTCTCGAACCCTGCTTTACAGATTTGATCCAGAGATCCGCCTCTTCTACCAACAACCCTTTGAACATACTCCCAATATTATATTCTGGGACATCCTTAAGGTCTACTCTCCGAGGGGCGAGCATCAAACACCTTAATTATGTCGGTATATTTTGGAGGTTCCTGGTCAAAAAATATTAGACACATATTTTGCCGTTCCGACCAATGGGCCCTAGAAGCCGAGAAAAAAAATAAAATAACATTAAACTAATTTATTTTTTATCTCAAGTTTAAAAAATGATATCGACATGATTCTTCCACCAAGATTTTTAGTTTTGATTGCGGATTTAAGGAAAAATACAGTCGCTCCATAGATTTAGGTTTAGGTTAATTAAATTCTAAAAAAATGATTAGTTTTTAAAGCAAACTACCCTCTATAGATTTTTTCACACAAAAATTGACGTCAGATTCAAATTCAGCACCCTCAAAAACATTAAAAAACGCTTATTCAACAAAATCAAAAAATATAAATTTTTTCACGCTCTTTGAGGTAAATAAAATTTTTAAACAGATTATTGGTTACATACCCTTAAATCGCCATTACTTTGTCATGCAATTTACTGATTGGTATCACTGGAAAGAGGAGAGTGTAGTAGTTCCTTATCAGGCCACTGGGCCGCGCTGAACTCAGTTCAGTGATAGTCAGGTTATGGTTACCTTCGAGTTGTTAACTATCCTCAAATGCTCTATTCAATAAAGTCTTTGAATGCTTAAATCTATCTATGTTCCTTGTCAAGTTACAACAGAGTGGCGACGAGGATAAAACCCAACTGTGGAGAACACTGTCAAATAGTTACCAAGTGTAGTGAATAATTATTTATCATGGAATCGGACATGCATGCAGTCTTATCTGCTATGTCAGCAGTTCTAAAGCAGAACAGTGAAATACTTCATGCTATGCAGGTAAGCCAAAGACCTCTGCAAAGTAATTTTGTTTCCAACTTCGAATATTTTGACGAGTCAAAAGAAACATTTCACCAATATCGCGGGCGACTCGAAAATTGGTTTCACTTGCGAGGTATTTATGAAAACAAAGACCTGTGGGCCAAAGAACTTTTACTTCATATTGGTTCTCAGTTACACAGTATCTTGTGCTCCCTTACTGCCCCTGAAAACCCTGCAGACCTGAACTATGAAAGGTTAGTTACTATTTTAGAAGATCATTTATGCCCTAAACCGAATGTAATCGTCCAACAACATCGATTTTTGTCTAGAATTCAAAATGATCATGAATCTATCAGTCAATTTGCAACGGAATTACGAAAATTAGCTTCCACTTGTAAATTTGAATGTGAATGTAAAAAAAGTGTGTCAAATCTCTTTTTGAGAGCCCAACTTATTCGTGGAATAGGCGATAATAACATTCGAGAAAAATTATTGCAACTCTCTAATGCTACTTTTGACAAAGTGCTTGAATCAGCTCTTGGATATGAAGCTGCAAAAATTGATAGTCGAGAAATGTCGAGTCTGTCAACAGCTCTTTCTGGTACGTCTGTCAATCGGATATCACATCTCCGATCACGCTCTCAAGATAAACAATCTTACGTCTGTTATGTTTTTACGGAGTGGTTCAATAGAAACACATTGAACTTGATTAATGCGTTTATTGGAACACAACAGAGAAATAGTCAACTCGCCTCAAACTAGCAGAGAGGTTACACACAATGTATCTGTTGCCATGCCAACCGACATAACAATTCTCCCTCCTTTTTAAGCTTGTTGATACATACGTTTATGATACTTATAATTTAATACATAGAAAAATACATCAAAATTCATGAAACAAAATACAGAGTAATTGAACATTACAATAATACATATATACAGAGTAATCAAGATTACAATAATATATATGCAGAGAAACTTAAAAATAAATACACAAGGTGCCGAATTGATTAAGACATAACAGATTTTTCAGTAATTGCACTTAATTTAAATAGTAGTTACTGGAACATCGAAGGTGAAAAACGAATTGGTGGTCTCAGCGTGGATGGAGGTCTCAGTCCTTCTCTAGCTCTTTGTAAATTTGATTCTGGGGGAGAACTTAACTCTGGATGGAGGGTTAATTCAGTGGATTTATCAACGTTTTCTGAATTCACTAGAACTTCTGGTGAGCCTTGAGTTGGCTCTGGGTACCACTGCCTTGCCGGTGGATGGCTGGCATCAGGAAGCTCACTTTTACGTAACTGGTTCAGGTGCACCTTTCTGATGGATTCATCCTCTAACTTTACAAGGTAAATAACAGAACCGATTTGTTTCATCACCCGAGCTCTAATCCATTTCAATATACCTTTCTTAGGATTTTTTACAAGAACCTTGTCATTGATATTAAAATTTCTAATAGGAAAACTTTTTGATTGAATTTCATTAGACTCGTCCCTCGATAACACCTTATCAGCCGGGGACAACATACTGAGAAGGTTTCGAGCTTTAAAACCTAAGATCATGTCTGAAGGGGATTTCTTTGTTACTGATGAAGGAGTGGACCGGTAAGATATTAAACAATTGTACAATTTCTCCGGTAAATCCGTTGTTGAACTTTTGGCTACCACTGACCTCAAAAGAAGTTTTTTAATAGTTTGTACACTACGTTCTGCTTCCCCATTGGAAGCAGGATGGTACGGAGGGCTTAGCACATGTAAAATGTTCCGTTTTTTAAAAAAATGACTCCAGTTCTTTAGAGGTGAATGGAGGGCCGTTATCCGACACCACACACTGAGGAAAACCAAAACGAGAAAAACATTCTTGCAATTTTTCACATACTACTGAGGCTGACGTTTGGGTCAAAATCCAAGCTTCAAGCCAGTTGCTGTACTCGTCTACCAACAGGAGGATCTTACACTTAAATGTGTCTAGGAAATCTAAATGCAGTCGTCTCCCATGGTCCTTGACTACTTGGCATTGGAGCATAGGTACGTGAATTAAATCGTTCTGAGTGAGTTGACACGTTACACAAGTAGTCACTTGTTGTTCTATGTCTCGGTCCCTACCGGACCACCAGACATAAGATCTAGCGAGTAATTTTGACCTAACTATACCAATATGTTCCTTATGTAACAAGCTCAAAACAGCTGATTGGAGGGTCTTAGGGATGACAACCCTAGAACCAAACAATAAGCAACCTTCTTGGACTGACAAACACAATCTATTCTTGAAAAAAACAGAATACTGACTATCTACCTTGGAAGGCCAACCCTCCTTGACCCACTGGCACACTATGGAGAGGATGTCATCATGTGAGGTGGCTTGCGAGATTTCTCTAAACGTAACAAATTTACTTTCGAATTCGTCAAAAATAATAAAACACTCAGGCACGTTTGTTGAACCCTTAAGAGGTAGGCGAGACAATGCGTCGGCGTGAGAAATTTCTGAACCCTTTTTGTATCTAATCTGGTAATTGTAGGCTGACAAGATGATAGCCCAGCGTTGAAGACGAGCATTAGCAACCAACGGAATACCCTTTCGCTCTCCAAAAATAGAGCGAAGCGGTTGGTGGTCTGTTACTAAAGTAAAGTGACGTCCTGCCAGAAAATTATGGAAGTGTTTGACACCAAACACTAACGAAAGGGCTTCACGGTCTGTTTGAGAATAGTTCCTTTCTGCGGGTGAAAGTGTAGTGAAGGCGAACGCGATTGGATGCTCCACACCGTCTATAAGGTGAGCCAACGTTGCTCCGACCCCATAACTACTACTGTCAGTTGTCAATATCAGGGGTTTGTCAGGATCGTACAACAATAAAAAACATTTCTCACAAATTGACGACTTGGCCCGGTTAAATGCCTCATCACATTCTTGAGACCAAGACCATGGTACATTTTTTTTGGTCAGTTCATATAAAGGTCCAAGTAAATCAACAGACATGTTGACAAACTTGTGGTAAAAATTTATTAACCCAAGGAATGATTTGAGCTCGGATATATTTTTAGGTACTGGCGCATTTTGGATGGCTGAAATTTTGGAAGGGGAAGGGCGCAACCCCTGCCCATCCAGACAAAAACCGAGCAATTCGATCGAAGTTTTGAACCATTTACATTTATCTACATTCAATTTGACATTATACTCATTTAAACGATTGAGCACTTGTTCCACTGAAAACCTGCATTCTTCCCATGTTTTGCCTCCGATAATAATATTATCTAGATACGCTCTAGTATTGGGAATTTGACTCAAAATAGAATCCATTGTTGACTGAAACAAGGCTGGAGCACTAGATAAACCAAACATCAAACGGTGAAATCTGAACAACCCTAATTGAGTATTAATCGTAAAATAATGTTTGCAGTTTTCATTTAACTTTAATTGCAAATAGGCATTTGACAGGTCTAATTCACAAAACACTTTAGACCCCACTAATGACTGAAAAATATCTTCCGATTTAGGGAGAGGATAGTGATCTAAATCTACGTATTTGTTCAGGGTTACTTTAAAATCCACGCATAAGCGAATTTTACCGTTTGGCTTTCTAACACAGACAATTGGAGATGCCCATTGGCTATGCGCCACCTTACTAATAATTCCTTTACTTTCCAGAGAAGCAAGTTCCTCAGCCACTGCTGCTCGATGCGCATAAGGTACATTATAGGGTCTATGGAAGATCGGTACTGCACCCTCTTTTAATACAACAGACGCTTCAAAATTTTTTATAGGCTCGGTGTTTGATTCATCGAAAACTTTAGAAAAACGAACCTTATAATCTCTCACCCAATCGAATCCAACAGAAGGAACACCTGAACATATTTTAATATTATTCCTAGAGCTTACCACCTCCGGTCCAGGCTCAACGAGATCCACAGGCAACGGTCCTAGCGCTCGATTTGGGTTGACAAGTACAGAAGATCTCCAATTTGGATTGATCATGGAAAGCCAATCACGACCCAACAAAGGACGACTTAATTCTTTACCTGTAATTATTAAGGGCAATTTATCAAAAATTTTTCCTTCAAAATACAAAGAGACATTAACCTTTCCCAACACTGATAACGATTCACTGTTAGCAGCTTTGAGTTTTAGGTTACTTTTATCGATTCTAAGATCTCTGAAAAATCTGTTGTACAAATATACAGGAATCAACGTGTATGATGACCCTGAATCTACTTCAAATCCAATTTCGGTATTATTAACAAACAATTTTTGTATTAGGGGATAGCGAAATGAATCAAAACTATCAACTTCTACCGCGTTTGCGGCTTCTACAATATTAGCTTTTTTTTGGTGTTGGACATAATTTAGCAACGTGACCCTTCAGATTGCAATTAAAACATTTCCACTCTCTAACTGGACATGAATTTTTATCAATACTATGAAACCTACCACAATATTTGCATTTAGAAATACGTTTTCGAATATTAAATTCAAGTTTCTTATCTGAACTTGAAGATGTCCCTGAAGTGGCGTCCTTGGACTGGGCAGAGAACCTACTTGGTTTTGTCACTTCATAAACGTGCTGATGCGGGTGAAGTTGATTGACGTCATCGAACCTCGGCTCCCCTTCCATCACCCTGGCTTGTTCCAAAACGAGTTCCATCTCAGAAACGATCTTCACTGCTGAATCAAAGGTTAGATTTTTTTCAGACAGTAACCTTTTTTTAACCACCGAGTCCCGGATACCAAAAACTAACTGATCTCGAAGGGCTTCGTTGAGAAAATCACCATACTTACATGTTATTGCTAGTTTTTTAATTGCAACCACAAAGTCACGAATCGATTCATTTACCTCCTGGTTTCGACAATAAAACTTATACCGTTCGGCTACTTCAATACCTTCCGGAGCGTAATGATTTTTCAAAATAGAGCAGAGTTGGTCAAATGACTTGTCCTTAGGTTTGGCAGGAGAGACTAGGTTTTTGAGTGTTCCGTACATTTCAGGACCAATAAGTACCACCAGAGAGTTTACTTTATCTGACTCACCAGTGTCGTTCAAGTCGAAAAACGCCTCGAGCCTGTCGAGGTAGTTCTGAAAAGGTTCGAGAGACGGCACATAGGGATCGACGTGTCCCAAAACAGCATTTCGACGAGGATGACGCAATTCGTATTTTGCTTGCTCTTCTTCACTAGAGTTCTTTTCTTTAGAATTCATTTGTAACAGTATAAGGCACTAGAATACGTTGGTTAGAATAACGTTCAACAACCGACACCGTTTTAACTATCACACGCGAATTAAGAAAACGGTTCCAATTTACTCGTCGCCAATGTTATGTTTTTACGGAGTGGTTCAATAGAAACACATTGAACTTGATTAATGCGTTTATTGGAACACAACAGAGAAATAGTCAACTCGCCTCAAACTAGCAGAGAGGTTACACACAATGTATCTGTTGCCATGCCAACCGACATAACAACGTCCATCGACGAAACTTCAGTCCAGACAGTCATTCTATGTCACGGATTCGTCAAAATTCCAAAATTGGCTTTAAGTCCCTTGGCATTGAACGAAATTGCCTTCGATGTTCTAAAACTAACCATAGGTCAAACAACTGTCGAATCCCGTATGAAAAATTAAAGTGTGGGTTTTTGTTTGAAGACTGGTCACGTACAAAAAGTCTGTTTATCTTATTTACTTAAGAAGTCTAATACTCAAGTGAAGTCAATCGAAATGGACTCAGAAGATATACCCGATGCCTACTACTTAGACGACCTGGTAGGGGTCAACAAAATTTTTGATATTTTTGTGTCGAGCTCCAGTATTTTCTCTAAGGATGCTGCCAAGTTTCACACAACGGTTCGGTTAAATCAGCATTATAACCAAACTTTTGAAGTGGATTCAGGATCAGCATTTACTTTATTACCCCAGCGGGACTTCAAGAAAAAAAATTTTAAGGGGGAACTTAAGAAGACAGATGTACGGTTTCGTTCATACACCCATGGTGTTTTTCAACCTATTGGCTACGCTATTGTTCCAATTGAATATGAGGGTCAATCTGTTAGTGAATTATTATTCGTGGTACCGGACCAGCTTAGCCCAATTTTGGGCAGAGTGTGGATAAGACGCCTTAATATTGATTTGAAGCGCCTTGACTTGACAAAAACAGATGCAGCTGTCCTTACTCAAGTCAATTGTATTAAACCTACTCCTCAGTCAATAATGGAAGAATTTGCAGATATTTTTGAAGCAAAGGTAGGATGCATTCCAGGTATAACCTGCTCTTTGCACCTCAAGAAGGACGCTAAGCCCGTTTTCCTTAAAGCTAGGGAGGTTCCATTTGCTTTGCGAAAGGCTGTCGAAAAAGAGTTGGATGAATTAATCTCAAATGACATAATTTATCAAGTAAACCATTCAGATTGGGGTTCTCCCCTAGTTCCTATCCCAAAGCCAAACAATAAGGTCCGTCTAGCTGTCGATTATAAAGTTGCAGTTAACAAACAGATTCGGGATGTACATTATCCCATCCCATGAATAGATGAGGTTATAAATACTCTCCGGAACGCAAGTGTCTTCTGCACTCTTGACTTGTACAAGGCTTATCTTCATGTACAAGTGGATAACGACAGCCAAAAGATTCAGACAATGTCAACACACCGTGGAATTTTTGCTATGAAGCGTCTAAGTTTTGGTATTAAATCAGCTCCTTCTGAATTTCATCGCATCTTAGATCAAATATTATTCGGACTAAAAGGAGTAACAGCATATTTCGACGACATTGTAGTCTTTGGTTCAAGCTTTGATGAATGCTCTACAAATCTTATTAAATGTTTGCATCGTCTTCGCCAGTATGACCTTCATCTCAATCGGGACAAATGTCAATTTTTTAATTCTTCAATTTCCTACCTTGGGTATATAATAGAACACAATAAAGTGAAAAAGTGTCCGCAAAAAGTAAATGCCATTGTTAATGCTCCACGTCCATCTGATGCTGATGGTGTAAGACGATTCTTAGGATTAATAACTTATTATGCTAAATTCATTCCGAATCTTTCGTCTCTTACCTACCCATTGCGCTGTTTACTCAAGAAAAATCGAAAGTTCCTGTGGTCATCTTTATGCGAGAAAGCTTTCCAAAACTTGAAGGAAGAAATTTTAAGTGATCAAGTTCTTATGCCATT
This sequence comes from Euschistus heros, assembly GCA_003667255.2. Lineage (NCBI taxonomy): Eukaryota > Metazoa > Arthropoda > Insecta > Hemiptera > Pentatomidae > Euschistus > Euschistus heros. Next base: position 177,234 of record RCWM02000775.1, on the reverse strand, counting down.
TAATCCCGACCTACCTGTACTACCCTGTAGGGATTGGAGCTATTTTGTCCCACGTCGTTGACAATCAAGAGAGGCCAATAGCATTTGCTTCCCGGTCACTGACAGATTCGGAGAGAAATTACAGTCAACTTGATCGGGAAGCATTAGCGATTGTATATGCTGTAAACAAATTTCACTTGTATCTGTTTGGAAGACAATTTACTTTAGTCACAGACAACAGGCCGTTGAGCCGCATTTTTCACCAACATGCGAAGCTACCAATCTTATCAGCATCTCGTCTTCTTCGTTATGCTACACTGCTAAGTGGAATTGATTATGTCATTAAACATAAGAAGGATGAAAACATACATGTTGATTACCTGTCGCGTGCGCCTGTATCCTCCAAGTTACCAGCTTTTAATGATGATGATATCATTAATCATCTAAGTACAAATCAAATATCGACGACTTTACTACCCGCTAAGTCGGTTGCTGCAGCCACCAGTGAAGACTCTTATTTATCTACCCTATATAAGCAGTTGAAAGATGGTAAAATCCAAGATACACAATTTTCCTTGCAGGATGGCGTGATCTTCAAAGGTCATAGAGTCCTTATTCCTCAATCCCTGCAGTCTGCAGTTCTTGCGGAGCTTCACGAAACTCACATCAAGTCTTCAAAAATGAAAAATTTGGCCAGGAGGTATTGTTTTTTTTGGAAAAATATTGACCGTGACATTGAAGCATTCGTAAAAAGCTGTCAAGCCTGTGCCGGTACTACCATTGCCCCTCCTTGTGCTCCGTTACATCCATGGGAGGAGCCTACCTCAAACTTTCAGCGTGTACATATGGACTATGCTGGTCCAAAGGATGGCCACTACATATTTATCCTTATTGATGCGAAGTCAAAATGGCCAGAAGTAAGAACATCAAGATCAGCACCAACCTCATCCTCAACGATTGAATCTCTTCAGGATATTTTTAGTATTTACGGGCTTCCAGAGATTTTGGTGTCTGATAATGCCTCAATATTTACTAGCTCGGAATTTATGTCATTCTGTGAGTCAAACGGAATTCGTCAAAGACTAATCGCCCCTGGACACCCTCAAACTAATGGACAAGCGGAACGATATGTTCAGTTCCTAAAAAGAAAACTTGATGCCATGCGGATGGAAAAAGGAACATTATCGTCAAAAATTCAAAATATCTTGTTCCGATATCGAGCAACTCCACTTCAATGTGACAAAACCCCCGCTGAACTGTATTTAGGACGACAGATCCGCACAAAATTAAACCTGCTTAGGCCATACAAGATCAAAGCCCGTAATGCCCAAGTCTTTCCACCGTTGCGGTCAAGCCTCAGGTCATTTAGCGTGGGAGACCGTGTTCTTATAAAAAGGTATTCTAATGGGAAAGAAATATGGAAGCCCGGTGTTATCACAGATAAATACGGACAACTTCATTATAAGGTAAAACTAGATGATGGGTATGCCCTCAAGTGTCATATTGACCAGCTTCGTTCCTCAGAAATAGAACGTCGTGTAACATTTGCTGATCCACCAGTTCAAGAATCTCCAAGAAGAAGCCTGCCAGCTCACGTCACATTTGTTGGTCCACCAGATCAAGATCCACCAAGAGGATGTTTACCAGCTCAGAGCACTCTCAGCTCAGTACCATCCAGCCAACCGATCCCAGAAGTCCAACGCCGTCTTACAGAAGGGGACCCTACATCATCTGCTCCCGATTGCCATCCAGTTATTGAACCAACCATCCATCAGCCGCCACAGCAAGACTTGGCTCGTCCTCAACGTGTTCGCCGACCGCCAGCCTACTTGAAAGACTATATCTATTAAAATTCACAACCAGTATGTAATTATTTGTATACTTTTCTAAGTAAATAACTAAATAAATGGTCTATTTTGTAGTGTGGGAGATTGTAGTAGTTCCTTATCAGGCCACTGGGCCGCGCTGAACTCAGTTCAGTGATAGTCAGGTTATGGTTACCTTCGAGTTGTTAACTATCCTCAAATGCTCTATTCAATAAAGTCTTTGAATGCTTAAATCTATCTATGTTCCTTGTCAAGTTACAACAGAGAGCCTCAGCTTTCTTTTGATGGATATAAATGTAAAATGCGATGAACAAAAACCTATTAAAAAAAATTTGAAAATTCAAAAATCATTTTGATTTTTAACTTGAGTTTGAAACCAGATAGGATGATGAAACCAAAGACATTTCAAGCGCATTACCACCCTATATTTCGTGTAAAAAAATAAAGTTGATAAGTTTAACCGTCTAAACGTAACAAAAGTTGTCTACCTACCTGCCTGGTCAGGCAAATTTTGAAGCTTACGAATTTTTGTTTTTCTATTTGGATGAAATTTTGTATTTAAGGGTTCTTTTGAATGCTGAATTCGAATCCGATGTCGGTTATTGTGAAAAAATATATTGAACGTACATCACTAGAAAAAGTTTAGCTTTTACACTGTAAAATGTGTTAGAAAAGTTTTTTAGCCCTAGAATTCCATTTCATCACCCTCAAAACTCAGGAAACCTATGTATATAAATAGATACCTATTAAACAAATATATATATGGATGGTTTCATCATCCTATTTGGTTTCAAACTCAAGTTAAAAATCAAAATGATTTTCGGTTTTTTCCAATTTTTTTAATAGGTTTTTGTTCATCGAATTTTACATTTATATACATCAAAAGAAAACGGAGACTCTCCTCTTTCCAGAGATAACAACCAGTGAATAGTGTGGCAGTAATGGCGTAATGGCAATTCAAAGGTATGTTACCAATAAGCTGCTTAAAAATTTCATTTTCCTCGAAGACGGTAAAAAAAATGATATTTTTGATTTTGTTGAATAAGCGTTTTTTAATGTTTTTTAGGGTGCTAAATTAGGATCTGGCGTCAATTTTTGTGTAAAAAAAATCTATAGAGGTAGTTTGCTTGAAAAACTAATCATTTTTTTAGAATTTAATTAACCTAAACCAAAATCTATGGAGCGACTGTATTTTTCCTTGAATTCGCAATCAAAATTTAAAATCTTGGTGCAAGAATCATGTCGATATTATTTTTTAAACTCGAGATAAAAAATAAATTAGTTTAATGTTATTATTTTTTTTCTCGGCTTCTAGGGCCCGTTGGTCGGAACGGCATAATATGTGTCTAATATTTTTCTGACCAGGAACCTCCAAACAAATTGCCAACAAGATCTGTGAGAGACTGAGTGTGTCCTCCCCTTGTGAGTGTAAAAAAAAAAAATTAGGTGAAACTAGATCACAAATGTGGAAAAATGCCGCAGACCGGAAACCACCTTTTTTCCCCATAAAAGCTGTAATCTCCATTTAGTTTAAATAATAGGGTGTATAAAAAAAAAAAAAAATGACTGTTTTTCTTATTATTATTTCTTTGATATAAAATACAATTAATACTCAAAGTATAGTCCATTGTTATCGACCGTCATTACCCATCTGCTAACCAATTGCTCGATGCCACGCTGGTACCATTCCTTGGGATGGCTGTCAAAGAACTCTTGGACAGCATTTTCAACTTCCGCAAAATTTTCAAATTTTTTCCCTTGAAGAAAATGGGCCATGGATCGAAACAAGTAGTAATCCGAAAGTGCAAGGTCTGGAGTATATGGTGGATGAGGCAGGAGTCCCCTCCCCCCCACGAAGTTCTGTAAATTTTTCTTTGGTTCGACGGGAAGTGTGTGGAAGAGCATTATCTTGTTGGAATAAAAATCCTTTTCGGTTGATCAGAGCAGGATAACGCTCTCACAACTTTGCGTACAATCTTTCCAGTTGTTCGCAGTAGAGTTCAGAATTCATAGAGCATCCATCAGGAACAAATTCGTGATGAATAACACCTTCAAAATCCCAAAAAATTAGCTATTAGTTACATTGGCCTATCTATCACTATCATCACTGGTGGCGTAGTGGGGCTAGGCGCTTGACCGCTGATCTTACGAAGCCCAGTTCGTAGTTCATAGCCTTTGGGACTTTTTTTTTTTTTTAATAATTTATTTTGCGCATATATAATATTTATATATATGTATTTTTTTTCTCTCTTTTATTTCCTATAATTGTTAAAAATAATTAAAAAAATTAATTTCATCATGGAATATGAAAAACGTCGTGTTTCGATTCTGATGAGGAAATGCCATGTTCTGACTTCAGTGAATCGGACTCCAAGTTTCTCAAAGCTAGAACTTTGTCTAAAAGACAAAGGAATACTGCTCTTGAGCCTACTGGGAAGTCCCCCGACAAAAAAAAGAAAAAACAAAAAGATAAGAAGCCGAATGTATCTACCACACCACCACAAACCCGCAGTAAGACTATAGTCTCTGCAGTCACACCCATAGAAACAAACAATAGATTCTAACCACTAACAAATATGCCAACTGACAGCTCAGCACCTCAACAACTAAAACCTCCCATGGATTTCAAACCACCTCCTATCTACGTCACTGGTGGAGAAAATTACTTATCATTTTGTCGAAATATATCCGAGTTAATTGGTCAAGCCAATTTCCAATGCTTCTCCAGATATGAAGGCATCAAAATAAATACAGAAACAAAGGAAACTTACAAAACACTGATAGTGCATCCGAAAAATAATATATAGAATTTCATTGTTATCAGTTAAAAGAAGAGAAGGCCTACAGAGTAGTATTGCGTGGACTTCATCAATCTGTTCCTCCCGACGCCATCAAAAAGAGACCTAGAGGAGTTAGGTCATTCTGTCAGGCATGTCGCCAATGTTCTCCACCGTATTGATAAGCACAAACTCCCATTGTTCTTCGTGGATCTGGAGCCGGCAGAGAATAATACTGAAATTTTTAATATCAAAATATTGGTATATTCTGTAGTAAAATTTGAAGTACCTGGACTCAAAAAAGAAATAGTTCAGTGTACCAGATGCCAAAAACCTGGGCCACGCAAAGACCTATTGCAAACGGCAACCAAGGTATGTTAAATGTGCAGGAACACATTTAACTGAATCATGCTTAAAAACACGCGAAACACCTGCCTTGTGTGTCCTCTGTGGTGAGAGCCATCCCGCTAATTATAAAGGTTGCCAGGTATACAAACTTAGGCAAAAGCAAAGAAGCACCGACTCAGCAACAAATAGAAATTCAGTTCCTCATACATCCGTCACTGTAGGATCATCCTCCCAGAATCAAAACATCCCAGTCATCAATAGATCTCACAAAGACTTCCCTTCACTTCCTTCAACATCCAAAGCACAACAGCCTCAATATCAACAACCCAGCCATTCATCCGTTCGACTCGCAGACCCTCAGACAGCAACCTCAGCAGCAGGGTCATCTCAGACTCAACCAACTAATGAATTCACGACGGTCGAACGAAGAAATCGACGGTCACAAAATCAGGCGCCTCAAACATCTTTTCCATCCCGACCTCACAAAATAATCAATCCTTCACCATCAACTAGTCAACAGACACCACAACAAGTGAACCAACTGATGTGAACCTCCAGTACAAACACATGGGTAAACCATATCTCCTCAACAATATCCAAGCCAAATCCCATTCCAGGTACCGTCTTCAAGACAGTGTAATCATCCGTTTCAAATATCAGAACCCTATCCTACTTCCTCCCAAAGTCTTGGTGATATCTCATCGATACTTTCATCCTTCCTCCGTGAACTCCAAGAAACTATTTGACCCTTAGCTACCCTTCTCATAAGAGCCCTGTCAGAAATCACGTCCATTGTTCCTCGGTGATCCAAAACTCCTTGGCAGTTCTTTTATGGAACGCAAATGGTTTGCTCAATCACAGAAATGAACTAGACGTATTCTTACACGACAATAACATTCACATTGACCTAATTACCGAGACCCATCTGACGCCTACCTCTCATTTCCACATCAAAGATATTAATTAACCACCCCGACAAAACAGCCCACGGTGGTACTTGCATTCTTATCCATAGATCACTAACCCACACCTTGATTCCTTCCTCTCCATCTGACACCATTCAGTCTACCTCACTAATCCTATCCACCCTTCCATTTAACCTTACTATTTCAGCTGTATACTGTCCTCCAGGAAATAGCCTTTCCCAAAATATTCTGCAATCCTTATTCCAATCCTTTGTTGTAGCGTTGTAATCCCCACCTGCAATGAAGCGCCGCCATTGCACGTGGGGATTACAACGCTAAACACCAGCGATGGGGCTGTAGAACATCCAATTCCCGAGGTAGTATACTTTCCCGTGTATCATCCTTAAACAATTACCCTATCCTTTCACCTAACCGTCCTACCTACTGGCCTACATCCCTAAGAAAACGCCCAGATATTCTCGACATATTTGTCACCTCTCAAATTCCTACTTCCCAAACTACAGTAGATTCCTTAGATGACCTTTCCTCAGATCATAGCCCAGTTTTGCTTACATTACATTCTATTCCTATTATCAAACCTTCTCCTCCATCCTTAATAACTGGACGAGTAGACTGGGACAAATTCCGTTCGGCTTTAGAAAACCAAATTGACTTAAAAAAAAAACTCCACTAAAAACATGTAAACAAATAGATAAGGCAATAGAACATCTTGCAAATTCAATACAAACCTGCATAACAGAAAACACTTCACAAAATAGATTTAAAACTTCAGAAAGTATCTCACCACAGAATATTCGCATTTTATTAGTAGAGAAACGTCGCGCTAGGTCCAAATGGCATAGAACTCGATATCCAACTGACAAAACATATTGTAATAAATTGACTAACAGACTTAAATCAGAACTTAAAAAACTAAAATTTGAAAATTTACAAAAACAAACCGAACAACTAACTGTTTCCGATAAATCATTATGGAACACTACCAAAAGACTGTTAAAATTCAAAACCTTCAATCATCCTCTCCTTACTCCAGCTCAAACCTGGACTAAATCTGATTTAGAGAAATCGCAGGTATTTGGTGAACACTTACACAATATTTTTAAACCTCATCCAGATATCCTAAATCCTAATCATGTAGAATTTATTGAAGCAGAACTGGCCATTCCTCTCCAAATGACCATTCCTCCTAAAGCTTTCCACCCTTCAGAAATAATAGCCATCATTCGTAAATTGCTCTCCAATAAAGCTCTTGGACACGACCTTATCACTTCAAGAATCCTGAAACACCTTTCAAGGAAAGCAGTATTATTCCTAACTTACGTTTATAATGCTGTCCTCCGTACAACATATTTTCCCGATTCCTGGAAATCATCAATAATAAAAATGATCCCAAAACCTAAAAAACCGCCCGAAAATCCTTCCTCGTACCGATCTATTTCTCTCCTACTTATCATGGGCAAAATCCTTGAAAAGCTCCTATTGAAACGCCTTTATCCCATCCTTGATTCCAATCACATTATTCCTGATCACCAGTTTGGATTTCGCCAGTCTCATCTCATTATCCAACAATGCCATCGTGTGGTGGACGTTATCTCATCTGCATTGGAGCGCAAGATGTACTGCACGGGTGTCTTTCTTGACGTTGAACAGGCTTTTGACCGAGTATGACACCCAGGTCTGCTTTTTAAACTTCGCCAATTCCTTCCTTCTACATATTTCCTCATCCTCCGATCCTATCTTTCTGATAGAGTATTTAAAACTAACCATAATTCTACATACTCACCTGGGACCCATCCTTTATACAGTGTATACAGCTGATATCCCAACCCTTTCTAATACTATCCTCACAACCTACGCTGATGATACAAGGGTGTTATCAGTCAATGATGATCCATTTGCTGCATCCCAGACACTCCAGTCACATATCATTTCCCTTGAAGAATGGTGTCATAACTGGAGAGTTAAGATAAATCCCAGCAAATAACCTTTACCCTACAGATAAGATACCTTGGATTTTATCTGGGCAAGAGACTTACCTTGAGCCCTCATACAAGATTGAAAAGACAAGAAGCTGCACGTCGGTTTCGACTACTACAAAGCAGTTTGACCGCGATCTAGCCATTGCTTATGAGGATTCGGATTTTGCCAGTAAACCCACTTTTCATCACAGGTAACATTCCTCCGATAAAATCTCACATCTAAAGGGTTTTCCAATAGATTTTGACAAATTTCTAGCCTCTTAGCTGATTGTTGAGGAGAAAGTTCGTGAGGTACCAGTCTACAGGTCTTTTTCACCTTCCCTATGGAGAGTAGATGGCGATTAACAGTATCTTTCGACACACCACACTCCCTGGCAAGTTCGGGAGTACTTGTGGACGGATTTGACTCAACAGCTTCCTTCAGAACCTTATCAATATCCATTAATGGCCGCCCGGAGCCCTTCTTCCTTTCCAACGTCGTATCTCCGCTTCTAAACGTTTCAAAGCAACACCGCGCAAAGCGCTCTTCAAGGACACCTTCCCCTTCATATTTAACAATTTCACGAGTTGCTTCAATGCAAAATTTTGACCAAATTTTTGGATTTAGCATTAAGCTATCTATAATAGCATAGTACCTGTAACCTTGAATCTTACAAACTTCGGATCTAAAGAACAGTTTGTCTTCACCTTATTTGGGGAAGTTACAATGTCATATATTACTTCAACGCTCACTGTTTTTCAAAACAACTATTCACAATCTGCAAATCTCACAAAACTTGCAAATTTAATCAGCTTTCGAATTATATGTTAAACGTAATGGTTTTGTTTCGATTTCATGGTGAAATTTATCTTAGAAACCGAAAAAGCATGGTGTTCTCATATGGCATACAAATCAGTTACTTGTGTAAATAAAACATTATTACAATCCCTTAATGGAAATGTGCATTTTAAACATAATAAAGTCTTCATTTGAACATAGACCTCAACATTGCCATTAGCTTCTGAATGCAGATCATAATAAAGAATAACACTTTTTGCGTTGAATTTATGGATAGATGAGTCTGTTTTTACAGGGGAAGGCTTTTCTACCTTTTCATCAGGGGTTTCGTTGGTTTATTCATCGTTGTACTGCCACGATAGGACACTGTTGTATCCTACCACAACTTCATCACGATATTCCACCTGAAATTCAGAAGCTAACGGCAAAGTTGAGGTCTAAGTTCATTATCATTGGGCTTTAAACCTTACATTGAAAATCTAATAAAATAAATCCTAAATAATAATAATAAATAAATAAATGTAATAGCATATAATCCTCTGATCTGGTGTCGCTTTATTGAAAGTTATTCTTTATTTTATATTAAATAATAATTTTTTCTTTGCTTTTTATTCTAATGAAGAGTTTATTATGTTTAAAATGCACATTTTCATTAAGGGATTGTCTCAATGTTTTATTTACACAAGTAACTGATTTGTACGCCAAATGAGAATACCATGTTGTTTTGGTTTCAAAAGTGTTTTCCATGAAATCAAAAGAAAATCATTACGTTTAACATATCACTGGAAAGCTGATTAAATTTGCAAGTTGTGAGATTTTTAGTTTTGTGGATAGTTTTTTTTCGAAAAACAGTGAGCGTGAAGTAATATAAGACATTGTAACTTCCCCAAATAAGGTGAAGATCAAACTGTTCTTTAGATACCAAGTTTGTAAACTTCAAGGTTACATGTACTCTGCTAATATAGAAAATGTAATGCTAAATCCGAAAATGTGGTCAAAATTTAAAAATATTTAAACGAAATGGAGGTATTACAGCTTTTGTGAAAAAAAAAAAAAAAAAACCTGGTTTTCTTAAAAAAAGGCTTTTATTTATCGTATATCTGCAACGGATTGGAATAGAAAGGTGAGGTCTGCGGCATTTTTCTATATTTTTAATCTAGTTTAACCCAATTTTTTTTATACTAAGAGGTACTCACCCTGTATATAAATATAAATAAATTACATGTCCCGTTGTTGGTTCCATTTGGACTCCTAAACTACTGAACCGATTTTAATCAAATTTGCACACCGTGTGCAGTTTGGTCCAACTTGAAAGATAGCTTGTATCTTAATTTATAGTCGCGATATTATTTTGCATATTATCTGCAAGTCACAATTATCTGTTAGCTCTGTACGATTCTAACATATGGCGGTATAAGGTCTATTCTATTATATAAAAGGACAAGCCATTTTTCGTTTGTGATCACAAACCGCCAGAAACTACTGAACCAATCTCTACCAAATTTTGACTACATCATCTTTATAGCTCAAGGATGGATAAGCAATATTAAAATCTATTGATTTTCAATTATTTTTTTGTTGAAAAAGTATTAATAAGTGAATTACAGTGAAGTTCAAAAACGGCGGCAATTGCCATCTATATGAAAGGTTAAAAGGTACAGTGTTACATAGAGCTTGACATTGATAGTAAAATTTACTTATTTTCAATTAAATTTTTATTAAAACAAATATATGGAGTGAAATATACCAAATGTTAATTACATCATTTTCATAGTTCTAATTAGGTTTAGCAACTATAAAAATTTAAATGTACAATGTTGAGTGTTAGAAATGGGTTTTGTCACACTATCACATACTTACATGGTTAGAAATTAAAATCCAACCAGATCAGATCAATAACATTATTTCTGTCAAATGAAAATTATTACAAATCAAAATGCTGATCCTCAACTGTTTAATATTGTGTGTAAAAATATGAATTTTGGACCTTTAGTTGTAAGCACTGATAATGCATTCTATTATATGCAACAGTTTCTTAATAATCTCTGTCCATCTGGATTACCAACTCATATATTAAAATAGAAAATTGGATGTCTAATTATGCTTTACGTTATCTTCAAACACCTAATCAATCTAAATTTAACCAAGTTAATAATGACTGCTATACGTGAAAAATTCAAAAATATAATTTTCAATTGTTCACTTTATTAAAAGATTTTATCAATAAACATAAAAAAAAAAATCAATTATTAGTTAAAATTATCTGATGCCGGCAGTACACACTCGCCGAGGCAAGATGAATGCAGGCGAACACGAGTGTGTACTGGGTCACCTCGTGTTAGTTCGCCTTAGCTCGGCTCGGCTCGGCAACGCTCCGAAAAAAAGTCGATCTCTGGGCAAGAGTCAAAGGACCGAGAGGAAACGAGCGACGAGGCGAACGGACCCAGTACACACTGATTGTGAGTCTAAGCTCGGGATTCAGATTTCTGCGAATGGCAAGGCACTTCTGTTATTCACATCTAAGTTTCGTTTAACCACATTTCAACGCTTCCCTCATTCAATTTCCAGTTCCTTACTAATTAAGGAACTAAAGGAAAAAAAGATAAACTAAGAACTAGAGAAAAAAAAAAATTCCTGAATGGCTTCATTTAGACAATTAATTTTATTCATTTAGCCAATATATTTTTTATATTAAATATATATATATATATATATATATATATATATATATATATATATATATATATATATATATAGTTATGTGAAGCTCAATATTATTAAGGATAATAAACAAATGCATGATATCCCCTCTCCTAAATAACCCTATAGAAGGCCACCCCCACGTGGCCTCAAGAGACATTCTCCCGTCGCGCGTAGAGACGTGCAGATGTTATGCCGGAAGTTTTGTACTAGGCTATAAATTGTGCTTTTTTCTTGTTTATAATGTATGTAATTCTCAATAAAGCTTCTTTTTAAAAACTCCAAACCGCGATCCTTTTATTTAGCTATATATATATAAGCAATAAATAAAATCATGAATTCCTAAAAAGTTATTTAAATGGGTTTTTACAACTACTAATTAAAGAAATTCTAAGTAGTTAATTAAAGGAGCTAAAGTTTCTTCGAAAATTCGCTTAAAATAAATAACCAATCAGAAAATATCAAATAAATTTTGACTTATCCAGTCCTGTTCCGATGAATGTTTTTATCCACCATCTCCGTTTTTTTTTTTTTTTTTTTTTTTTTTTGCAATTTTTTCGTGGTTACAATGTCAACATACTTATAATATGCGTAGGCTGAAATAGCTGCAACTGCTGTAACCAGAACCCTCACATCCATCTTCATCAACTTCCAATAAAACACTAGCTTTAGTTTATAAAACCGAACAACTCAACTTCTACTCGTCTACGAGACACTCGGCGAGTGTGTACTTACACCATTCGTGTATACAGCTCGCTTTCGCTCGGCTCGGGTGGCCTCGTTGACGTGCGCCTCGGCGAGTGTGTACTGCCGGCATAAGATCTTCAGTTATGAGAGAGGGCGAAGCCTCGACGGGGGGATGCTAAGTTATATATAAAAGGACAAGCCATTTCCGTTCGTGATCACTAACCGCGAAAACTACTGAACCAATCTCTACCAAATTTTAATCACATCATCTTCATAGTTCAAGAAAGGTTTAGCAATAATAAAATTTACATATTTTTTTATTAAATTACTGTTTAAAAAGCGATAAATAATGCGGTGTGCAGTGAAGTTTTAACATTGACCGATAGTTGGCGAGCGCCATTCAAGTGAAGTTATGATCCGGTGTCATATAGAGCTAGAAATGTATTATAATATTTATTTATTTTCAATACAGTTGTCACTAAAAAATTTTATAAATATTGAAGCGACATGTGAATTACGGTGCAGTTTAAAAATCAACCGACATGTGGCCATTCTGCAACAGCGTTTGCAATAGTAAAACTATAAACTCAGCTGTACCAAATTTTACCTACAATATCTTCATCGTTCTAGAAGGTTTATAATAATACATTTTACTATAATAATAATCCACTTGTTATCATTTTTAATTTTTTTAGTTAGTGTCCTCAATAAGGTGGTAAATCGTCCACCATTCAAAGTTTGAACTCATGATGACTTCGAAACACACATACACATAAACATACACTCAACCCAAACTTTGAAGGGTGGACGATTTACCACCCAATTGAGGAAGCTAACTAAAAAAATTAGAATTGATAGAAAGTGGATTTATCCCCTTTTGCATCTCCACGCCTCATGTATAGTCTTGAGTGCCAGAAACGAGATATGCCAAACAGTCATATAATTTTATGGTTAGAAATTAAAATCTAACCAGATAAATCGATAAAATTATTTCGGTCGAATTGGATGTTTTGTGATGGATAAATTCCATACTTCATACACGATTTTTATCGATAAACAAATGAAATTCAATTATTAGTAAAAAATAATCTTTCTTAGTTCCTTATTTTTGAGAGCGGGCGAAGCCGCGACGGGGTATGCTAGTATATAAAAAATATATATATATGAAGCGATATGTATATATATATATATATCATATATATATATATATATAATATATATATATAAACCCAGAGCCCTTCCCCCATGATAGTAATCCTGGTTGTGCCACTGACTCAACAAGTTTTCTAACATTGATATTACGAATAAGTGGGGAATATGCTCGATTCTGGGTTCCCCAGAGTGATTGTGACTATATTGTATATATATATATATATATATATATATATATATATATATATATATATGTATAGTATGAATGTATCTTTATTTTATTTTATTTTTTTGTATTTATTTCTGTCACTTAATTTTATTATTTCATTTTATTTGATGTTTGTTAGTAATTATTAGTTTTATTTTTACGATTATTCGTTTTATTTTTTATCTTCTATTATTATTAATTTTATGTGTATGTGTACTTGCACATATTGTATGAATGGATACATCTTTAGCACTGTGACTTATTAACCTTCACTGAGGCAGATTGTACATATATTTCAATGAAAGTGTTTAATAATAAAGAAGATTTAGGTGAATTTTAAAATATGAGATCAGATGCAAACATTCTGTTAATGCCAAGCAAAAAAATTCATGGATTGCTTCCTGATACCCCATCATACCCAGTTTACGGATACATCCTCATTATCATTCGCTCACCTAAGAATCTACTCACGTTTTCCCATAATCAATGCCATTTCTGTCTTACCATGATCTCATTCAGATATCCTACAACATTCCCACACCCATCTTCATCCCTAAGCAGATTTCCTGGCGAAAACCTCGACTCTTTAACACCTGACTCTTCAACACATTCTTTAGAGCCCATATTTTCTTCCTAATCCATCGAAGAGATGGTTGAATGCCTCCTCATCAAATCTCCTATCATTGCTCAATCACCTAGCACCACTCTTAGACATCCACTTTCCGACGGTCCCCGGCTCCCTGGATTAGCCCAGAAATTAGAGAATTGATGAAGAGAAGAGATGCTGCCAGAAGGCGCTTCGAGGGAACTCGAATTCCAGAGGACTACTTCACTTTCAAACATCCCCGAAACCTTGCTCAGTCTTCTTTGCTACGTGCCAAGTCACAGTATTTCAACAATATCCTATCCCAAGCTCCTGATCCCAAGTCTAAGTGGCAAATCCCAAGAAAATTCTCTATTACAGGCTCCACCCCCCTGTAGCAGCTTCCCTATTTCCCCTGATGAACTTAACTATTCTTTCGCAAACCCCCACGAATTAACGAGCCACAAATTAATCCCTTACCACCAACATATCCTATTCCTCAAACCCCATTCGATCCCGATAGCTTCTATTTTCTTCACCTTTTTTTCCAAAAACCTAATCACTTCCGTACTCAAATTCCAGTAAAAATTATTAAACTCTGTCTTCCTGCCATTCTTCCCGCCATTTTACACATTTACAACTTTTCCCTACAAAACTCCACTTTTCCCTCCTCCTGGAAAAATGTCCTTGTGCCACCGCTGAATAAAACCCCCTCCCCCTCCTAAGTTTCTCATTTTAGGCCTATTTCCCTTTTGTCAAACCTGTCAAAACCACTGGAAAGATTAGTCCACTCACAACTCTCGACCTACCTCGAGCACAAAGATCTCCTCACTCCTCTCCAATCAGGCTTCCGTTCAGGATACTCCACTCAATCGGCCCTATTAAACATTGAGTCATTCCTCCATGGACCAACAGAAAATTGCAATCCTTGTCCAATTCGATTTTCAAAACCGTTTGATTGCGTTGATCTTACAATTCTCCTATTCTCATAAAATTACATAACGTTTCCCTATCCAACAGTGCTTTAAGCTGGTTGCGCTCCTACTTGTCTCACCGTTCCTAAACAGTTACCATTCCCAACAAACCTCCATCATCCTCACTACCTTTAACACGAGGTGTTCTTCAAGGACCCTCCCTGTCACCAATCCTCTTCTCTGCTTATATTAGTGACCAGCCTCAAGTTATACGCCACTCCCAGTATCATTTGTATGCCGACGACCTCCAAATTTACCTATCCTTCCATCCTTCAAACATCTACGAACCATCTCGTAAGATTCAGGACGATATTCAGAACATTAGCGGATGGGCTATGAAAAATAAGTTAGTCTGAATCCAGAGAAAAGCAAGGCTATCCTTATCGGTTCAAAACCAAGCCTTAATTCCCCTCCCTTACTATGCATTACTTTGCCTCAATAACCGTACAATTCAATTTCAAATTTCCATCAAAAACCTCGGAATCTCCTTTGACCAGCACTTATCCTGGAATAACCATTTTTTCCAAATTACCAGAAAATCCATCATGATCCTCAAACAGCTCCAAAGACATCGTGACTCGTTTCCCCGAAGTACCCGCCAACTTCTGCTATTCTCTCTCATTTTCCCCTACTTTGATTACGGGTGCTTGGTGTATGGGGGGACTGCCTGGTGAGCTAGAGATGAGACTAAGGAAACTAATGAATTGCTTCATAAGGTTTACCTTTGGTGTTGACAGACGGTCCTCACGTATCTTGCCGGCACAAAGAGCTAGGGTGCTTTTCCCTTATTTTTGACGGCAATATTTCCTCGGCACTTTCCTATTCCAATCATTAAAAACCAATAAACCTTTCTATATCCTCGACCTACTTACTCTGCGTTCCTCAATTCACCACCTGAATACAAGATCCCAACCTTACAACCTATATACCCCCTCACATAGAACAGCTTCTTTTGAAAAATCCTTCGTCATCCGTGCAAACCTCTAATTGGAATTCCTCACCTATCTATTTTCACGTTTCAAACTTCTATTTTTTGATTTATTAAATATTTCGAATAATTAATAATCGTTAATTTTATTTAAATAATTTAAATTCATACAGATAAGCGGAAAAAAAAGGATAAAGAACATAATGGCATAGCCGGTCAGAAGTATTAAGCTGTTTGATTCGGAAATTTATCTTCTACAGACAAATGAATCACAGCGAAAAAAATAGAAAATATATGAGCATCGACTGTCACGACGGCAAATCCTAAAACATGTTCCACGTTATTAATTCCTCAGCCGACAGGCTCACGCGGACTTCTTTTTATTTTCTCCATCCTTCATAAAATCCTACTTTTCCATTAATACAATGGCTGAAAATGGTACTCAATGAGATATCCCAGGAGTGGTGTCCCATGCACCTCAACATAGACTGCCAACGTCCCAACCCAACCCAGCACCTAACACTGCCTTCTATAGTCTTCAAGTGATCTGTATTTATTAATTTACTTTATATCATCTGAGTGCCTTTTCCTTTATCACTCTAATTATAGCTTACTTTTATAGAGTAGTTGCTTATTTATTTGTTAAGTTTAATGTATTTTATTTATATAAGTTGTATTATAAATTAAAAATTACCATAATACTTTAAAATATAGGTCTCATGGAATTTGTTTTAAAAAAAAAAAGGTAAATAATTTCTAAAGCTTTTTATCAAGTGATGATTATATTTCTGGATTGATCAAGTCCTTAACAATGACGTTTTTTTTAAATCACAAGGTTAATTTTATTGATGTAACGCCGACGGTTTTCTTATATCCTTGCCCTTTAGCATAAAGTTATATCCTATGGGAATACTAGCAATATATTCATTGGCGTCATCGTGCTGAAAACAAATAAGAAATGTTTTTTTAGAAACATGATGCTTTTTATAATCACCAAAAATTTATTATCATCAATCATATTCTATGTTTACCTTTGGTGGTAAGGTTGACACTTCATTGGTTTCCACTGTCCTTCACAATAAAGTTCGTTGGTAAATGTCGATTGAATCGACAGCATTATGCTTTAAAACATAAGAAAAAAAAAATATTTAGAAATGGTTGCGTGGAATAATCACTTAAGGGTCCAATGGCTGAATATGTATAAGATTTGGTCTAAATCATGCTAAAACCGCCAGGTTTTTCCCAATTAAGGATACCAACTGTGTAGAGGCTAGATATACAGGGTGTCGCGAATTTAAATGGCAAAACATCAGGAACTTATAGGGGACCGAAAAACTAAGACAAAAAAGTCCTTTAGAGATTTGCTCGTTTTCCTTAGTTTTAGAAAAAATCGCAAAAAAAAAAAACAAAACAAGTTTTCATTTTTATACTTATTTATTTACATTTATATTTATGCTATGTTCTTTTTAATGTAAATATTACTCAAAATTTCGTCCTTGTGCACCAATTCAAGCATTACATCTAGCACTGACTTGATAAATTGCAGCTAAACATTGTTATGATGATATTTGGTGCACTGCATCTATGATTCGGTCTCTTAATTGCTCTCTTGAGTTGATTGACACCGAATAAACTTTCTGCTTCAAGGTTCCCCATACGAAGAAATCCATGGGTGTCATATCAGGTGATCTGGGTGGCCAAGGTACTACTCCTCCACGTCCAATCCATCGTTGTGGATAATTTATATCCAGCCAAGCTCGAACAACTCTGCTGTAATGAGCTGGACATCCATCGAGTTGGAACCACATTTCAATCCGTTGCTGTAAAGGAATGTCATCTAAATAATTAGAAAAGTCGTTCACCAAAAAATATGTAAATGTGATACCATTTAATCTTCCAGGTAAAAAATATTCCAGTAATCAGTGCCAAATTCCAAGCCAATAGCAAATTCATGCTGAAACCTATTCTCTCTAAAAGCTCTGGGATTTTCAAGAGCCCATACATGATAATTTCTTTGATTAACAATTCCTCCTCTTGTAAAGGTAGCTTCATCGGTCCATATAATTTTTAATGGAAATAAATTATCATCGCGAATTTTGTCAAGAAACCCAGTTACTAAAATTCAATCTCTTGACATAATCTTGAGGTAATAAATTCTGAACTTTTTGAAGATGGTATGGGTAACGATTATCACCTTTCAAAGTTCGCGATATTGCTAATGCAGCAGATGCTCTTCGGATGCTAGTCTCATGATTGTTATCGAAGTGGCGTTGGACACAATTTCTTCTCCGATAATCTGCTCTTATTGCTGCCTGGAATTGGTCACCTTCATTACTTATTAAGAATGACCCAGTCTCTCGTAGTCTATTAAAGTTAATGAAAAGACTCGTCGATTAGGCACTCTTCTACTTGGAAATCGGCGCTCATACTCCCGCACCGCTTCTAAAGCATTACCGTTACAGAAACCATGCACAAAAACCATATCAGCGTATTCAACATTAGAATATGTATGCGGCATTGTGGTTGATACTATTCACACAAAAATATCTGAGTAACTGACTGAAGACTGATTTAGGAAATTATAATCCTAGAAGGAAGCCAAAATGTAAACAAATAAAAGAATGTAAAGGATAACATTAAGTGTTTACATATCTTACTGCCTAGCCTGACGAACTTTGAAAGGTGATAATCGCTACCTGTAACATTTTGTTTTGTTCCTGAAGTTTTGTCATTTAAATTTGGGACACCCTGTATACATATATAAAAGTAAATGTATATATTTAAAAACAAATTATAATGTAATAGGTTTACTTGTGGCATAGCCAGGCAGACTCCTGCAACGAAGAGACAGATAAGTAACTTGATCATGTTGTTTCTGTTGTGGATTGACACCGGGACGATCGGCTGTGGTTCTTATAATGAGGCTATCTATGAGGCAGTGGGGGGGAGGTATTTGTGTTTGCCTTGAAGCGTTTATTTGAATCAATTTTATTTCATTGAATTTTTATTATCCGATTAACTAATTCAAATCGAATAAATTACCTCATTAATGAATTAATGACATATTTAATAGTTTATTTTTTCTTTTAGTGTTTTCCTTCCTGCTGTATCTCTGTTGGAAGAAATTTATTTCTCAACACCGTACTTATAATACATCGAATACAATGTACATGTAGTTTTTTAATTTTTGTTTAGATTAATTTTTAAGCTCCATAACTACTACCATCCACTAGTCTCCCAAGTTTGCTCCCTCCCCACTCTATTCCCGATAATACTTCGAGGCGTCTGAAAAGAAGATGGCTTAGAAACCTTTTAGTGTGGATTATATTGAAGTTATTACATGTCATTGTATTTACTATTAACACATTTACTTGACTTGTATATTATTTTGTACAGTTGGTTGGTAAAAAAAAAAATGAAAAAAATAAATAAATAAAAAATATATAAAATAAATAACAATAATAAATAATAAATAAATAAATAAATAAAAGTAAAAATAAATATTATATAATGAAATGAAATGAAATGAAAAATGCATTTTATTCTGGGGCCATTGCCCTAAGAATAATTATAATGTACAATTATTGGCGGCCTAGCTGCCGTATCTATAATTTAGAAATATGATAAAGAAATACAATTAAAATTAAATTAAGGAATAGAAAAGAAATTTAAATTACAACATAAAGTAATAAAATTAATAATACATGTTTTAAAATATCACATGAAAAACAAATTACATCTTAAGGTTAGAAATTTAAAATTAGCTACAAAAACAAATTAGGAAAAAGCAAAAAAATATTCAATGAAAAAAAAAAAAATACAGTAGACAAAGCTAAGAAATATAAATTATACGGAAAAAATAATGTATCTTGTCTGATAAAATAATATAATTATGCTGAAACCAATTATACAAAATTTAGCGTAATAGTATTAAAATAATTCTGTACCAAAATCAATATTATACTTTGAATATTCATATTTCATTTTAAAAAATATTTTCTTCATTGATATGACTATTAGATTGAGTTTCTAATAAGTAAACGAAAAGACGGGATTTGAAGCTATTGTGAGTGGAGGAATGGCGAATGATGGAAGGGAGGGAGTTCCAGAAGTTCGAAGCTCTAGAAATAAAGGAACGTTTGAAGGATGTTGTGTTAAAGGAAGTTAGGTAGAGGTCTGAGGAACGGGATCTGGTTTTGCGGGAACTCACAGATGATTTTAATGTTAATGCTTTCAGGATATAGGGAGGTGACTGAGAGGAAAGTGATTTGTTAAGGAACGAACCTAGGAAGTATTGTCTTCGGAAGGAGGGAAACAACCATTTTAATCTTGTGTAGTGGTGAGATACATGGTCATAACGTGATATCCCTAGAACGAATCTCAGGCAACAGTTCATGAGCTTCTTCAATCTTGCGTCCTGAGATGCAGAGAGGCCTCCGTACACCACACTACCAAAATCGAAATGGGGGAATATGAGGGAAGAAATTAATAGTTTGACGAGTTGATTGAGGGAGGAATTTACGGGAGCGGTTTAGGAGTCGAAGAGTGGAAATTGTTCGGCGGATAATAAGGGAAATATGATCTTTCCAGGAAAGGGTTTGGTCAAAGATAATTGCCGAGGTTCGTAACGAAGGTGTGGAAATTTACGGGATAGGAGTCTATGGAGAAATTAGAGATTCCAGGTAGGGAGTTAAGAAGAACCTTAGAGCCCAACACAATAGCCTTGGATTTACAAGCATTCAGTTTCAATTTATAAGTAATGGCCCAAGAGGATATTGTGTCGAGATCTGCTTGCATCTTTGAGGTAGCTTCCTGCAGTTCACTAGGTAAAAAAGGAAAGGTAAATTTGTGAGTCGTCCGCGTAAAAAATGAGAGGAACAATGTTTTATGAGGGGATAAAACGTCATTAATGTAGGAACTAAATAGAGAAGGTGATATTGAGGAGCCCTGAACCACACCAGAGGTGATTGGGAGGGGAGAGGAAGGGGGAAGGTTAGGAATTTGGACTATCTGGGTGCGGTCAGAAATAAAGGATTGGATCCATCTGGTCGCACTATGAGAAAAGGGAAAGTTATTAGCTAGTTTGGAAAGGAGTAGGTTGTGATCAATGGTATCAAAGGCTTTGCTGAAGTCAAGGAGGATGAGGATGGTGATTTTATGATGGTCCATAGCTAGGTGGATGTCTGAGGTGATTTTTGCAAGAGCTGATTGTGTGGGAAAAGCCAGTTCTAAAGCCTGACTGAAAAGGATTAAGATGCTGTTCAAGGAAAGAGGATATCTGGGCATGAGCTATTCGCTCTAGAGGTTTAGAAAGAGTGGAAAGTTGTGAGATGGGTCGGTAGTCATTATCAGATGCTGGATTAGGAACTTTATTTAGGGGAAGGACAGTAGCTTTTTTCCAGGCTGATGGAAAGATTGAGTTTTCTGGAGAGAAAAGTTATAAATATGGAGTAGAGGTGCTAGGATTAATGGGAGGCAAAGTTTAATAAATCGTGCTGGAATCCCATCTGGTCCAAATGATTTGGAACGTGATTTCATCACAGCCTAATTATAATATAATATAAATTATATATAAAAGTAATAAGTACTGTTGGTCAGATATTATCAATTAACCGACTTCTTAGGAGAAATTCTATGATCTTATTTATAGTATTCTCATCGTCTCTGAGTGCTCTTGATATTTCTGATGGTATTTAAGTTGTCGCAGCAGTTGCTGGTAACGGCGGCATTCCTCGAAAATGTGCTTAATGGTTAGGTTACTATTGCGCACTAACAGATTCAGAGATGATTGCTATATTTTGTATGTTTTGGTCTGTTTGATATTGAAAAATAAAGAGTAGTAGCAATTGCGTTTAATTTCGGCAGTGAAAATACTACAAAGGTGGTGAAGTTTTTCTCTTGTGTTATGATCTCGGTGTAACAAAGGCGCATGTTGTTGACGTTTCAGATTTGGATCCATCTGTGTAGATGGCCATGTGTTGTGGTAGATATCGGAGTAGTTTTTGAAATTGATCATGATATTTTGAGGGGGTTGGTTTTATTTTTGTGATATATTGATAAGTCTAGGCACAGTTTTCGGTGGCTGATAGATCCTAATAGTACTGGGTATGGTCTTTAGACCTCTAATAGCAGATGAGTATCTTTCAGCGAAGGGAAGAGTTCTATTTTGTTTTTGTAGAAATTGTGCCGTGAATTTAGGTCGGAATAGGTATTTATAGGTGGGATGTGAGGGTTGTAAGTATAACCGGGAAAGAAAATTTGCTGCAAGTTTATGACTTCTGAATAATAAAGGTGGAAAGTCCGGATTCGGCGCATAAGCTTAAGATGAGACTAGTTCTGAAGGCGCCAGTAGCAATTCGGCAAATTTTTTTCCAATCATTTCTGGGTCATCACATAACTTTCCTTCGCATAGTAATGTATACCTGTAGGAAGAGCTAGTTCCTCTTATCTTCCGTATTTCTTCCCTTACCACTTTGCATGGGGTGGAGGAGTTAAGGTCCCGATGAATGATTTCTATGATTCCTTTTTTTTTGTTTATTATTATTCTTCTGCAGAGAGCTCTTTGTTTTTTATATTCGATGTGATTTTCTATAGACATATTTTTTGTGAATTTCTTCAGTGCTTTTCTTCGGAGTCGTATGGCTTTTCCTGCAATCATTATCAAACCAAGGAACGGGTGGTCTGTTATTACTGCTCTTTGTTTTTGGAATTGAGGCTTCTGCAGCTGCTAGTATGGTCTCAGTTATGGCTTCGCAGGCATCATCTACAGTTAAGTTATTTGGTGGGTTTTGTGGCGGGTTTGCTTGAGAGAAAAAAAAAAGTCCAATCTGCTTTTTTTCTATTATCCATCTGGGTACTCTTTGATATTCATTTTTGGTATTTTTAAATTTTAAAACTGACGGGGAAATGGGTCACTGCCGTATGGTTCTGGGAGTATAGTCCATTCAATGATATCAAAAAAAGTGAGCTGCTTCACAAAAATAGGTCGATAAAGGAGAGTGAACCAAAGCAGGAGCTTAAATAGGTTGGTTCGCCAGAATTTAGTAGTTGCAGATTGGCAAAATCTAAGAATGATTCTATGATTCGGCCTCTAGTGTTGGTATCTTGAGAGCCCCACAGTGGATTATGGCCATTAAAGTCTCCAATGTAAAACGGGTTTTGAAAGTTGTCAATGAATATGGAGAAGGTGATCTATTTCTATGGTATTGTCCTGGGGAAGATAAATATTGCAGAATGTGAAAGTGAAGTTTAAATGAAGTGTTGCTGCTACCACTTGAAGTGGCGAATCTATACCCAGCTAAGCTCGGGCAACTCTGCTAAAATGAGCTGGACATCCATCGAGTTGGAACCACATTTCAATCCGCTGCTGTAAGGGAATGTCATCTAAATAATTAGAAAAGTCGTTCTTCTTAGGTATTGTTAATCAAAGAAATTGTCATGTATGGGCTCTTGAAAATCCCAGAGCTTTTGGAAAGAATAGGTTTCAGCATGAATTTGCTATTAACGTTTGGCTTGGAATTTGGAACGGATTACTGGTGGGACCATATTTTTTACCTGGAAGATTGAATGGTATCACATTTACACATTTTTAGAAGAACGACTTTTCTAATTATTTAGATGACATTCCCTTACAGCAGCGGATTGATATGTGGTTCCAACTCGATGGATGTGCAGCTCATTATAGCAGAGTTGCTCGAGCTTAGCTGGGTATATTTTCGCCACTTCAAGTGGTAGCAGCAACACTTCATTTGAAACTTCACTTTCACAGTCTGCAATATTTATCTTCCCCAGGACAATACCATAGAACTAAAACTAAGCAAAAACGAGCAAATCTCTAAAGTACTTTTTGTCTTTTTAACTCGGAACTGTTATCACCAATCACCTATTACCGAAAAAACCTTATTACTAGTGATCATATTTTAAAATATCTATAAATAACCCTAAATTCGTATTTTAAAATAACTATATTTTACAATAGTTATTTATTGATAAATTCACTCGTCTTCAACTACAATTCAGAGAATGTGTTAAATATTTTAAAATATCTATATTTTTAATCAAAATTTATATTTTAAAATATATGATACATTTTCTGAATATCTGTAGTTAAAGAGGGTGAATTTATCAATAAAATAAAAAAAAATGTGTATATTTATAATATTTTCATGCTACGATTATTGTGACTTTAGCAATTATATATTTTTAAAGACTTTTTTTTTTTTTAAATCACTTTATTGAAATTTACAACTGTACACGTATACATCTAGTAAATGTGTTAAAAAAAAAAGTTTACAATAACATGCCAAAACTTGAGAAGACCTACTCATCAGTAGCACTTCAGTAAAAAAAAAAGAATCTACACAAAAAGATCTCTGGGCCATCTTCTTTTCATACGCCTTGGAGGATTATCGGGAATAGAGTGGGAAGCTAGTTGAGAAACTAGGGGATTTGAGTGGTTATGGAGCTTACTATGAAAGTATTGGCATTTGGTTTGGGCTAAATCAGCGACATATGGAACATTAAGATCTTTATGTATAAGTTTATTGGTGACAAAGTAAGGAGCATTGAGGGTTTTTCGAAGGATTTTGGATTGTATGGATTGGATACGGGATGAATTCGATGGTTTAGTAGAGCCCTAAAGCTCAAGTATGTGCTGGTAGGTGAGTCTTGTGTGTCCGATGCGCAGCCTAGTCATCACCTCTTGTTCCCTCCTAGAGCCGTTTAGCAGTGGCCATGGTTGAGCATTAGGGCAGAGAATTTTTAGTTTATTAGTATCCGGAACCCTGTTCCAATAATAAATCCACGCAGCCTTGCACTTCTGTTTAATATATATTTGATGGTCGCTGAGGATAATCGGTGAGTTGGGTACAGGAAACATATTTCTCGCCTCTTTAGCAGCGGCATCAGCCAGTTCATTCCCAGGTATTCCAACATGACTAAATATATTTAGACTTTTGTAATTTATAGTTATTCCACAGATATTTACACTTATATTAGATTCCATCGAGACACACTACCTTTTTACCTGTTTGTAAAATATAATACTCCTTTTTGAAGTAAGTATATAGTCCTTTGATACATAGTTTTTTTTATTTTTGTGAGTGGTTTCTTTCATACAACCTTTTAATTATAATTTTTATGGTTAAATCCATAGGAATATTTGTAAATAGATTTGTTAACAAATAAACTGAATATTTTTAATTCATTTTGTTTTTGTTTTTTTCCTTTAAAAACTCTGATGTAAATTGATTGAATCTGTATGGTTATTAGTATTGTCCAATATTTTGGTGAAGTATTTTTGAGAACAGTTCTTTTAAATAAAAACTCATTGTGATTGTACAATGATAATGTGGGGTGTTGATAAATTTGTACAACCTTTATTGTATTGTTGACTGTGAGTTTTTACTAAGACTGCACCCCTGACAAATTCATAACCTTTATTGTAATTTGTTTTGTCTTTTTACATAGTTTTAGTCCATACATTATCTCATTCTGTGATATTTATAATTACCCTTTCTGTTCTGGAAACTTATAAAATGAAAAATACCTTCAGGTTTGTTCAGTTATTGTATCCTAATCTTATCAGTTATTTGTTCGAACCATCTTTGATCAAATAATCTTTCTCTTGTTATCCTTTTGCTGCCATTCCTTTCTTTACATCCCCTATCCACAATTTCCTCTCTCATATATTGTCTTATGATATTATTAGAAACATGATGGACTCTTATTATGAAATAACTTCCTCTCTGAGTACCCATCTCTAAAGATAGTAGCATTTGAGCTTTTTCTTCTCCACTCTACAGATTTCAGCAAAAATAAAGGCAATTTATAGCGATAAGGAATGATATAATCTTTTTTTTTTTTTCTTTAAAGGAAATATATTTATTCCGCAGGAATGAGTTTAGGATTCCTACTTTCTCTTGATATTTTCAATGAAATATCTTAATAGAGGGTTCCTTTCCAGGAAGGATAAGTAGAACTCCATATCTCTAATCTTCAATGCTAAAAAAAATGTGCTCGAAGAGTTGAAGGACACAAACTCTGTCTACTTTAAATTTATTTCCATGCCCTGTTCAGAATACTCCTTAGAGTTTCCACATCATGCATTCCAAATCACATTCCTCAGTTGCAATGAGTTAATAAACTCCTGCAATTTGTAGCATGAATTAGATATCTTTCAAAATCTCCAAACCCATGTATTAATATTTTTCTCCTATTTCTAGAAAGCTTGTTTAATATCCCTGTTAAAGAAAGTAGGTGATTTTAATTTAATCCTTTGGTGATGTGTGTAACGCTGAGGGGACATGATATCAAAACTTTTTTTTTTTTTAAATACTTTCATTTACAATTAGTAACGCTGCTATTTCAAAATTTAATTCCCAATTCTGGACCTTTATAAAAGCATTGTATGCCCTATCTCAGACTATCACTAATCTCTGACAAACTGAGTGCTTTCCAGAGCTTATTTAAAGGACCTAAGTCAAAGCTTTCTAAAGGTGAATAAAGGCTAAATGTACGTTCTGGACCAGAAGTCTTGAAATTACACCAAATGCTTTAAAAAAAAAATTGGGATATAGTAAAAACTTGAGCTAAGATGGCCCAGCATGAATCCTGCTTCTACCTCTGTTATTTTCTTCTTTATTTTATCTTACAGCCTATATTTTAAGACACAATACATGCTTAGGTAACAGATTGATACAGGCTACTTGTAATTGTTGTCTTCATAACTGTTCAAATATGTTTTACTAACACCTATATATATTTTTTTTAAAATAAAATCTCGGCAGTAAAATTAAATATGGACAATTTTTAAAGATTTATTTAGTTGAATTCGTTTGTATCATAGTTGGCCTATTTATTTTTAATTTGTTATATTTTTGACAACTTTTAAATTGGCGGTTAATTGGCTTCTAAAATTTTTCGTAAAAAAACTAAATTAACACCATAATTTTGGTTGATTACTAATATACAAATTATTGACATTATTAGCAATGGCGAGGAGGATAAATTAATGAATTACCAGCCAAAATGTCTAAAAGTATGTTTGTAATAATGTTATAGTATAATGTATAATGTGCATATTGTGTATATGTGTGTATATTATAGTATAAGTATAATGTACTAATGTGCCTATAAACCCCAACAAACAAACAAAGTATGTTTGTAATAGGTTAGAACCACTAGCGCCAGGTCGGTGATCGAAAACAGAACGATGGCTGGCAACAGGAGTTATTCTAATATCTGCTGAGAATATAAGAACTGGAGTGATTTTAATAACTGGCGTTGTTGCAAGAACTGCAGTGATTCTTAACAGTGAAGTGATTCAAAGCGTTATTGGATCCCGACCAATTATTGGCAACAGCAGTGATTGATATATGTGGGACTAAAATAACGTAATCTTTAAAATAACCTAATATTGACTGGGAACTGTTATCACCAATAACCTATTACCGAAAAAACCCTATTACCAGTTTTATTAAATTAATATTAACTGTTGATTGGATAGTATTACATATATATATGTTATTAGTTATTAATAAATATGTAATCCAGTGATCAAGGTAGCAGGGGATGCTAGATCCCCACCCTTATTGTATGTAAACAAAGAAAGCGTCAGTTTGTCTGAGAGACGCCTCTGTAGAACAGCGTGTCCACCAGTTTGTATCAAGCTAAGTTGAATAAAGTGGTTCTTGTATAGGACAGATGTACTTTGTTTAACCTTAAACTTCAACAGGTTATGGGCCCAGTCGAACCCTGAAGTAAATTCAGTTATTCAGTGTTTCCGGGAGTTTTTAGTGCCGTGAAAAATAACGTGAATTGTCGGGGTAGTGTCCAACGTTAACGTCAGTGTTAATACGAGGAACAGTATTTTCTTGAAAAATGGAAACTCCTTCGCGATGTAGCATTGACAAATTGATGGGACAAGCAGACTGGACTGACTGGAAATTTCAGATGAATATTCTTCTGAAAAGTTCAGGTCTAATGGATGCTGTGGATGGAAAGCTGGTCGAGCCCAAGCCGTCAGATTCAACCGATTATGAAGAAAAACGACGTGCTTATGAGAAGAAAGAATTTGGTGCCCAACAGGTAATTGTTAACAGTCTTTCACCTACAGTTAGACAATTAGTAAATATGTGTCGAACAAGCAAGGAAATGTGGACCAAGTTGCTAAGTGTTTACGAACAAAGGACGGAACAGCGCCAAGATCGTTTATTTAATGAGTTTTTTGGTGTAAAAACAATGGGCTCTGATGGCGTCGCCAAGCATATTTCCCGTCTCGAGAAGTTATGGTCAGAACTTCAGGATGAGACGTGGAAGGAAGATAAAGTGAAGCTTCCTGAATCTTTGTTTATTAATCGAATTCTGAACACTTTGCCTTCTCAGTATTTTGAGTTTGTGAATGCGTGGGAATCCATGCCAAAAGAACAAAGAACAATGAAAACATTGACTGAGCGTCTCTGCACTGTGGAGCTCAGGTTACAAGAGAGGGAGTCTACACAGAGTGATTCTGCATTTGTTGCGAAAAAACAAAGTTTTGATAAGAGAAAAGTGGTGTGTTATGGTTGTAAAAAAGAAGGACATTATAAATCTAACTGTCCTGAGTCGAAAACAGAAAGAAAAAAGGAAAAAGATGGAAGCCAAAGAAAATGGAGTCAATGATGTATGCTCACGCTCTAGCGGCAGATGGAGGTAACTCTCAAAAGGAGGTAGGTTACAGTGTTGACAGTTGGGTTATCGATTCTGGTGCTACTTGTCATATGACCAAGCATAAAGAACTCTTTGGTGATTTTGACCCTAATTACTCTACTAAAGTGC
Organism: Euschistus heros; assembly: GCA_003667255.2. NCBI lineage: Eukaryota > Metazoa > Arthropoda > Insecta > Hemiptera > Pentatomidae > Euschistus > Euschistus heros. Next base: position 148,573 of record RCWM02000775.1, on the reverse strand, counting down.
ATGTAGCCAACAACACATCGTTGAAATGTGAAGGTAAAGGTGACATTGATGTAAAAGTGTCTGGTACTGACAAAGTAATAACTAATGTACTTCATGTACCAAGTCTAGCAGCGAACTTGCTATCTGTTAGTAGGCTGGCAGAGAAAGGTTTAGTTGCAGTCTTTGACAAACAAGCCTGCCGCATATTCCGAGAAAAAGATTTGGTTTTTAAGTGTAAGCCAGAAATAGTCGCACCTCTCACAAATGGTTGCTATAAAATGAAATGCGAACAACCTATAAATAAAAATGAAGTAGCTTATCTTGCTACTGATCAACCCACATGGCACAGGAGGAGACTAGACATTTAAATATGTCTAGTATGAAGAAGTTGAAGAACATGTCAACGGGACTTGATTTCTCCTCTGAGACCTTTAGCACATGTACCAGATGTTTAGAGGGTAAGCAGACCCATAAGCCAGCTTCTCGAAGAAGAAAAGGGAAACCGAGCTAGTGAACCGCTAGGAATTATTCATTCAGATCTTTGTGGTCCCATGAGTGAAGCAACCTTCAAGGGTTATCGTTATCTTCTTATGTTTACGGATGATTATACAAGGAAAACTTTTGGCTACCTTCTAAAGTACAAAAATGAAGTTTTTGAGAAGTTTAGAGAATTCAAAAACTTGGTAGAAAATCAGTTGGATAAAAGAATTAAAATACTCCGCACCGATAATGGAAAAGAATACACATCAAATGGTTTTGAAAATTATCTTAAAGAAAAAGGGATCATTCATCAGAAGACTGTGCCATATACTCCAGAACAAGGGGGAGTTTCTGAAAGGATGAATAGAACCATTATTGAAAAAGCCCGATGCATGCTACTGGATGCAGGTTTAGAGAGGAAGTTTTGGGGTGAAGCGGTAATGACAGCGATCTACTTAAAGAATAGATCACCTACAGCTGCATTAAATAACATAACTCCAGAAGAGGCCTGGTCAGGACGAAAGGTTGATCTTAGTCACCTTCGTGTTTTTGGATCAAAAGCATATGCTCCCACTCGTAAGCAGGGACGAAGAAAATGGGATTTGCGTGGAGAAGAGTACATTTTTGTAGGCTATGAGGAAAATTCTAAAGGCTATCGCCTCTTAGATTCTCGTGCTTCTGGCCGTGTTATAATTGCAACAGATGTACACAGTTCTTGGAGAATGAGACTGTTTCTCAAGACTCTAATAGTGCAAATGTATCTGTCAGTACTGTGATATTAAGTAGTCCTTCAGAAATTAGCCATGATACTGATGAAGTGAAGTCCAAGGCGGACTCCACTGATGATGATTTCTTTGGCTTTGAGGATGGGATTGAAGTTGCAGTTACTGAAGAGGATGAAGTAGCTGCCACAGGTGAGAACCAGGATGCAGCCACAGAGGAAAACCAGGTAGCGGCCACAGAGGAGGAGAACCAGTTAGCAGAACCAGTTAGCAGCCACAGATGACAACATACCAGCAGGCAACAGATATCCTCAACGAGAGCGAAGGCCCAAGATGTTTCCTGACTACATCTCCTACATGTGTTGTGAAAGTGAGCCTAGTAGTTTTGCCGAGGCTAGTGGAAGTGAAAATTGGCGCAAAGCCATAAATAGTGAGTTCAGTGCATTAAATAAAAATAAGGCATGGGAACTAGTTGAAAGGCCTAAAAATGTAAATGTAATTTCATCTAGATGGGTTTTTAGGGTTAAGGAAGGAGCAAATGGCTCTAAAACCTTTAAAGCAAGGCTAGTGGCTAGAGGGTTTGAGCAGGTTAAGGGGGTAGACTATGATGATATCTATGCTCCAGTTGCTAAAATGGCCTCAACCAGGTGCTTTCTTTCTGTATGTAACCATTTGGGTATGCATATTCACCATTTAGATGTTAACAGTGCATTTTTGCACGGGGAACTTGGTGAGGAGGTAGTATATATGGAACCCCCTGAGGGACTGCGGGTGAAAGGGGACCATGTTTGTAAACTGAATAGGGCTATCTATGGACTGCATCAAGCTCCAAAAGTTTGGAATGAAAAATTGAATGACTGTCTAGTCAGCCTTGGTTTTTTTTTGTAGGTCCAAATCCGAACCCTGTTTGTACTTTAAAGATGTTAATAATGTCAAGGTATACTTACTAGTATATGTTGATGATATTTTGATTGGTAGCTCATCATCAAAAATCATTAATGACTTAAAAACAACTTTAAAGAACAAGTTTTCTATTAAAGATTTAGGAGAATTAAAAGAGTTTTTGGGAATACAAGTTGAAAGAGACCTTCAGTCTAAAACTATGAAGTTATCCCAGAAAAATTTAATCCTTAGAGTTGCAAAAAGATTTGGGGTTGAAAATTGTAAGGCTGTGACAACGCCTATTGAGAAAAATTTAAAATTAGATAAATGTTCCCCTGTAGAGAGGACTAGCAAACCTTACCGTGAACTGGTTGGATGCTTAATGTATATTATGCTAGGATCCAGACCAGATATAAGTTTTTCAATTAGCTTTCTCAGTCAATTTCAAGAGGCAGCTTCTGACCTACACTATAACTACTTGTTAAGAGTACTAAAATATGTTAATACCACCAAAGACTTTGAGCTCACATTTAGAGACAGTGATTGCATTCTTGAGGGTTCTTGCGATGCAGATTGGGCAAACAGTAATGATAGGAAATCCGTTTCTGGATTTTGTTGTAGAGTGTTTGGAAGCATGATATCATGGGCTTCCAGAAAACAGTCTGTCGTAGCACTATCTTCTACTGAGTCAGAGTACATTGCCTTGTGCAACTGTGCTGTTGAGCTATTGTGGCTCAGGTCCTTGCTGGGGGAATTAGGTTTTAACATGAAAGATCCCACAACTATTTATGAAGATAATATGGGATGTATAAAACTGTCAAACAATTTTTTGTGTCAGAAAAGGTGTAAACATATTTCATTAAAGTATCATTTTGTTAAAGATGAAATCCAAAAGGGAAACTTAGTTCTGAAATATATCGAATCAGAAAATCAGATTGCAGATCTATTCACGAAGGGCTTAGGTAAAAATATTTTTTCTAAGCTCGTTCAGATGTTATAATTTTTGTAAGTTTTTTTCCTATGCTGTGATTTTTAAATTGTTTTTGTAAGCTTGTTATTTTGTAAGTTTGTTATGTTTGTTGTATGTTTAATTGTACTCACTGGATTAAGGGGGAGTGTTGATTGGATAGTATTACATATATATATGTTATTAGTTATAAATATGTAATCCAGTGATCAAGGTAGCAGGGGATGCTAGATCCCCACCCTATTGTATGTAAACAAAGAAAGCGTCAGTTTGTCTGAGAGACGCCTCTGTAGAACAGCGTGTCCACCAGTTTGTATCAAGCTAAGTTGAATAAAGTGGTTCTTGTATAGGACAGATGTACTTTGTTTAACCTTAAACTTCAACAGCCCGGCTTTGTCTTCAGGGTAATTATTTTCGTGTGAAGCCTTACTCATGATATTATTTTAAGTTTGGGTCGGGTTTCCCCGACGAGATTCAACTGAGGTAGTTAGCCCCAGAGGGTTTCGTTTTGGTTCCCCTATACCTAGTCTTTATCGGTACAGGTTAATCCAGCCGCACCACGTGGAGGCGCACAACTTTAGGAACTCGGGTGAAAAAGAAAAAGGCGCTCCTAAAGGTGCCGAAACATTAGCGGCCATTATTTATAATAGCAATTTATATTATGTAATCTTCAAGATGAATAAATCTTTCTACCATAAAATAAGTGGAATTCCAACTTGTTTCCATTCATTGGATGAGTTTAATAGGATTATCTACTCGCATATTTCTTTGAGTCCTGATAAGGTTTTCAGCACTTGTGGTGCTTTTCTTAAAGTGACCAACAATTCTTTTAGCTTTATCAACTAAATTGATTTGGCTCTTTAAACCGTCATGCAGAACTAAATTTAAAGTGTGTGCAAAGCATGGAAAATGTTTCCATTGTAAACAATTTCGCCCAGCACCTACGATATTGGCTGCATTATCAGTAATGACAACCAATACTTTCCTAGATAAATTAAATCTATCCGTTATAGATTTTATAACTTTTGCTAAATTTTGGCTGGTGTGAGCTTCTGGTAGTTTCTCACAAGATAATAAAATTGATCGTAATTTAAAATTTACAATAAAGTGAACCGTTATTGCCAAGCAAGATTCAACGTTTCGTGAAGTCAAAGTGACATTTTCAATGTCTTTTAGAATATCATTCACTGCATTTAAAATATTGTGCAGGAATGAGAGTTTTAGAAATCACTTTACGATTTGGAATTACATAGCAGGGGTTGGCTCATGAATGAATTTTTTAAAACTCTTGTCTTCCACCAGGCTGAATGGTTGAAAATCGTTCCAAAATAATTCTAATAAAAGAATGTCCAGCTTTTTCTTCTTTTGCTCACTAAGTTTTTTGGGTTGCTGGAAATAAGACATCACAGAAGTTTGGGATGTCCTTTTAATAGTGGCCAATGAAGTTGGAGGAAAAATTTCTTTTACAGTTTGATTCTGCTCAGATTCTGCAGATTGTGAACAACCCGGAATATCTAATTCCTAAAGCTCCCTTGCTCGATTACAGTTGGCATCTGTCTGGATTATGTTAGGATCGCTTATGCTGCTGAACATTGACAGTAGGGTGTTTAGAAGTTATGTGTTTTTTAAAAATTACTTACTGTTGATTTAAAACTTAACAACTGTCCACATATATCACATGACGCAGTTTTCATAGATTTGTCCACAATGGTGAAGAATGTCCACAAATGCCTCGACGTTTTAGGCATTTTATTTATTAGGTTTTAAGAAAAATCACAAATATTTTAACACAAAACTTTTTGGGTTTATTCACTTATATTTTGTGCTAGTCAGTTATGAAATTTTCACTTCTTTTTGTTTTGTTTTTTACATTGTTTATTGTATAATTGTATTGTATTGTATTCAAAATTCATCATAAAAACTTAAAAGTAAATTATTTCTAAATTTCACATATTTTATAAAATACTAAACATGTTAGATACATGTAATATGTTATTGCATGGAGCATATACAGATATTTAAATACACGCCCCCTCTTTTAGGGTTACTGTAAGGAAAACAAGAAAAAAAAAAATGTTAAGAGCTCTAATTTAAAATGTATTTTATTAACAAATATTAAAATCTGTGATTTTTTATTTACTATTTTTAGTATAGTGTGATTTATGTATGACCAAGAATTAAATGATAATTTTCTGTCCAGAAAAAAAAAAAAAAAAAAAAAAAAAAAAATTTACTCCTTATGAAATAGTTAAGCTATCTATTGTTTGATCCTGTTTTACCTCATTGCACCAACTGCCATTTTAAATTAGTAATTTAATCTGTTGACAAAGTCTAAGTGATTGTAAAATACTCTAAGGCCCAGCATAAAATGATTTATTATAATTAAATGTATAACATATTTTAAAATTATATTAAATAGTGATAGAATAAAACCTCTCTTTACAAGTTTACACCTGATTTATTTTAATTTATAATATAATACAGGTTATATTACATTTGTAGTAATATAATAGACAATATATTTTAATAATAATAGAGTAGGACTTCAATAAATTAGTCGAGGCTGAGATCTGACAGTTAATCATCTCACCAGTTTATTGCAAGTTTCCATCAATGATGATATTCATTCCACTTCTTTGTATATTCATCCTCGAAGAGCATTTGGTCCCTATTAAGTAATGACTGTGGATTGTGTTAAATGGTAAATTGTAGCTTTCCACTAGATTTATAATTAATAAGGCCAAACTTTCCTCCATCATTAATTTAGCTGTCAAGTCTTCTTAGCATTTTTGATATAGTTAAAAATCAAATTAAACCCATCATGATTCTATTTCCTAAACTCACTTTTATTTAACAGATCATAATTAGGTAATGGTAAAAGAAATACAAAATGATTAGTTCCTTTACTACTTTCCTAATATTTAAGAAATTAGCACAGTTTTTTTTTTGTTTTGTTTTTTATTTTAATTTATTGGCATTGGATAGTTCTATACAGCCAGATATAATCTTTTAATTAATTATTAAAAATTTGAAAAAAAAAAAAATACTCAATAATGTTTTAAATGAATTTTTTTATTGATTTAAAATAGTTCAATCTACTTATCTCATCTCTTCCGCTTAGTGATATTATTTCTATATATGTAATGTTGTTATTCTTAAGGTCTTCAAAAAGCTTATTTTCTAAGAGGTGAATATGCCTTGCATTCCATAATGATATGGCGCAAAGTTTCTCGGTTATTGCAGTTTTGGCAAGTGGCCGATTCCGAAATTCTGATACGGTGCAAATAACTGTTACACAAATTAGCATAGTTAAAATTGAAGAAATAGCTATATAAATTTCAGGAAAAATAATATAATCAGGTCATAAAAAAATGTATCAGAATGAAAGCAAGAGAGCAATTAAACTCATCACTTTCACCTGGTCTGCTTGCTGGAATGTAAACTCATTGCCCATCTTGTATCACATTTTAATTGGTTTTGTCTTAATTAGACATATAGTGAAAGAGAAACTGATCTTAGCCTCTACAGGATTAACTGGTTAAGAAAGGTTCTACTTTATACAAAGAGCTCGAACTTTTAGATGATTTTTGTAATACCAAATTTTATTTAAATTTATTTAGTCTGAAATAGTTCCCCAATATTCAAAATCATCATCAAAATTTTAAAAAGTTAAAATGGCTAGTTAATATCAAATGCTTTTTCTTATGTTATATTACAAATAATAATGTAATGACAAATGAATGTCTCATTAAAATCTTATGATTGTAATAAATAGTTAAAATCTTGCAATGATCATTAAATCATAAATATATTAGTTTGTTGTAAAATCTATTTAGACTTTTGTAATTTATAGTTATTCCACAGATATTTACACTTATATTAGATTCCATCAAGACACTACCTTTTTACCTGTTTGTAAAATATAATACTGCTTTTTAAATATTTAGTCCTTTTATATATAGTTTTTTTATTTTTGTGAATGGTTTCTTTCAAACCACTTTTTAGTTATAATTTTTATGGTTAAATCCATTGGAGTATTTGTAAATTGATTTGTTAACAAATAAACTGAATATTTTAAATTCGTTTAGTTTCGTTTTTTTCTTCTTTAAAATCTCAGATGTAAATTGATTGTATCTGCATTGTTGTTATTAGTATTGTCCAATATTTTGGAGCAGTATTTATTAGAACAGTTCTTTTAAATAACAACTCATACTTAATGGTGATTGTACAATGATAATGTGGGGTGTTGATAAATTTGTACAACCTTTATAGTAATTTGTTATGTTTTTTATATAGTTTTAGTAGTTTTATATCATACATTATCTCATTCTGTGATTTTTATAATTACCATTTCTGTTCTGGAAACTAATAGAATGAAAAATACTTTCAGGTTTGTTCAATTATTGTATCCTAATCTTTATCTGTTATTTGTCCTAACTATTTTTTGATTAACTAATCTTTCTCTTCTTATCCTATTTTGCTGCCATTCCTTTCTTTACATCCCCTATCCACAATATCCTCAGACATCCTTCAACCTACTCTCTAATCTGTTCAGGGAAATTTCCTTTGACCTTTGTTTTGATACATCCTTTTTGAATGAGTTCCTGTTTTAAATACTTTTTAAAATATGTTTTTTCTCAATTAGGATTGATGAATTAATTCCAATAGAAGTGGCAATTAATTCATGAAATCCTAATTGTATTGATCCTTCTGTACCATCATGATTTTTTTCCTTTCTCATATATTGTCTTATGATATTATTAGAAACATGATGGTCTCTTATTATGAAATAACTTCCACTCTGAGTACCCATCTCTAAAGATAGTACTGTTTGAGCTTTTTCTTCTCCACACTGCAGATTTCAGCAAAATTAAAGGCAATTTATAGCGATAAGGAATGATATAATCTTCTTTTTGTTTTGTTTTTAAAGGAAATATATTTATTCCGCAGGAATGAGTTTAGGATTCCTACTTTCTCTTGATATTTTCAATAAAATATCTTAATAGAGGGTTCCTTTCCAGGAAGGATAAGTAGAGCTCCATATCTCTAATCTTCAATGCTAAAAAATGTGCTCGAAGGGTTGAAGGACACAAACACTGTTTATTTTTTTTATTTATTTCCATGCCCTGTTCAGAATACTCCTTTGAGTTTCCTCACCGTGTATTCCGGATCACATTCCTCCGTTGCAATGAGTTAATAAACTCCTGCAATTTGTAGCATTAATTAGATATCTTTCAAAATCTCCAAACCCATGTATTAATATTTTTCTCCTATTTCTAGGGAGCTTGTTTAATAACCCTGTCTAGGTGATTAGCAGCAACTATGATTTTATCCTTTGGTAATGTGTAACGTTGAGGGGACATATCAAAACTTTTTTTTTTTTTTAATACTTTTTAGATAAGTACATTCGTATACTTCTATTCACATTTGTATACATCAATTAAGTACATTCAAACTTTAATTCCCAATTCTGCACCTTTATAAAGGCCTTGTATGCCTTATCTCAGACTATCACTAATTTCTGACAAACTGAGTGCTTTCCAGAACTTATTTAAAGGACCTAAGTCAAAGCTTTCTAAAGGTGGATAAAGGCTAAATGTACCTCCTGGACCAGAAGTCTTGGAATTCTATCAAATGCTTTAAAAAAAAAATTGGGATATAGTAAAAACTTGACCTAAGATGACCCAGCCTGAATCCCGCTTCTATCTCTGTTATTTCCTTCTTTATTTCATCTTACAGCCTATATTTTAAGACACAATACATGCTTAGGTAACTGATTGATACAGGCTACTTATAATTGTTGAGTCTTTATAATTGTTCAAGTATGTTTTACTAACACCTATATATATTTTAAAATAAAATCTTGGCAGTACAATTAAATATAGACAATGTTTTTTTAAAGATTTATTTACTTGAATTCGATTGTATCATAGTTGGCCTATTTATTTTTAAATTGTTACATGTTTATTCATTTGTTATATATTTTTACAACTTTAATTGGCTTCTAAAATTTTTCTTTAAAAAAAAGAATTACATAATAATTTTGGTTGATTTTGTGCTATTTATCATTTGTAAGATCACTAATATACAAATTATTAACATTATAAGCAATGGCGAGGAGGATAAATTAATGAATTACCTGCCAAAATGTCTAAAAGTAAGTTCGTAATAGGTTAGGAACAATAGCGCCAGGTCGGTGTTCGATAACAGAACGATGGCTGGCAATAGGTTATTCTAATAACTATTGAGAATGTAAGAACTGCAGTGATTCTAATAACTGGCGTTATTGTAAGAACTGCAGGGATTCTAAACAGTGAAGTGATTTAAAGCGTTATTGGATCCACTAGAGTCTGGGGCAGTGTTGCCAGATTTTAATTTACAAAATCCCTACGTTACATATAAAATATCCCTACATCTCCCTATCCCCAAAAAATGAATCCCTACAAAAATCCCTACCCTTTTTGGATAGACAAAAATACATATATTTGTTACTTTATTTACTAGACTACACTCCTAATAATATTATTAAAGGTGTAAAGTGAAATAAATTAATAATAATAAATAGTACAAATATTTCTCTAAAATGCACAAGTATTTTTTATTTAAAAGGTCAGTTGATTGTCTATCAAGACGTCACTTTCAAGATTTTTTCGATCATTGAGCTTAACATTTTTATTATTATTTTGCTGCATTTTGTTCATTTTCATCTCAACTCAGCAACTCTGCTTTTGATAGATCAATTATGTCATCAATAACATTAAATGACAAATTATCATCAGCCACTAATAGTGGTTTTTCTGATTTATCACATGATGCCATCTTATGATGTTTGGTTACTACATTGATTGGTTTAAAAAAAGTTTTTACTGAGATTTGGTTTACATTCGGTATTTTTGTGCTTTGGATTTAGTGAATGTTACCGCAGATCACTTTTTCCAGCTTACAATATTTTATTACAAGCCAGACATTTCACTTTGTAAATTCTTTCTTTTACTTCTTTTATTCATCCTTTTTTAATTAATTAATTTATTTTTTTTTTTATTCTTTATTGAAAATAAATTACATGAAGCCGAATTAGGCTGATACAAAAAAAGGTACATGTTTGGATACACATCCATCTCATGTGATATATGGAGGAATCTATAAACAAGTAAATAATGCAAATTTGATAAAACAGTAGGAACAACTAACAAAAACCTACACAACAAAATAAACAATACTAGTTCAATTAACAATTATAGTTAATTTTATGAATTATAATAAATAATAGTTAAATTATAATCTATGCCAAGTAATAAAGATAATAATACAAAACTTATAATTACAAAATATAAACAAAAATAAAATACTACTTTTTTTGATATAATACAAAATCAAACTTTTATTTATAACTTTATGGTGTAAAAATGTTTACACTAATCTAATTTAAATACTATTTTGTAATTTATAGAAATTAGTTTTTTAGCCAATTAATATGCGTTTTGTCCGTTTGTGTTTGTATCTGTTTAGAGTTTTCTTGTTGTAATTACCTATTTCTTGGATAAATGGGTTTTCAGATATAGCAGTTGATATGAAAAATGAGTTTGTTTGGGACTAAATGTGTTGTTTGATTGTGGATAGGTTGAGATCAGTGAGCATAGTGGTAATTCTTGTGTATTTGGGGTAATTATTTATGATTCTCATACAAATATTTTATATGACTTCCAGTTTTTCAATAATTTGTATTACATGTGTTACTCCAAACAGGTGATGAATAGGTTGTCATAGGTCTGATTACGGATTTGTAGAGTATTAATTTGTTTCGATTGGATAAATTAGAGTGCTTATTGAAGTATGGGGACATTTTACTGATCATATTTTTTATTTTGTTACATTTTTTATTTACATGTGCTGTAAATGTGAGGGATTGGTCTAGTTCTACACCAAGATATGTTGCTGATTGTGCCCAAGGGATGTGGTAGGCTTCTATAGATATATGTGGTCTATTGTAGGTCTGCGTTTTGTGAAAATTATCGCTGTAGATTTGTTTTGGTTAATTTTGATTTTCCATTTGTTGTAGTATCTGTTAAGTTTTTTAAATACGGACGATAAACGGTGGGCTATGGTATCAATCCTGTATGAACTAGTATATAAGGCAGTGTCATCAGCAAATAGGGATCGTTCAATTGATGGGATACTGGGGAGATCTGATAGATAAATGTTAAAGATTGTGGGTGAAAGACATGAACCTTGAGGAAGTCCAGCTGTTATTAGGTGGGTAGATGAGGAGGGGTTATTAATGGTAACATATATTGATCTATTGTCTAGGTAGGAATTTATAAGGTGGATTATATAGGGTGGGGATTTGTATGTAATGAGTTTGTAAATTAGTCCAGAGTGCCAAATTTTGTCAAATGCTTTTTCAATATCAAGGAGGAGCATACCTGTGTGTCTCTTTTCGTTAAAACCTTTGGTTATGTAGTCAGTCAGTCTTGCTAATTGTGCAACGGTTGAATGCTGTGCTCGAAATCCGAACTGATTATTTGGAATCAGGTTATGAAGGGCTAACCTATCATCCTAAGTATTTTTTCAAATATTTTAGGTATTATATTAAGTAGACTTATTGGCTTGTAATTTTCAGTTTCTGATAAGTTTTTGTTTGTTTTCGGAATGGATATAACTTTTGCTATTTTCCAGGAAGAGGGGTAGTAATTAAAACGGATTATACTGTTGTAAACTTTAGTTATAAAAAAGATGGATTTTTTGCTTATTTTTTTTTATTACTATTGTGGGAATTGAATCTTGACCAGCGGATTTCTTCGTTTTTATTTTTTTTTAATACTTTGCTTGTTTCTTTTATTCATCCTTCAATCTCGGGAAGCTCTAGCCATATTTTGGAAATTATTGTTTCCAGTTCATTTTAATATTAGATTACTACACTGAACTTGTGGGCTCGAGAACATTAAATTGTTTTTTTCCTCTAATTTCATATTGTTATTTTTTTTAAAAATGAAATAGAATAATAAACTCTAAAAACAACTGTTAAATTATTGATTGTAACGACAAAACGAAAACTGTAATAATGGATGAGTTGTTGTTAGTTTATGATTAAAATCAAGCGGGGATTGGCCTATCATTACTGGTTACAAGTTAACCAGTTTTACACTGACATATTTAATAGCAGAAAACAGGATCTCAAAAAACTTTTTGTAATATGAATTTCATCTTGAAAAGTAAAAATCCCTACAAATACGAAGTTTTTGAAAAATCCTCCCCTACGCCCAAATGAGAGAAAAATCCCCCTACAGTAGGGAGAAATCCCTACGTCTGGCAACACTGGTCTGGGGATAAGATATTCCATGAGCCGAGTGGTGGCCGATTCCACCCGAACTCCCCCCACTACATTCTCTCGCAGCTCTTCTTACCTTGCGGATAAGATATTCCCGTCGCCCTTACTATTTCTACTGTAAGACTGAATGAAGTATGGGGTATGGTATTAATAAATATTAATAATGATTAATATTATATTATAATTAATACTATATATTAATATTAATTAATTAATTAGTAAATTATATATATTTTTAATTAAAAATTTAAACGTATTAGTAAACATACATACATTTAAACGTAACAATTTTTATACTAAAACTCATTTCATTATCAGATTCCTCATCTCAAAAAACATTTAGAAATCAAATCAGGTCGAAATAAAAAATGAAGGTTTTTTTATTTTTTTTTCAAAAATATTAGTGAAGAAATTTTTTTAACTAAAAACTGATTTCATTTTCAGATTCCTCACATAAAATAACACGTAGAAACCAAATTAGGTCGAAATCAAAAATTATAATTTTTTTACCTCCAAGAATGTGTAGATTTTGAAGGCAAGAATGAGCCTGTCAACTTGCTTCAAAACGTAAATAATTAGCGCTATCTCACAGATTTCGCCACCGATTAAAACCAAATTTTAAGGGCATATAGAAGTCGTAAAACCGCATAGATTAGCTCAAATCCGGAGGTCGCAGAATATCTCCTTACTGAGATAACTCCAGTTATATTTCACCTCGGAAATTTTTTAAAAAATTACTTTTTGCCCAATGAAATTTGGAATAAACCCAATGTTATATACACAAATAGAAAGCGGAATGCACGCTGATTCTAGTGATGCCTTTACTATTTTAATCGGGTTTCTTGTGCTTGGGTACCTTAGGTAAGGGTTTTCTTGTGCTCTGAATCTAGATCTGAGGTCAGTTTTCCATTAAAAAAATTTCCCATTGATTTACAGCTGATTTTATTGGAATTTGGCCATATTTTTTTTAATTATTGAGCATCCTCAAGCCAGGTCGTGTTTTGAGGATAAAGAAAGCATTTTTATTTCAAATGGTACTCTAGTCTTACAGTAGAAATAGTGAGGGCGACGAGAATGGAATATCTTATCCGCAAGGTAAGAAGAGCTACGAGAGAATGTAGTGGGGGAGGTTCGGGTGGAATCGGCCTTCAGGTTCGGGTGGGATCGGCCATCCTCTGCTCATGGAATAACTTATCCCCAGACTAGAGGTGGGCTAAACAGTTAGTTTTTGGTATTAGGTTACTACGTTATGGCTCTATCCCAGTAATAGGTTCCAATAATAGGTTATTCCAGTAATAGATGATTCAAGTAAACCCCTGCCCTACCGCTAGAATGCGCGCCCGTCAATCACTGCTGTTGCCAGTAACTCTTCGGGATCCAATAACGCTTAGAATCACTGCAGTTCTTACAATAACGCCAGTTATTAGAATCACTGCAGTTATTACAATCACTCCAGTTCTACAACAGTTCTCAACAGTTATTAGAATAACCTATTGCCAGCCATCGTTCTGTTTTCGATCACCGACCTGGCGCTAGTGGTTCTAACCTATTACAAACTTACTTTTAGACATTTTGACTGGTAATTCATTAATTTATCCTCCTCGCCATTGCTGATAATGTTAATAATTTGCTTATTTAGTAATCTTACAAATGGTAAATAACACAAAATCAACCAAAATTATTGTGTCAAATTTTTTTTAACATTTTAGAAGCCAATTAAAAGTTGTCAAAATATATAACAAATTAAAAATAATATAGGCCAACTATGATACAAACGAATTCAGCTAAATAAATCTTTAAAAAACATTGTCCTTATTTAATTGTACTGCCAAGATTTTATTTTTAAAAAATACATATAGGTGTTAGTAAAACATATTTGAACAATTATAAAGACTTAACAATTACAAGTAGCTTGTATTAATCTGTTACCTAAGCATGTATTGTGTATTAAAATATTGGCTGTAAAATAAAATAAAGAAGAAAATAACAGAGGTAGAAGCAGGATTCAGGCTGGGCCATCTTAGGTCAAGTTTTTACTATATCCCAATTTTTTTTAAAGCATTTGGTGGACTTCCAAGACTTCTGGTCCAGGAGGTACATTTAGCCTTTATCCACCATTAGAAAGCTTTGACTAGAAAATAAGGTGTGGAAAGCACTGTTTGTCAGAGATAAGTGATAGTCTGAGATAAGGCATAAAAGGCCTTTATAAAGGTGCAGAATTGGGAATTAAATTTTGAAATAGCAGCGTTACTAATTGTATACAAAAGTATTTAAAAAAAAAAAGTTTTGATATCATGTCCCCTCAGCAATACACATCATCAAAGAATTAAATCAAAGTTGATGCTAATCACCTACTCTCTTTAACATGGTTATTAAACAACCTTTCTAGAAATAGGAGAGAAATATTAACACATGGTTTGGAGATTTTGAAAGATATCTAATTCATAATACAAATTGCAGGAGTTTATCAACTCATTGCCACTGAGGAATGTGATCTAGAATACATACTGAGGAAACTCTAAGCAGTATTCTGAAAAGGGCATGGAAATAAATCTAAAGAAGAAAGAGTTTGTGTCCCTCAACTCTTCGAGCACATTTTTTAGCATTGAAGATTAGAGATATGGAGGTCTACTAATCCTTCCTAGAAAGGAATCCTCTATTAATTAAAATATTTCATTGAAAATATTAAGAGAAAGGAAGACTGTAGGAATCCTAAACTCGTTCCTGTGGAATAAAAATGTTTCCTTTGAAAAAAGAAAAAAAAAAAAAGAAGATGATTATATCTTTCCTTATCACTATAAATTGTCTTTAAATTTGCTAAAATCTGTGGTGTGGAGAAGAAAAAGCTTAAACGCTACTATCTTTAGAGATGGGTACTCAGAGTGGAAGTTATTTCATAATAAGAGCCCATCATGTTTCTAATAATATCATAAGACAATATATGAGAGAGGAAAAAATCACTTGAGGTACACATGATGGTACATAAGGATCAATACAATTAGGGTTTCATGAATTAATTGCCACTTTTATTGGAATTAAGTCATCAATCCTAATTGAGGAAAAAAATATTTTAAAGAGTATTTAAACCAGGAGCTCATTCAAAAAGGATGTATCAAAACAGAGGCCATAGTATATTTTCCTGAACAGATTAGAGAGTAGGTTGAAGGATGTCTGAGGAAATTGTGGATAGGGGATGTAAAGAAAGGTATGGCAGCAAACAAGAGAAAGATTAGTTGATCAAAAGATGGTTTGAACAAATAACTGATAAAGATTGGGATACAATAACTGAACAAACCTGAAGGTATTTTTCATTTTATAAGTTTCCAGAACAGAAAAGGTAATTATAAAAATCACAAAATAAGATAATGTATGGACTAAAACTATATAAAAAAACAAAACAAATTACAATAAAGTTTGTACAAATTTATCAACACCCCACATTATCATTGTACAATCACAATGAGTTTTTATTTAAAAGAACTGTTCTCATAAATACTTCACCAAAATATTGGACAATACTAATAACCATACAGATTCAATCAATTTACATCAGAGTTTTTAAAGGAAAAAAACAGAATGAATTAAAAATATTCAGTTTATTTGTTAACAAATCTATTTACAAATATTCCAATGGATTTAACCATAAAAATGATAACTAAAAAGTTTTATGAAAGAAACCATTCACAAAAATAAAAAAAGCTATATATCAAAAGACTAAATACTTACTTCAAAAAGCAGTATTATATTTTACAAACAGGTAAAAAGGTAGTGTCTCGATGGAATCTAATATAGGTAAGTGTAAATATCCTTGGAAAAACTATAAATTACAAAAGTCTAAACAGATTTTACAACAAGCTAATATTTTCATGATTTAATAATCATTGCAAGATTTTAACTATTCATTATAATCATCATAAGATTTTAATGACATTCATTTGTCATTACATTATTATTTGTAATATAACATAAGAAAAAGCATTTGATATTAACTAGCCATTTCAAATTTTTAAAATTACGATTAGAAAACATTAAGACCCTGAATATTGGAGAACTATTTCAGTCTAAGTAAATTTAAATTAAATCTGGTATTACAAAGCTCATCTAAAAGTTTCAGCACTTTGTATTAAAGTAGAACCTCTCTTAACCAAGAGATTTTTTATCGATTCGCAATGAAACAAAACAGGAAATCATGAAGATTTATTTACAAATTAAAATCAAAGCATTTATTTTTGTTCACAGTTTCGAACTCCATCTATTGTGATATGATTGTACTATGATCACGAATTTCTGTTTTAGTTCGAACCACGGCCGCTAGGAGCGTCACAACCCACTGCGACCAGTTCTTGTTGGCGTTATTAGATCACGTGACCTATCGGTTCTTCAATAATAGGACAGCCATATGAGTTATTCGATAACAGAAGTTACTCAACAGTTATTGAGAACCGATCTAAGAATGGTAACTGGTCGAATAACCTTAACCGATCGGTTCTTCTATCTGTTATAACCTAACACCTTACACCAACAACCCCAATTTATTGTTATTTCTCCATCGTTTTCGATGGAAGATTTAATAAATTTGACTAATATTGTAAAATATAGTTATTCTAAAATACAAATTTAGGTTTATTTATAGATATTTTAAAATATGATCACTGGTAATAGGGTTTTTTCAGTAATAGGTGATTGTTGATAACAGTTCCGAGTCAATAATAGGTTATTTTAAAGAATACGTTATTTTTGTCCCACCTCTACCCCAGACTCTAGTTATTGGATCCCGACCAGTGATTGGCAACAGCAGTGATTGACTGGCGCGCATTCTAGCGGTAGGGCAGGGGTTTGCTTGAATCACCTATTACTGGAATAACCTGTTATTAGAACCTACTACTGGGATAGAACCATAACGTAGTAACCTAATACCAAAAAATAACTGTTTAACCCACCTCTAGTGGGTATGTTAATTGCTAGTGCGGTAGTGGTGGTTCAGAAATACTGGACCTGTTATTTTGTAACAGGTATGGGCTGACTGAACCGCGTCCCTGTTACCGATATTCAGAAGTAACAGGGACGAGATACTTGCACACTCACTTCAGTACTAGTAACAACATTCATACCTATTACCTTCCTACTGCGTACTGCCCTAGACTAGTATTTTTTTCTTGTCATCTCTACCTGTTACCAGATACCTGTTTACCTAAACCAGTATTTTTACTTCCACTATCATACGAGTATTTTCTGGTAAAATGTCAGCCGGTCTTCATTGTATTTAGACACTCTTACATTATTTTATTATTGTTAATTTTAATAATCATTAAAATATACTCAAATATGAAATCTATATATACATAAACAATTATATTATTTTTAAGGGTCATAAATCATAAAAAATATGTATGCTGTTATTAAACATCTAACATCTTAAATAATTATATATTTTATATAACCTAAGGATATTTAAGTGTATAAGGAATATTAATTAGCAATATTATCTCCCATCACAATTATATTTAAATAACTATGTTACATAATTCCTTTTTTTTTTTGGGCGACTTTTCATGGCCTATGCCACATTTTTTAGCCCTTAAACATGAAAACATATATGGATAATAAATATGAAAATTAGTAGTGACAATATTTAACCTGCTATCTATTCAATATACAATATATATATATATATATATATATATATATATATATATATATATATATATATATATATATATATATATATATAAATTACCATTCTGTGTCATCTACAATCATTTTGATTTGGTAAAAGAATATAATATCGATAAAATTCGGATTATTTCTATTATTATTTAATTTTGGTGTATTATTTGTATTGTCTCCTATATTGCCTCCTCAATATATTTTCGTTATAATAAATTTCACACAAATAACTTGCACATCATCTGTTACTAGTTCAACGTCATGATGAATTAATTAATTAATAAATTAATGAAATGTCATTTGTACTTTCATTACATCTCCCCCCCCCCCCCCCCCTGAGAGAGAAAATTCTAAATAATAATCTATATAATGTACCTATAAGCTATCTAGCTCTTCTACTTCATCTTGTGATGTAACAGGTTGCAATTTTGTTATGTGGAATAAAGTTGATTCTGTTTTTCTGTTGCCAGTGTCAATCCTATAAATGGAGTTTGATATTTTCTCTACTACCTTGAAAGGGCCTATTCCTGATTTGTCTAATTTTTTCCTATTTAGTTTATTTCCATTTTCTACAAATACACTGTCCCCTATCTTTAACTCTAGCATTTTTCTATTTCTATCAAATATTTTCTTGTTGTACTTATGGGATTTTATTGTATTCTCTAATGCTAATCTTCTATCAGCAATCCACTTGTCTTCCTTTTGTATTGTTTTAATTTCATTTGGTAGAATACTGACATTTGTACCATCCAGTAAATATTTTGGTGCAAAACCTGTAACAGAGTGTTCTGTTTCATTATATTTCTGTATACATTCTCTTGCTACTGTTGTCCATGTTCCCTTATTATTTTTCTCATTTATTTTACATCTTATTTTATTTATTATTGTTTGATTTAATCTTTCATTCAAGCCATTCGAGAATGGTGTATTCACAGCTGTTAATATTAGTGTAATGTTATTCTCCTGCAAATATTGTTTAAATTCTCTAGAATTGATGCCCGGATATTGATCTGTCAGTCCGGATGTCCGGATATTCATCTGTCTCCAGTACTTTCTTCGTTAGTTTTATAAATCACTTGTATTCTGTGTTTTTGAAGTCACAATAAATGCATACAGGTTTAGTGGTCTACTAAAAGGTGTAGGTATTTTTTTTGATGACCTAGATCCTCCAAAGCCACCGATAGTGTCCAATGATACAATCTCAAATGGTTTTGTTGCTGGTCCCAGTTGTGACATTAATCTAAATTTTCCTTGACATCTTGATTTATTTTTTTATGCATATTTCACATGTTTAACAAATATTTATGATATTTTTTGTTAGGTTTTTAGCTGTATATATTGGACTTATTTTTTTCTGCAATTGTCTGATACCAATATGGCATAGATCTTCATGCACCATTTTTATAAGTTTTTTATTAAATTCTTCTGAGAGGATAATCTTTTCACTTTTCCTTATTTTTTTTATAATAGATTTTATTTTGTGTATTAGATTTTGTTTCTTTTCTTTTATTCTTTCATTTTTCTCTTGGTCTTCAACTATACCTTTTATTTGTATTGAATTAACTATTTTCAATAGTTCCTCTTTATTATATTCTGATTATAATACCAGGTTGCGGCTCAAACAGTCAGCTTCTACATTTTCTTTACTGTAAAGTCATTTTGAGATAGGTAATATGTAAGGTCACCCAACTCTTCATCCGTCCTGGATTTAATAATTATATTCTCTAAAGGTTTGTGGTCTGAGTAAATAGTGAATTGTTTTTCAATGAGCCAGTTTGTTTGGTTTTCATGGCGTACAACAGCATCGGTTATTAACGCCATATTTTCTTTCTTATTTCATTCTCCACACCTGTATTGCATTACTTATCTTATTTTTATGATATCTTTTATATCGAATTATATTTTATTGCCTATTTATCTTCTGTGTCAAACCTCCGTTAACAAGCCATTTAATTTCAGAAACTTGAACACCAATTTTATTTTTTCACTGTTGTCTCCCAAGATTGTTGGAAGGTCCGTGTTCAGTCCTAAGCTACTTAGGCGCGATGTAAAAAAAGGACATTCCTGAAAAATGTGTTTCACCGTTAGTATACCTCTACAGTATTTGCACCTGGGCGGAGCCCCCCTTGTGAAAAGATAGGAGTGTGTTAATCTGGTGTGGCCTATCCTGAGTCTCGTCAGTACGACTTCCTCTCTACGGCTTTGGCGACTGGATGTATTCCAGGGTTTTACATTTTTTTTAATCATTTTCAGTTTATTCGGAGGGCTTTCGTCCCACATAGACTGCCATCCATCATCGATTTCTTTCTCTAGGGCTTTTCGTAGATCAGATGGAGTTAGTGCGATCTTGCCTCGCCCCGGTAGTTCGAGAGCCTCCTTTGCAGCTAGATCGGCCAGCTCGTTGCCCACAATACCCACGTGGCTGGGGATCCATATAAACTTTACTGTTTTGCCTAAACCTTCCAGTGTAGATAAGTAGGAGTGTATAACCGGGATTTTGGGATGTTTCGGATACATGCAGTCTAGGCCCTTCAGAGAACTCAGCGAATCAGTGACTATCACTATAATATTGTGAGTAAGGGTCATGCAAAAGTGGAGAGCTGCTGCTATTGCGTTAAGTTCGGCGGTGTAAATGTTGGATAATTTGTGAAGCTTTATTTTGTGAGTGGAATCTTTTGTAACGAAAGAAGAAGCTGCTGATTGATCAGATTTTGAACCGTCTGTGTAGATTATAAATGATTCTGGTATGCTATTTATAATGCTGGAAAAGAGGTCTTTGAATTTAGATCTTTCGGTATTATTTTTTAAGTATTTTGTCAGATCAAGCATTGTTTGAGGACGCTGGTGGGTCCAGGGTGGGGTATCATTGACAGATGGGG
Organism: Euschistus heros; assembly: GCA_003667255.2. NCBI lineage: Eukaryota > Metazoa > Arthropoda > Insecta > Hemiptera > Pentatomidae > Euschistus > Euschistus heros. Next base: position 127,669 of record RCWM02000775.1, on the reverse strand, counting down.
TAATTTTTATCGTTTTAAGGAAAGATATAGCTGAGGAGATTCTTTCTGATAACGGGAGAGTTGAATTTTGTTTTTGTCTGAAGGAGTTAGAAAATTTAGAGTTAAAAATTTATTTGTAAGTCGGATGTCCTGTCTGTGGGTATATTTTAGAAACATAAGTTATTGCCAATTTTAGTCTTCTAAATAAGAGTGGTGATAGTCCTGATTCGGAACACAAACTAAGAGTTGGACTTGTTCGAAATGCCCCTGTAGCGATTCGAATTCCGGCGTGGTGAACGGTATCGAGTTTGGAAAGAACACGGGAGCAAGCAGAGCTGTAAACGAAGGAACCGTAGTCCATTTTGGAACAAATTAATGATTGATATATTCTGAGTAGGCTCACTCTATCGGCACCCCATTTTGTATTGCTCAGAACCCGAATAATATTTAGCTTTTTATTGCAATTATTTTTAAGGAGGATATATGATATTCCCAACTTAGTCTTTTGTCAAAATTAAGACCCAAAAATCTGTGATGATTAGTATAGGTTATCAGATAGTTTCCTAAGAACAGTTCTGGTGAGGAAGGTGTATTGCGTTTTCGGCTGAAATGGATACATTTTGTTTTCTCTGTTGAGAATTGGATACCTAAAGTAGTCGACCAGTGATGGATTCGGTTCAGTGCCTCTTGCAATTTTAGTCGAATATCCAGAATGCTTTCTGATCGGTAAAATATTGAGAAGTCGTCGGCAAATAGAAGAGGCTTAACCCCTCTAGGTAGGTTGAGCCCTAAATCATTTACAGCCAGTGAAAAAAGTGTTGGGCTGAGCACACACCCTTGAGGAACTCCTTTGTTTTGTCTATGATCTCGTGAATATTGGCATCCGATCCGTACCCTAAAATGTCGATTTCTTAGAAATTGTCTAATGAATGAATACATTTGTCCCCGGATTCCTATCGATGATAATTTTTGAAGTATGACAGCATGATTTACATTATCGAACGCCTTTAGCATGTCGAAGAAGACAGCAATCATTTGTTGACCCTTCACAAATGCATATTGTGCTTCCGTATCCAAAATTAATAATTGATCAATTGTTGATCGGCCTTTTCGGAAACCTGATTGAAACGGTTGGATAAAATTATTCTTCTCCAGGATCCACATCAATCTTTTATTTACCATTCGTTCCATTACTTTGCAATGAGCCAGTGTTGCCAATATTTAACAGTTTCTTTCATAGCAAAACATTCCAAATATATAGCTTTTTCCTTTTTTGAGATTCGTTCAGTTTTTTTGAGAAATATGCCACCGGTTTATCTTTACTGTCTAGTTGTGTCTGTTTTAATATTGCCCCGATACCCTTCAAAGATGCATCTGTAAAGATTTTTATTGGTAAGTTTTCGTCAAATATTTCCAGAACAGGTTGAGAACATAAATATCTTTTTATTTGATTAAATGATTCTTCACACTTCTCTGACCACACAAACTTTTCGTTTTTTTTTCTTATCAAATTGTGTAATGGGTCTAAGATAATTGCGCTTCTTGGTATGTATTCATGGTAGAAGTTGATTTTTCCCAAAAATTGTCTGATATTTTTTTGCGTCTTAGGAGTTGGAAAATGTCTTATTGAGATCAAATTGTCTTTTAGAGGTCTTACCGAATTGCTCTAAATTACATGGCCGAGGTACTTTACTGAGTCTGAGGCAAAGGTACATTTCTGAAATTTCAATCAAAAGCCTTCTTTTATTATTGCCTCTAGTACATTTCTTATGTCTTATATGTTTCTCAAAGGTGGACGAGAATATCAAAATATCGTCAATAAAGTTTACAGGGTATCCTGTGAGATTGTGCTTTCTTAGAATATTGCTTAAAATTCTCTGGAAAGTTGCTGGTGATGTTTTCAAGCCAAAGGGGAGGCAGGTCCACTGGAAGTGGCCATCTTGTATGACAAATCCTGTTTTACTTCTATCTTCCACCTGTAGTGGTATTGCCCAAAATGCTGAGTTTATATCCAGTGTAGTAAAATACTTACAGTTTCTAGTTTTATTAATCAAATCATCTATTAAGGGGAAAGGTTAAGCTTGTGGTACAACAATTTTGTTCAATTCTCTGAAATATATACATAAGCGGGATTTTCTATTTTCACCTTGTTTAAATGCCATTGTTACTGGAGCAGCAAATGGACTGCAAGATTCTTCTATTAAATTATTCTTTAGTAACATGGATATTTGCTTTTCAATTTCTAATTTATCTTCTATTGTACATCTATATGGTCTTTTACTACAGTATCTATTTACTAATAAATCTATGTGAGCTTCATAATTTCTAACTGATCCTATATCATACTTGTCCTTAGCAAAAAATGTTTTATACTCCTTTATAATTTTTTCTATCTCAATTTTCTTTTCAATATCTAAATGGTCTGTCATACTTACAAATTCCTCTGTTTCTATGTGTTTATTGAAATTTATTGCAAATGTTTTCATATTCTTTTCTTCATTTCTGTTATCTTTAGACATCCTGTCTCTTTTATTTGTTGTTTTCTTTTGTTCTATTTGCAAGTCCTCATTTTGAGTTAGTTTGAATTTCTTTATCATTTCCAATCCGATTATAAAATCATCAAAATCTTCATTTTCTACTACATATATATCCACTTCACCTTCCAAATCAAATATTTTTATTTTTACTGTTATCAAGCCATCCGTCTTCTTTACACCATTAACCGTTTTCATATAAGCTAAATTCACATTATCTTTTTTTTCTTTTACTTTAATCAGCCTTGAATTTATTAAAGAGATCTGTGAGCCTGGATCATAAATGCCGCTCACTTCTAGTTTATTTTCTAATAAAAGCTGGATTATGATTAATGGTGTACTTACTCGTTTTTTTTGATCAGTATTCATATCTACTTCAATAATGGAGTTATTATTTACATTTCTGGCTTTGAAAACCTTTTCAGATTCAATTTTATTTTTCTTGAACCAACATGACTCCTCTGGGTGATATCTAATTCCTTTGTCTAAAGATTCACAAGTCTTACATGGCTTTTTCTCATTAATTTTATTGTTATGAAGAAATGTACCACTCTTTGCTATAGTTGAGTTTTTCTTGTACATCAGACCTTCATATTTTCTTATCTCGTTAAACAAACCAGTAGTGTCGCTGAGTTCGTCCCTATTTAACTTACAAGGGGACGTTTGCAGTTGTAACTCACAGATTTGAATGCCGATTTGTGTGTGGGTAGTAGGGACCTATAATAGTGCAAAACTAGAGTTACAGCCGCCAATAGGCATTGGGAGCCGAAAAAAAAAAAAAAAATATGAAAATCACGTTTTATTTTTTTTCTCAGCTCTCAGTCAAGATAGAGAAATGATTCTTTCACGTTTGATTGAAGTTATGTAAGGTATTTGATATAAAAATACTTTCGTTATGCTCAAGACACCACCCGGCTTTAGGGTGCTCAAAAACTCTAAAAAAATGACAAAATTCCGAGAAAATCCGCTGTAAATCAGTGGAAACGTTTTTTTATGAAAAACTGACCTCAAATCTCGATTTAACACACCATAAAACCCTTATATGTGAAATTTTATCAAAATCAAAAAATATTGATTTTTTTACCCATTTCGAGGAGGTTAAAATTTTGAAATTGAGATTTCATCAACATTTTCTACCGGCCATAACAACTGCTGTGTTCAACCGATTGCAATAGTAATAGCACCACTAGAATCAGCATACATTCTGCTTTTTATCCATGCCTATAACATTGGATTTACTCCCGATTTTAGTGGACAAAAACTGATGTGAATGAAAAAATCCAAGGTCAGCTATAACTTGAGATATTTCAATAAGGGGAAATCCTACAACCTCCGGATTTGGGCTAAACTATGCAGTTTTAAGGCTTCTAGATGACCTTAAAATTTTGTCTTAATCGGTTGCGAAATATGTGAGATAGCGCAAATTATTTACATTTTTTCAGAAATTGACAGCCCCTTGCCAATTTCAAAAAAATTATTTTTGATTTCGACAAAATTAAGTTTCTACATGTTTTTTGAGATGAGGAATCTGAAAATAATATCAGTTTTTAGTTAAAAAATTTTCCTCACCTATATTATATAAATAGAACGTTTTAAAATGACATATTTTTATTTCAAATTGCATAGAAATCCTAAGATTGATAATCTAAAATTAATATCAGGTTTTGGTTTAAAAAAATGTATATATCTTTTAAATGGTCTTATTTGAAATTTATTGTGTAAAAACTAAAATAATAATAGAAAAAGATCATTTTATATCAGTCTTATTTATATAATATAGGTGAGGAAAAGACTTGTCACCTTGGATTTTTTTCATTCACATCAGTTTTTGTCCACTAAAATCGGGAGTAAATCCAATGTTATAGGCATGGATAAAAAGCAGAATGTATGCTGATTCTAGTGATGCTATTACTATTGCAATCGGTTGAACACAGCAGTTGTTATGGCCGGTAGAAAATGATGAAATCTCAATTTCAAAATTTTAACCTCCTCGAAAGGGGTAAAAAATCAATATTTTTTTATTTTGATAAAATTTCACATATAAGGGTTTTATGGTGTGTTAAATTGAGATTTGAGGTCAGTTTTTCATAAAAAAAAGTTTCCACTGATTTACAGCGGATTTTCTTGGAATTTTGTCATTTTTTTAGAGTTTTTGAGCACCCTAAAGCCGGGTGGTGTCTTGAGCATAACGAAAGTATTTTTATATCAAATACCTTACATAACTTCAAATAAACGTGAAAGAATCATTTCTCTATCTTGACTGAGAGCTGAGAAAAAAAATAAAACGTGATTTTCATATTTTATTTTTTTTCTCGGTTCCTAATGCCCATTGGCGGCTATAACTCTAGTTTTGCACTATTATAGGTCCCTACTACCCACACACAAATCGGCATTCAAATCTGTGAGTTACAACTGCAAACGTCCCCTTGTTAGTTAAAATAAACCCAGGTAAGCCTGTTGCGGTAAGATCAATGATTGTTTTAGAGTCTATCGATTTGTTTATATCTAGTATAAGCCGTTCTTTTTTTATAGCATAATCAATTAACAGTCCTTCTTTATACATGAATGCAAAAGCATATTTGACCATGTCCCATCCATGGTTTTTAAAAGTTCCCAAAAATTTGTCTTTCCATTAATTCCATTCAGAATTTACTGTCAGTTTTATGACCATGGAGCCATACCATGGTATACCAATCCAAACAAGATTTTTCCAAAAACAACCTCAATATTTCTATTTTTGTTTCATCTTTTGTAATATTAAAGCGCTCACACTCTTTTTCAAAATTCTCTATCCATTGCATTGCATTAGTATTCTTGCTTGTGAATTTTTCAATAATAAATTTCTCTGAAACATTTTTTAGGTTATGTTGATTTTCTCTCTCCGTTGTAGTTTTTATTAATTTTTCCAAGATATGTTCCAAATTGTCATCTTTGTCTCTTGGTTGTTTTGTGTCCATTTCTTCCAAGTATTGATCCAAAAATTGCATATTACCTTCCTCATCTAGGTATGTTTTCTTTTGATTTTCATCCAATTTTATCCATATTTTTCTACTTTGATGCCTTTTCTTTATGCTATTTTTTATTTCTGAGAAAGTGTTCATTTTGATTATATATGTATGATGACTCACCGACTTCAGCTCATCAGGTAAAACATAACATTTTCCTTCTTCTGTAAATATTGAAGTTATGGCTAACACATTAGATTTGCCATCATTGAGGCTATCATCATAAACTCAAATTGCAGCCGGTCCACCTTCTTTTAGTTAACTAAAATGTCGTTTTATAAGATATATTATTGAGGATTTTCAGGAATAACCACAAATTGTTTCTCTGAAAGTACAAAGTTTTATTTTAATTAACAACTATTACAATAATTATGGTTAACTATGACAATTTAACTTTTATCTTACCTGAAAGTACAAAGAAACGACATTTAACGTTTATTAATATTGGCTCCTCAATATATTTTCGTTATAATAAATTTCACACAAATAACTTGCACATCATCTGTTCCTAGTTCAAAGTCATGATGAATTAATTAATTTATATATATATATATATATATATATATATATATATATATATATATATATATATATATATATAGCTTATAAATATACTTCCATATAGCGATTTCTTAAAAAAATAATCAGTCCATAAGAAGCCGGTCTCAAGAAAGAGTACATATGAGCCTGGCCAAACAGAAACCACGTCCCTCTAAAAGAACCCCCTCTATATATCGCCAATGGATGACTCTATTCCTGGACCTCAACCTAAGAATTAAATGAAGAATCACTCTTCTTCACACCATATCCTTTCTAGGTGCTAGGAGGCACATCTACAATAATATTGTATCCGTAAAATCGAAATTCGTGTCCCAGCATCCTAAACCTCCTATTTTCATTTGCTACATAAACGATTTTTCGTTACCGTATATTCAATTACACTAAAATTATGCCAGACCTAATGTCTACGGCGCACAATGGGACGAAACGGTCGGAACCCTGGACATGGCCTTTTTTCGGTTAAGTCAGTACAAAAATTTTAAAAGGAGTCACATTCAATATATTGTTTGGTGCATTATATATATTTTAAAATATATGTAATATATTGTATAAAATATATGTATTATATAAATAAAATATAATTTTTATAAACTTTAGGAAAGCGTATGACTCGGTGGATAGGGAAACTTTAATCGAAATATTAAAGGAATACGGCGTGGACCAGAAAACTAGGAACTTAATAGAGCTAACGCTAACAGGAACAGAATCCAAGGTCAAACTACAGAATAATGTCAGTAAGCCTTTTCAGATTAAAACAGGACTTAGACAGGGGGACGAACTGTCTCCGGTACTGTTTAATATAGTGCTAGACAAAATCATGAAAGAATTGTGGAAGGTCAATAACTCAGGCGCAGTGCTGGGAACCAAAAACAAACACGTTAAAATCAGATGCCTAGCATACGCGGACGACCTGGCCCTTCTGGCCGAAACCGAAGAAGAAGTAATCGCTCAAATTGACACACTGTCAGAAATAGCTGGGAAGACAGGGCTACAGATATCATTTGAAAAGACAAAAATAATGATCATGGATCCAAAAAATGACAAAAGGAAATTAAAAACAAAGTACGGAACAATCCAAGTAACATCCAACTTTAAATACCTAGGAGAAACGGTATACAATAGAGGACTAGAAAAGGAAAGCATGAGAGAAAGGGTTGCCAAACTGGAAAGGCTTTTCTACACGACCAGCAAGTTCTACAACAAAAGGAATTTATCTAGAGGAGCCAAGATAAGACACTACAACATGGTTATCAAACCGGTAATCCTGTATGCCACTGAAACCTCATGCCTCCCCAGCTTAGAGAAACTCTTGAAAATAGAGAGAAAAATCCTCAGGAAAATATATGGACCCAGAAGAACGTCAGAAGGATACAGACTGCGTTCAAATGAAGACATTTACAAAGAAACAACAGACATACAGACTGATATCAGAATAAGAAGATTAAGATTTTACGGACACATGATGAGAATGAAGTCCGAAAGACTAAATCAACAAATTTTCCAGAAAATAAAGTCATACAAAACTCCTACTGGGTACTTCAATCAGATCAAAAACGACATGAAGCAACTGGGATTAGCGGACCAGGACTGTCTAGACAGAGACGAATACAGAAAATCATTGAAAGGGGTGAAGGTCCTTGTGGATAGTAGGAAGCCAAGAGGAGGAGGAGCGTGGTCGGAGGACAGGAGGAACCACGGTGAACGCATGAGGGAAGTATGGAATGAGAGGAAGAGAAAGAAAGAGGGAAAGAAGCACTAAGCTCAATGATACTCGCGTGGTCCTCGGGGCCTTTTCGCGTGCAAAAAAAAAAAAAAATATATATATAATTAACATGGCAAAGATAACACAAATAATTAGCAACAATGAATACAATATATAATTACCTTCCAGTCCTTTGGTTCCAGTCCTTCTTATCTCTCTGTTCCCAAACAGTTATTGTTCCTAACCAACCTCCTTCAAACTCTGTGCCTCTAACGCGAGGTGTTCCTCAGGGATCTTCTCTTTCACCAACTCTCTTTTCCGTTTACATTAATAATTTGACAGACGTGGGGGTCACCTGTGGTGTAGTGGTTAGCATAGCAACCTACTAAACCCAAGATCGCGGGTTCGCAGCCCGGCAGATGACCTTAGGATTTTTTAAAGGGAGTAAAAAATCCTTAGCTATGCCGTCCTTCGGAGGGGACGTAAAATGGGGGTCCCGAGCCTGTGCGATGTCAGGTACTCGTTAAAGATCCCTATCCTAATTATACCTGGATAGGCAAAATTTAGGACTCCCACAGTAGCATCGTCCGATTAGCCATAGCAGCATAAAGTGACGTTAAACGAAATAAACAAACAATTTGACAGACGTTATTAATAATTCCCAATATCATTTATATGCTGATGACTTTCAAATCTACTTATCGTTTCATCCTTGTGAGATTTTTGAGGCAACTCGTAAGATTCAAGATGACATTTATAGCATTCACCAATGGGCAGTAGAGAATAAGTTACGGCTGAACCCAGAAAAAACTTAAGCAATGCTAATTGGATCGAAACCCTCCCTTAATTCCCTTTCCTGTTATCCACTTCTTTATCTCAATAACGTTCCTATTCAGTTCTCAAACTCTGTCAAAAACCGCGGAGTAGTACTCGATCAACATCTGTATTGGAATAACCATATTTCCCACATTACCCGAAAAACCATCTCCATCCTCAAATAGCTCCTAATATTCCGTGAATCTTTCCCTCGCAATACCCGTCAATTGTTAGTATCTTCCCTCATCCTTCCCCACCTAGGTTATGGATGCTTAGTATACGGAGGACTGTCTGGCGAGCTTGAAATGAAGGTGAAAAGATTAATGAACTCCTTTATAAGATTCGTTATTGGGATCCCCAGGCGTTCTCATATCACTTGCTGGTATTCCGAGTTGAGGTTTGTTTTTTCCAAGTTTTCGGCGACAACACTTCCTTGGTTCCTTTTTATTCCAATCCTTAAAGTCCAAAAACCCTTCGTACATTTACGACATCCTTGCCCTTCGTTCTTCCATTCATCTTTTGAACACCAGATCTCAGCCTATAGATTTGTATATCCCTTCTCATCGAACTGCTTCCTTTGAAAAATCCTTTATTAATCGTGCAGCTTTATTGGAATTCCATACCCATTTCGATCCGCAATGCTCCTTCTCTCACTTCCTTTAAACATAATTTATTCATCTACCTCCTCAATTATCAATCTTCCGAAATTATGTAATAATATTTTAGTGTTAGAATATTTATTTTTATTTTATTTTATTTTTATTTTGTTATTTACTAATTTTATTTTTCTTATGTAAACCCAAAGACTTGTAGTATATAATTTACACTGTATATAAGTTGCTGCCTGATATGTACGCAGCCAGATAATAATGCCTTTTTATTGTTCTTTTGTGTTATTCTTAGGGGACAAGGTGTCCCAGAATAAAGATTATTTTTCATTAAAAAAAAAAAAAAAATAAATAAATAATTAGCAGCAATGAATACAATATATAATTACCTTCCGGCAACATCCATCATATGAGTATTATTCTTACCTTCTAGGAATTGATAATCTTCAAAAAAGTCCATCACTGTATCTTGTTTTTTCACGTTTTTAAATGTAGTTTTTAATTGTTATAATTAAAGATCAGTATACCGGTTACTAAGTGTTCCAATATTTTTTTTTTACACTTTTTTCTCACATACAATTTACTCCAAAGCTGAAAAAAAAATAATCTACAAAAAAAAAAATAAATAAATAAGCATTTTGTACCAACATGATATTCAATAACGACTATTTTGACGTAGTTCTGGCTATTGATTTTTTTCTAATGGAAGAACCATATATTTGATGATGAACATTATTTCTATAGTCATCTACAACAAACCTAAATGCATTGCAAAGCATGGGTATGCTTCAAATTTTGACCCATTGGTTTTTACGTTATTCGTCCCACTGTGCAACGTAAAATAGAGAAGTCCTATCCTAATTGTGATATTGAATACGACCATACAAAAAATGGTCCAGTCAATGAATGCTGAAATGAGGGGTGTAGAGTGCATGGGATATGCGATAATTTTTGACTTCACAGCATCATTAGGAGTAGTTGGCAGGTAAACATACTAAAAGTCCTCGCCACTGGGGGGTGAGCTAACGGTGAGGAAGGGGAGGCGAGAAGTTCAATTTTTTTGTTTTTTCGATAATATCTCGAAAACGATTGACTCTAGAAAAATATGTTTCAAATAAACATAAAAGCTAATTAAATTTCCTATAAAATTAATAATATATTGATTTGCCGTAGTTCTAACCCTTTACGAGATATTCGTTATTGAAAATCGGTGATTTTCGGAAAAAAAAACAAATGTCACCTCACCTTTTGTCAAACTTTTGTTTCTAGTACCTTCCACAATCGTTTTTCAGAAAAATAGTCAGAATCAAAATTGTAGAGTATTAAATTTACTTTAAACATTTTATTTATTTCTAAAATTATCAATTTTTAATAACGCATATCTCGAAAACTGTTGGAATTTCGACGAATATGTATGTAATTAATTCTATTGGAAATTTAATGAACTTTAATTTTGATTTGTAGCATATTTTTCTAGAGTCCACCGTTTTCGAGATATTATCAAAAAAACAAAATTGGGACGTTCTCCCCCCCCCCCACCCTTAGCTCACCCCCAGGGTTGGGGACTTTTAATATGTTTATCTTCGAACTACTCCTAACAAAGCTGTGAAGTCAAAACTTATTGCATATTTCATGCACTCTACACCTCTCATTTCAGTAGTCATTATTCAGTTCCACGTATCCTGATAACCCTTTTAACAAAAAAATAACTAAAAAATGTAAAAAAAAAAAAAAAAAAAAAAAATAAATAAATAAAAAAAAAAAAAAAAAAAAAAAAAAAATGGCTCTTTACATTATATATATATATATATATATATATATATATATATATATATATATATATATATATATATATGTGTAATTTTTCTTGATATAATAATATTATTAAATATATATATTTTTTTTTTGAAGAGAAAAGATTCGACCCAGTCGGGATTCGAACCCGAGTTTCCACCTCTCATCATGGATGGAGAGGTGGAATGGATCGCTGAAGAGGGAAGATTTGCCTGGTTCGGATACGACCCCGGTGGCCTAGTTGGATAAGGCGCCACGCTAGAGAGGTGGAAACTCGGGTTCGAATCCCGACTGGGTCGAATCTTTTCTCTTCAAAAAATAAAATATATATATATATATATATTCTATGGTCATTCTTTTTCATTAATTTTAAATTGTACAGAATAGATTAGATTTATTGATATTAAACACTTTAAATCCAAGGTCTTCAGTGTCCTATTCCTTAATTCTTCTTTTTATTATTTTTTTTTCTAGAAATCATTGAATTTTTTAAGGAAGACTATCATTTTATGAATATTGGATTTTATTTCTCCTACCATTTTCGGAAGTTTCCTTTCAAACCGTTCCTACTTGAAGTTTGTTTGTTCATTTCGTTTAACGTCACTTTATGCTGCTATGGCTAATCGGACGATGCTACGGTGGGAGTTCTAAATTTTGCCCATCCAGATATAATTAGGATAGGGATCTTTAACGAGTACCTGACATCGCACAGGCTCGGGACCCCCATTTTAAGTCCCTTCCGAAGGACGGCATAGCTAAGGATTTTTTGCTCCCTTTAAAAAATCCTAAGGTCATCGAACCCGCGATCTTGGGTTTAGTAGGTTGCTGTGCTAACCACTACACCACAGGTGACCCCCCTACTTGAAGTAGATTTTGTACAATGGTCATGCTTCAAGAATGTATCTGATTATTACAGGACTCTTGCAAGATACAACTTTCAGTGATAGTATCATATTGTATTTATTGTGGTAATGGATCCATAAAGCAATCCATATTTCTTATTGTCCGTATCTGAGGCTGTTAGTAATACTTACGTAATAAAAGCTAAAGAAAAAAAAAAAAAAGAAAGAAAAAATTGTGAATAGGTATATAAGAATCAATAATCTCTTTCTATGGAAGTAATATAAATTTTTTTTTTCTTTTCAGTTCAACTTTGTGAATGTAGGTTTAATTTTTGTCTTTTTTTTTTTTTTTTTTTTTTTTTTTTTTTTTTTTTTTTTTTTTTTTTTTTTTTTTTTTTTTTTTTTTTTTTTTTTTTTGAGAAGATAACATGCTTCTGATGATGTGTCAATGACCCCACCTGGTATTCTAGCTGCTATATTTGTGAACCCATTACCAGCTGTTCCTATTTCACTTGAAATATTCATAAAACAGATTTTCTCTCCCAAATTTTATAGCGTTTAGATATATTGGGTTGGTCGAATAGTAAGTTCGGAAAGGGTTCCAAAAATAATATTATCAATATTGTAAAATGATAATAGTAAATAAATGGCATTGAACAATTAGAATAAAGAAAAAAGGTTAAAAAAAAAATTATATCAAATGTAAATTTCCGGATGATATTAAATTGTTTCCAATTAAGAATATTCTCTCCTTAATAGCTATTAACAAAGCTGATTAGTAACTTTATTATCTTCTATTTAAATATGTCAAATGTTCTATTTAACCTTCAACAGCCCCTATAGAGATTTATACTGAATTAAGTAATAAAATTAAAACCGATTTTAATTTACATAAATTTAAAGCTTAATTTAAATTCTATATTAATAGACATTTCAAGGTACAGATTGATATTACAAGACATTATAAATAAGGAATATGAAAGACTATGAGTTAGACCATTTCTTAGGGCTTTGAGGAGTAAAAAACAGAATTCATGAACACTTGTGTTTCATTTTCATTTTTCATTTGAGTTTGGAGCCTCATATCAGACTGAATTATGTTCGATAAATTATTTCTTTAAGAAACTTCATTACTGGCTCTATTTTGGTCTATGGTAGGTGCGGCAGCTCAGTGGTTGGGGCGTTTGATTGCCAAGCTCCCGAGCCCGAGTTTGAGTCCGACTGTAAGGAGAAAATTTAATTTGTTGAAAATTCATATAATTCGGCCGATACCTACATATCAATGTTTAACCAAATTTTGAAGCCTTCATTTGAAAAAAACATTTGAACCTGAGGACAGTGCCAATATTATTTTTCAACAGGATAATGCTCCATGTTTTACACAAAAGTAGAGAATGGTTAAAAAACATATCAATGTTCTTGACTTGCCTCCTCAGTCCCCAGACCTCAATCCCATTGAACTAAATTAAAAATCTGGGCTACATTAAAAATCAGAGTTGGTAAACGTAACTCTACAAACAAAGACAGTTTGTTTACATTATTAAAAGAAGAGTGGGAAAAAATAGTTAAAGAAGATTGTACACAACTTGTTAATTCCATGCCAAAAAGAATAATTGGGGTAATAAAAACAAATGGTTTGATGACAAAATATTGAATCGTGTTTTTCATGATTAAAAAAAAATATATGTTTTAAATGGTTGATGTTATTTTTATTCCCTAATACTTTCATGTAGGTGCCTAACACCTTTTGGCCAAGGCTGTAAGTAGCCTGGCTGCTATATCATTGCTAACTATTGCTCTGTTACTTACTACAAAACAGATTGTCTTCCTCAAATTTGTGTTGGGTACTCACTCACACGAGGCTGGGTGTGCCCCAGGAGAGTCCCCCGACCCCGAAATCGATCTGCAGCTGAAATAAGAGAAAATAAATTGTCTGCCTTCAGTCGGACTCGAACTAGGGCGCGGAAGCAAGGTAGCCAAGGGCCTTACCAACTGAGCTACCACGCCTCCATTCATACTATTAGTGCAATAAAAATAAATGAAAAAAAAAATAACCTATAACTAACCATTCTACAAACAAAATAAGTTAAAAAAAAACAATAATAAAAGTAGCATATAACATTCTAAAACACCTCTAGGAGAATACACATTTCTCTCTCACCACGTCACTGGTTTGTAAGCCAGTGGAGGAAGAATGAGTATCCTCAAGCCACAAACATTCCGAACATAAGAGGAGCAGCTGACCAGGTTTTTATGAAATTTGATTGCTAAAGAGTCTAGAAAAAATGTAATACTAAGGTAATTATGTAAAGTTTTGTTGGAGACACAGTGCAGTGTGTTGCTTATGTTTTTTTTTTAGGAATCTGGATTGGATACATTTCATGTTAGAATCTTTTACTTTAACAGCAATCCAGATAGGCTTTAGAATATCCTAAAAACTTTAAATCTTGTTATTTATTGAAAGTTGAGTGGTCCTACTCAGTATTCTGTATAGTATCTGAATCTTCTGTAGAGTTCTTGTTTTATAAGTTTAGTATTTCAATTCCATTTGAGTCTCTTGTCTTAAGACGAAAAAAATATCAGTGTATTTGAACATTTTGATTCAATCACTTTTATCCTCAATTGGCTGCACCATAAGGAAAGTATGCAGTTAGGATGAGTGTTTCCGAAGGATAGGAAAATATGTTGTGCGTAGGATACAATGGTAGATATTTCATACAAAGTTACAATCATAGAATTATATCGATAGCACTGCAGTATAGACACTCCATGTGACTGGTGTTTTTGGGATGGAACTCAGGCATTCAATTGGGTCAAGCACCAGGGGCTTCTTTTTAAGCTCAAGTTTCTTCCATATTTCCTAGCAAAAGTAATTATTTTTTTACTAATATTAAGCTAATAGATGGTAAGCGAATGACTGACTGCAATGACAAAACAATTTTATTTTGTTTTATTTTATTATGTTTAATGTTTTATTTTATTATGTTTTATTCTGTTCTTATTACTACAGGCTATACCATTATCTCACATAGGACAATCATATAATGATAAACTTCAGTATAAGGACACTAACAGGGAGAGAGAGAAATACTTTATTAAGCGATGCTGCCCATTTTAAATGAGTCGCTAAATACACAGCATTCTTTATCAATCCAAGTTTGATATCTGATATTTTTTTTTTCTTGAATAAATAAATATAGCACAAAAAAAACAAAAAAAAAAAAAACAAGCCCTAATAGTCATTATTTTAAAATACCAAAATCTACATGATAAAATGATCGATCCATGCGGATTATAAAATTACAGTTAAAAAAATTTTAAATATTAAAAAGACAACATATAATCTTATTGATAAAAATATAAAATATATCTTTACAAAATATAACTATACAAAATAAATATAAAACTATGTACAAAAGGTATAGTAGCAATAACTATGTAACAACTAGAATAATCATGCAATATATATTTTTAAATGATTTTCCCCCCTTTTAGACTTCCCACACCATCAGTTATTATATATGTGATGGCGGATTATTCCCAGATAGTCCAGTATAATATTTCTGACTAACACAGCCATGTCCCTCATACCAATGCCCAAGTCGTTCATGAAGCTCCTTGTTCTATTCGCTATAGTTCAGCGAGCTCCGAACCATAGGCCTTTTATGTTGTGTCTCTCTCCTAGAAAGTCTCACAGAACTTTTCTTTTAGGAAATGGATGCATTTCTCATATCTAGAAATCTTCATGGAGACATCTAATCTTCTTACATTAAATACAGGTTAACTGATCTTCATGAGTTCCACTTATGGTGTTTATTCTTTGTTTGATCTCATCCTTAGGCAACCGCAACTTATATCATATAACACATTGGACAGTAATCCCAGATTGCAGACACCTTTCTCCCATACAGCTGACATTTTGCAATACTTCTGACATATACATTAGAAAACCATCTTAAATTATAGAAAAAGCAGATTGGCCTACTTTCTATCATTGCAAGCCCACCTAAAACATCAGTAAATGAATGGACATTGATCACAGATGTCTAGATAATATTTTTAATACCATACTGTCGGATGCTAAATCTGCTTTACCTCAAACAAAAAGAAACCGTTTGTATTGATAATTGGTTTCATTATTCACATCAGGACCATAGGCCTTTTTATTATGGTGTGCCTGCCTTCTCTGCTCCCCCCCCCCACAAAAAAAAAAAAAAAAAAAAAAAAAAAAATAAATAAATAAGCACACACTAAAATGAATACCTAAGTTTAATAGATTTCAGAATGGGTAGAATCTTTTAAATACTTGGGTGTAATACATAGTATACTAACATTTAATATGCATGCTGAATACATCCTTAAAAAAATAATTTAAAAAATGTGATTATTTCATCTTATCATCGTATATCATATCAGTTTTCATTTACATATTAGTTTAATTTATTCAGTTTAATTTTATTCCATTCAATTTAGTTTATTTTAGAATTTAATCTTACATTTCAATTTAGCTAGTGGCCCTAAGGTAGTGCCTGTACACCTCAAGTAAACCCCCCTCCCACTCCGGTGCACACGCCTGTGTGATAAACATATTTAGTGCTATGAACTATGGTTAAGGGCTGTAAAAATAAAAATATATTGATACATAAGGCTGTGATTTATTATTTGAAGAAATATATACACATATTTATACTGTTATTAATTTAAATGAGCTTTTATTGAATAACATATTTATGTTAATTTATGTTAAACTGCATCCAGTTGTAATAAGATGGAAAAATCTTTATTTCTTTTGAGTTCAAATATAAAGGGGAAGCTCCAAAATTTCATAATTACTTATTACATTTTGGTAACAGGAATTTTTGCCAATATTCTGCTGATTTTTTCTTTCTTCTGGGAAGTTGCGGATCGGAGAAGTCTATTTGGTAGATACCAAATCTATTACTGAAATACGTAAAAAAACATAATATTAGCATATGCACAGAATAAAGAAATATGTAAAACAGAACACATAAAATTCATATTTTTTTTAAGAGATTATAATTTTTTTTTTTTTAAGTAAAAGGTGTTTTCAGCAAATATTTTTCATTAAAAAATCTGATAAAATTTCTATTATTTTTAGTTTCAAATACTGTTTACATACTAACCAAATAACTTTGATTAATGTGTAAGAATGTTTACTGCCAAATGCAATGAAATTTCTCCAATCCCAAAAAATTATTGGAGAAAATGAACTGTTAATTTAATTTTGAAAATAAAACAAAAAAAATTGACAAGAATAATTATTCATGAAGTAAATGACTAAATAGATGGATGTTATTTTAAAAGGAAATCCCTTAGTAAGTAATACATATTTATTGAAAACTGAAACTAATGAAAGATAACAATGGTTATGCGTATTAAGTAAGAGAGAGGATGGCACGGTATTTAACTCAATCACCTTTCAATACCAATTATGTATACATATATTCAGTGGTTCCCAGTCAAAATGATACACCAAGATATTTATAAAGTGTCTTTGGTTAAAATAGATAAATATTACAAATTATAATACATTAAAAAACAATAATGTATAGTAATCATTAATCATTGTAGTAGTATGTATGAGTAATTTGTATATAAACAGATAAAAATAAACAAAGATTTAATAATAAAACACATTTGTTTACGATTACTTATATCACAGTGAAAATGATACACCTTTGTTTTTTCCCAATATTTGTTTACCTTAAACCATTTGACTTTAGTTAAACTCTGGTCTTCAAAGTGTTTGGCTCTTTTAAAAGCAAGTTGAAAAAAAAAAAATTGGCCATGTTTATAACTTTTTTCAATAATAAGGGCACACACAATGTTAAAAGAACATGAGTTGGACATTAAACATTTTAATGAAGGGAAATATTTAAATCAAATAGCCAAAACTATTTAAGAAAAGCCATTTAACTGTCCAGCATGTAGTGGAGAGATACAAGAAGGAAAAACACATTGCCAAGAAAAAAGTTAAAAGCATTAGAAAAATTTGAACTGATAGAGATAATACTTAGATCGTCAGATAAATTAGAAGAAATCCACGTTCGAATGCACCCAACACAGCCACAGAACAATCTAAATGCTAAGGTAAGCTAGGCAGTGCACAAACAGTGTGGCATGCTCGAAAGATAAAAATCAGCATAAAAATAAAAAAGTTAAGATGCAATTAGCAAATGAATATTTACTGAAGGACCCTGAATTTTGGACGACTGTAATATTTGCTGATGAAAGTTATTTCTGAGTCCGATGGATGTTGCTATGTGTGGAGAAAACCAGGAGGAGAGTTAGCGAAAAAAAAAAAAAAAAAAAATGTATACCGAGATGTGAAACATTTTCATTCTCCCTAACCACCCCTACAGGGTGTATCAATTTCACTGTGAGCCACTCTATATACTTTTGGATTAGCAAACATAATATTTTCAGTTAGCATATTATTGTAAAATATTTATTTGAAGAAAATTTAATTGCAAAAATAAATGCTGTCTTATCAATATTTTTCAATATTACTTTCATTTTTTAATATGTTAAATTTTTTTAACATTATTGTATTATTATTGCATTATATTTTTTTTTTATAACGGCTCTACAACCCGGTGACAGGTCTTGGCCTCCTCCAACCGTACTCCAATCGTCACGGTCCCGCGCTGACGCCGTCCAGTTTCGCACCCCCAACATGCTTCTGGCATCTGCAGCGACCCCATCCGACCACCTAAGCTTTGGTCTTCCTTTTCTCCTTGTCCCATGGATCAGTTGGGTCAGCAACCCCTTTGGCATATCTCCATCAGCCATTCTGGCAATATGCCCCGCCTTAACTTGTAGGTTGTAACGATGTCTGCCTCTTCAAAAATCGTATACAACTCCTGGTTTGTGCGGCGTTTCCATTCCTCTCCGATTTTTACCCCACCAAAGATTCGTCGGAGAACTTTTCTTTTCAAAGATCATCAGTTCTTTTTCGGCTGCCTTTGATGCTGTCCAACATTCCGATCCATACAGGAGCACGGGGCGCACTAAGGTTTTATAGAGGTAGAGCTTGGTCTTTCTTGAGAGTATTCTCCCTCTGAACTGCCTTGCTAGACCAAAGTAGCATCTATTAGCGGCGGCTATCCTTTTCCTAATCTCCACATCGGGGGGTGCTGTCTTGAGTGACTATTGAACCCAGGTACTTAAATTCAGAGACCTTCTCGAACCTGTGTTGTCCTATTGCCACTGTCTCACCTGGCCTCGGAACCTCTTCTGATGCCATGTATTTGGTTTTGGACTCGTTTACCTCAAGCCCAAGTTTACTGGCCGAACTCGCCAGAGCCAGAAATGCCTCACTCATGGACTGGAAGGAGCGCCCCACGATATCTACATCATCTGCGTATGCCAACAATTGCACGAGGCTGTTAAAGATGTTTCCGCATCGCTCATCTCGGCGCAAGCCCGCATCTCTTATCGCCTTCTCAAGAGCAAGATTAAACAATAAACAGGCCAGTGCATCACCTTGCCGTAATCCCTTCCTTGCATGAAACTCTTCTGTCAGTTCACCGTTTATCCTAACTACACACCTCATATCCTTCATAGTGACTTTAATCATCTGTATAAGCTTCTCAGGTATATTAAGACCCCTGAGGCCACTGTACAGTTTTTCATGCTGTATGCTGTCATACGCCGCTTTGAAGTCTACGAAGAGATGGTGCGTTTTTATCTTGTATTCTCGGCCCTTTTCTAAGATGGTCCGCAGACAGAAGATTTGGTCCGATGTAGATTTTCCTTTTCTGAAACCGCATTGGTACGGACCAAGTTCCCTTTCAGCATATGGCAATAGGCGTTTAAATAAAATTTGGGATAGTATCTTATATGCACATGAGAGCAACGAGATTCCCCGGTAGTTATCACATGCATATCTATCGCCCTTTTTGTGAATAGGGCATATTATTGACCTGTTCCAGTCGCTGGGCATCACCTCATCCGTCCAAATCATAAGGAGAAGGTCTTGGAGTACCTTAGTGAGTTCACTTCCACCACCTTTTAAGAGTTCCGCTGGCAGTGCATCGGCTCCAGGGGCTTTATTATTTCTGAGCTTGCTGATGGCATCCTCTATCTCATCCTCATCCGGGGGCTCGAGTTCCACTTCTTCAGTCTGGTTTATCCTGTCTTCCTCCTCCTCCTCCTCCTCTACGTCTTGGTCTTCCATTCCCAGTTCCTGTTCTTCGATTCCTCCACTGTTGAGAAGATCATGGAAGTGGTTCCTCCACTCTGAAAGAACTTTGTCCTTGTCGGTGATCAAGTTACCCTCTTTATCCCTGCATGATTTTAGTTCATTTGTAAAGGGCTTCCTTTGTTTGTTGACCCGTCTGAAAAAATTCCTGCTTTCCTGATTACAGCGCAGCAGCTCAACCTTCTCCATCTCCTCTCTCTCCCTCTGTCGCTTCTTGTTGCGGTGTATCCGTTTCTCATCCTTCCTTTTCTGTCGATATTCCTCAACTGACCTCCTGGTGCTTTTTTTAATCATGGCCTCATATGAGAGGTTCTTCGTTTCTGTGGCTGCTCTACATTCTTCATCAAACCAGGTCGACCTAGGTTCTTTCTCCTGTGGTCCCAGAACTTCTTCAGCTGCCTCCATTATTGCCCTATGGCAACTTGACCAGCACTTCTGGATATCCTCAACACCATAATTTCCTTGGCGTATCTTTGAGTCAAGAACTTCAGCATAGTTACGCTGGGTCTCTGTATTCTTCAGTTTTTTTCCAGATTGTGCCTTCTGGGTTTCCCTGCAGCTTTCGAGTTCCTGACTGAGCATATCTTAGCTGTCAAGTGCGCTATGCTTAGAAAATGGTCTGAGTCGACATTGGCTCCTCTGAATGGTCTTACATTTCGCAGGTTGCTTCTATGCCGTCTTCCTATTAGAATATGGTCAATTTGGTTTACTACGGACCTATCAGGTGTCGTCCATGTTCCCTTATGAATATTCTTGTGTGGGTAGCAGGTACTTCCGACGACTAATCCTCTGGATGCTGCAAAATTTACGAGTCTTTGTCCATTGTCGTTGGTCACATCATGAAGACTATGTTTCCCTATCAATCGCTGGTATATATCTTCTTTCCTAACTTAGCATTAAAATCTCCAGCAATCACTTTCATATCATACTTTGGACATGCATCTATAGTCCTTTCCAGGAGTTCATAAAAAGCATCCTTGTCCTCTTCATCAGACACCTCAGTAGGAGCATGTACACTCAGTAGGGTATAATTGTAAAACTTTCCACGCATCCTTAGCATACATATTCTTGAGCTTATTGGCTTAAAGCCTATTATCATTTGCCTATACTTTCCCCTCACTACAAAACCAGTGCCAAATTCATGCCGGTTTTCGTGACAACTGTAGTAGATGGAGTGACGTCTTTTTTCAAGAATCCCTTGTCCAGTCCATCTCACCTCCTGGATAGCGGCAATGTCAATCTTGTACCTGTCCAGTTGTTCTAAGAGCAGTTTTAGGGCTCCGGGTCTATAGAGCGACAATACGTTCCAATATGCAAAGTTAAAAATCCTATGGGGGGTGCCTGGTCGTTTCCTTTTTAGACAGATCTGATCCGAGGCTGGTATGGGTTTCATGATAATGGATGTTTCAGGTAGCATTAGCTGATTGCGGTACAATGACCCCAAGGACGGGCGATGGGGTCGTTACATTTCTTAAAAATACTTTTTTTTTTTTCTTAAAGATCAAAGTAGTACATAAACAAAACAAAAAAACAAATATGAAAACAATAGTTTATAGTTTGCGTATGTTCCAAAGTAAATAAAACTTTCTAAAAAATATTAGTAAAGATTGAAATGGTGCTTTCACGGATTACTATTTTTTTAAATTCTTAAGCTCCGCCATTCACCGAAGAGTTTAAAGCATAGATAATTTTAGTAATCCTTCCATCTTTCAAATGAAAAAAAAAATAAGAAGATTAGATTCCAATGAATAGATATACAAATGTTGAAAACCTTACCTATAAGCTGCTCTCCATTCGAAATTGTCTATGATACTCCAAGCCATGTAGCCGAGGACATTAGCACCGTCCTCTTTGATAGCTTTTAACAACGCCTTCAAATAACCCTATATAATAATACAGAGTTATTAAGATTAACTTATTTTATTTATTAATATCTTTAATATAAGAATAATTTCCATTTATAAATAATAAGTATAACAATCTTACATCGTAGTAGTTGACTCTTCCGTCATCTTCAATCCTACCATCATCGCAGTAACCACCCTCAGTTATCATGATGGGAATGTTGTCTCCATATTGACTTCTCAACCAGTTCACTGCACCTCTTATACCTTCTGGGTTTACCTAGCAGCAAAGATAAATATATATACATCCAACTATTTTTTTTTTTCTTTTCCTCTTCCATAGTAACCCTATGAAAGAGTCGATTATTGAAATGTGAGCACATCCCATGCATGCAAGCTATATAGCATATTGTGTGCTAAGCTCATTACAAATACAAAATTTTATTAATTACATTACTGTCAATTATTTTATAGAAACAAAAATCCTAACAAAATAAAAAATAAGGATACCAAATTAATAAAATAACAAAAATAAAAAAAAATAAAAATACAAAATTAAATGATAAACAAAAAGTTGATGTCAACATATGCTCTATGATCTTCTTTTAAAAGTTCAATGCTTTGAACAAATTTCTTCAATTCAGAACTATTAATAAGAATAGATTCTTTTCTGACATTGGCCATTCTTTTCCACTAATTATATTATGTTTGATTAAAAAAAAAATCTGTCCTTGTCAAAAAGTGGGCAGTTATATAATACATGATTAAATGTTTCTGTTGTCTGTCTGTCACAGTGGCATGCGTTTTTGTCCAAAAGGTGAAAACCTTGTAAAATAGGATTTGGTAGGTCCATGCTCTGTCAGAAATTGTGTAATTTTGTCATGTGTACTTTCCAGTTTGTTGCACTTTTCTAAATTAATGTCTGGTATAAATTTGTGAACTGGTCGTCCTTTGTTTGTTTGTTGCCATTGTAAGTTCCAGTATCTTATTGTGTTGTTTCTCAATGTTTTATTGATGTTTGAAATAGGCGTTTGAGAGTATTCAATAGGTAAAGAGTCGTATACATACTACTATATAAAGGGACAAGCCATTCTTCGTTTATAGTCACAAAGAGCGAAACCCACAAAACTAAATTTTAACTATATAATCTTTATAGTTCCAAAAGGTTAAGCAATAATAAAATCTACTGATTTTAAATTAAATTGTTATTAATAAAGCAATAATGTAAGAAGAAGCACCAAAGAAAAAGACTGAGACAGCAAGACAGCTAGGGAACGAAGGAAGTATGGGCACAGAGGAAGGCAAAAAAATGCATGTAGTACTTTTCGTAATCCCAATTGGACTCATTTACAGAATATATATAAAGTGATAATATGAAGATAACATTAAAGTTTCAAAACTGTCTGATAGGTGGTGAGAACCATTCTACATGAGAGGTTACAAAGTTACGGCGTTATGTAGAGCTTGAAATTGATAATAAAATTTACTTAATTTCAATAATAATGAGCGGAATAATAAAATAATGTTTAAAATCTTCATGTATTAGGAACAGCATTGAACAACTTGAATTATGAATAAAAATAAAAGCTCCTCTTACGGCAGGAGGCCCTGAATTTCCAATTCATTTTCAAAAATTGGAGATGGAACAGACAATGAAAATTGTTATATAACTGTAAATAAATAAGTAGATAAGATAGTGACAATGGTTAATAATTTGATTTATAAAATTTATTCTGCTGCAGGTTTAGTATATAAGCAGTACCATTGGCACAACTAAGAAGATCTTTAATTATCACAGAGGAAATTAATAACATTATTATTGAAAAAGTAAATATTGACATCTCTATCTCTCTATTGGTAGGGCTGTGAGAACTGGTAATGCAGTCCATTATCTACAAGTTTTTAAATAGTCTCAGTCCATCTGGATTACTGACTCATAAATTAAAATTTGGATGTCCAATAATGCTTTTACATAACCTTCAACCACCTTACCTAGTCAGTGCAATACTACCTCTATGTAATACAGGTTATACTGAAAATATCAGTGAGGAAAGAATTCTCTACAAAATTTTTATCAATAAAAAAATAAAAGTTCAAATATTTAATTTTATTTAAGTTCTTTATTATGAGAGCAGGCGAAGTCACCATGGGAAATGCTAGTGGAGCAGAGCAAGGTTGATACTTCGATAACAACGCTGTCCATAATCTCTTTGCTTTTAGTGCTACAAGTAACGACACAGAGAACACACATGCTACCGAACAGAGCACATGATGAGAAGACTGTGTGATATAGTTGCAGGGGCATTGTACTAGTGCTATGACTGGTGGGGTGTCAGACAGCTTTAGGTTGTGCACACCAAATAAGTGCGCAAGTAGTGATCATAATAAGTAGAAATAAGCGTTATCCATTAATAGGATTGTAAGCAGTTTTAAATATTCATTTTCTTTCTTTTTTTATTAGTTATAGTTTCCTCTGAAAAAAATGAGTAATTGTTTATTCGATTTAATTGTAAATTGTTTCTACAACAACAAATTGTATAGCATTTAATATACAAATGTAACAAATCGTTTCTCTCATTTAATAATAATTATTAAAAATAATGGTTAAGTACACCACGTGTTTTAAGTAACCCGTCACATCAATCGATTACCCGCCAAAGAGGTAATACTAGTATTTATATATATTATATATATAGATTCAAATCCATTTAATTGTTTTTAATTATATTATTATAACCAAGCCCCTATTATATTTTATTTTAATTTTGTTTTTGTTAATTTAATCTTCTATATCTTCATATCTTCAAGCAGTTGTCCCTGTTATTCTAAGAAACGGAATTGGTTATTGCTGTATCCAATCTCTTTGCTCGGTCGGTAAGACTGGAGAAGGGGGTTCTGGTAGGGCTCTTAGGATGTTGTAAGCCAGCAGCAGCAGGACTCATTTCAAAGGTACCACTGGAAGAGCATAATAGCCTCAGTCATCTGGGTTACTGCAACCCAAAATTGTGGAGAGAGCATTTCTTTCACTCACTATTGGACTTCACTGCATACATGACAAAACTTTTGGCTACTTGAAAATCCATTGGTGGCATTACGGTTAACCAGATTGATTATATGGTTATGACTGTGGGTCATTTATCTGAACTAATGGATGTCAAGTCATAGAGAGGAGTAAATATTGATTCGGATAACTAACTATCGTCAGAGTGCACGCAGGGATATCCAATGTGAAATATAGAACACATCTAGATAGATACAATATCAATCACTTATGTCGTGTATTTATAGATACTTATCTAGTATTCAAAGGCTAATGCAATATGCAAAAAGAACATTAGAAATGTACCAAGGAGGCTTTGGAGTAGGTAGGTCAATGATATATTGAGTTTGTGGGGAATTTCCATGAGATAAACAGAAAAATTGTTGTGGCTAATAGGTGTTAATTTGGGCTACTAAATTTCTCATTCTTGTCATCAGCCATTTGGCTCCTCTGGCCACGTCTTTCCTCTTGCTCTTCTTCCCTGATTCTTCTAAATATTCCCTAAATAAGAGTCTGGGTTTTCCCACATATATCATCCCTTCAACCTTTGCTTTTGTATACTATCTGGTCTTCTTGATTTGGAAAGCCCAAGTTTCATTCCTATATTTTCTAAACACCTAATTTGACACTACTCTTATTCTAACAGTATGTCTTTGTTTAACTATAAATGGTGGTCAAATTTAATCCCTCTCCTATTCCCAAAACAAGAATAACAATGTGACAATAATGTTATTTATATACATTTTCCACCAATGTATCTTTCCTTATTGTAAAGGCGCTGAGCCTCTTTCTTTCCCTTCCTTGATCCACATTAATGCAATTAATAAATATAAACTATTACTATAAGAATCTAGAATTTATTCCTCCGTATAAATCAAACAAATAATTTGATAAATCAACAACATAAATAAAACAAAGAATACTTCTTACTTTTCATAGCATAGAATTGAATTTTGTCTTTATTTTAAAATAAAATTTAAAAGCAAAATAATCATATGTTAAGAGTCACCTTCAACCAATCACAAGAGGATGACGGCCAGCTCGGGTCTACAGAGAAATTAATATTGCTATCCCTGTCGACCGAAGGTTCCGCACCAGCAGATCCAAATGTCGCCAGGACAGTAGAATAATGATTGTAACCGAGAAAATCATAACTGCCTGAAACAGAAATATTATTTATAATCATTTAATTGGTTTACTGAGAAATGTATTTAGTGGGAATAAGTTGATGAAATCAGTGGAATAAGAATAACAAGCAGTAAACCTAGGTTTAAAAGAAGAATGTAATAAAACATTTGCATATCCCTTCTCATCGAACTGCTTCCTTTGAAAAATCCTTTATTAATTGTGCAGCTTTATTCTGGAATTCCATACCCATTTTGATCTGCAATGCTGCTTCTCTCACTTTCTTTAAACATAATTTATTCATCTACCTCCTCAATTATCAATCTTCCGAAATTATGTAATAATATTTTAGTGTTAGAATATTTCTTTTTCTTTTCTTTTTATTTCATTTTATTTTAATTTTGTTATTTATTTATTTTGTTTTTCTTATGTAAGCCCAAAGACTTGTAGAATATAATTTACACTGTATATAAGTTGCTGCCTGATATGTACGCAGCCAGACAATAATACCTTTTTATTGTTCTTTTGTGTTATTCTTAGGGGACAAGGTGTCCCTGAATAAAGATTATTTTTCATTCATTAAAAAAACATAGATTAATAAATTTATGGTATGGATCAAATCCTCGAACACTGTTGAGTAAAAATTCATAACCATGGCCAGACCCAAGAGGATTGGTCTCAGAGAAAGCACACAGAAATTTCTAAGTATTAAAAACAACTAAATGTATGTTAATAAATGAAACAGAATCAAATCAACTGTTTCCTAGGGGCCTCAATGGCTAAGCATGACTGTGAGTTGTAGGTTCAATCCACACCAGGGAGAGTTAAAATTTTATTATGTGGCAGACTCAGAAAGAAATTTGACCTTCCCACTCTGGCTAGAATAGGTTGGTAACCTATAGAATAACCAATCCATCTTGTCCTAGTTAGAGTGAATAAGGTGGTTTATCCTAAAACAAAAAAAAAAAAAAAAAAAAAAAATTTTCTATGGAAAATCTGTGTAATTCTCAATTCTGCCCTCCTTCAAACTATCTGACCATATAATATTTTAAGCTTTTATAAATTTAACATTACAGAAAAAAAAAATTATCTTCTAATTAGTTAACTGTTTTTATTAGTTAACTATTTATATCACAAAATAGCTGGTTACTGTTCCTAACAGTATTTGTATTATCTTCAACTTCTATGTTTATTTCATAAAATTGAAAATTGTTTTATGTTGTTGTATCATATATCTTAACATTCACTTGGTGCATATATAGTATACAGTTATAAATATCAATAAATATATAGAAAACAAATAATAGTGTTGCTTATAACAACAGTAAATTATTATTTTTATTGTATTATTTTTTCAATTTTATAGTATAAGATGACACCTGATTTTAAGAAAGTCTATTTCTATATACAGTTACTTTTTATTGGGATACATGTTTTTTGTTGTAGGTATTATTTCCCATGTTTCAAATCAGTATAGGACTGTTCCTAGTAAAAATGCATTCAGTATTTTTTGTTTTATCTGCATACAGAATGGTGTTCCAATAATTTTATTCTGCGTTTCATGCCTTAGATTTAAGGAAGCTTTCAGTGGCTAAATATAATTCTAAATATTTTATAAAAATGCAGTGATACAAGTAAGAGAGCAATGAGGGAAGTAATCGACTAAAATTGATCATAATGGAGAAATTAATGTTAATAATAATATAAAAAAAAAAAAAAAAAAAAAAAACCTTTAATTTCCTCTATCTCTTCTTTAGTGAAATAAGGCAACCTCGATTCTTTTCTACCTTCTTTGAGACTGTTTTGATCTACGATGTTCCTCATAACTGGAGGATAGTCCCCAGTGCTGCTGTACACCGCATGGGCGAACCATCCAAACTGCACAAAATATTGTTTTATAAAGATAACTTGATCTAGAACTAGGTGAATGCAGTTTATAATTTTAAAGTTTTCTCATTTTGAGATTAAAAAAAAAAAAAAACTCTTAGTATTAATATAATGCTAGAACCTGTCTCAATTTGACATAAATAAAGCAACATTGATGGACGTTTTCCTCACATTCAATAAATGGCCACATTTCTGGCCAAGCGTGTTGGGTCTTAGAGTACCCAGGAACAGAAAGTCGTGGATTCAAATTACATGCAGGCAGGTTGGAATTTATTTCATACCAGGCCCTCCCTAATCTAGACTACAATAGGTTAGTAATCTGTAGGCTAACCTATCTTTTCCGCTCTAGTTGGAGTACATCTTTACAAGTCCACCAAAACAACACTCATTATGTTTAATAGAATAGAATGAATAAGTTAACCAAAACATCTTAATAGATAAATACAAAATGTATTCTCTCTTTTATTATTAACAATTATTGAATGTTCTTTTGTATAGTTTTCTCCTTTTAATTGTGTTCTGCTGTTTTTATCAATATACCTTATCACTCTATGAGTATCCACAGACTAGTGTTCAACATTTCTTCTACTACTTTTATCTATTGCATTTTTAAAATTCATTTTTTGTAAACAAAAACTGGTTGTTTTAATCCTATAAATTTTACTAAGTATATAAGGAACTTGATTATTAAATTTTAAGAAGCATATCTATTTTCTTTTTCTATTACATTATTTATTTTATATTTTTTATTGTTAGTTGTTTACAATTACAAAATCAGAAACAATTACTTTGAGTATCTTAGTTATAATTTCAATTCACAACTAAATAATTTAGCTGTAGTTGTTAATTCTTAGTTTTAATTGCATTATGCCTAAATCTGATGAGCAGTTCTTGATTATTTCAGAATGTATATTTTTATTTTTACAGAGTGCTCAAACATTTATGTTATTTCTACTACTTGTTTTTATTTTATTTTTCACTTAGCACTATGTATAGCCTATATTATGTAATATTTTCAAGTCGATCAGTTATTAATAATTAAATTGTATTTACCCTGAATTGCATAGCTTGATCAGCAGCTCTTGCATCTTCCTCTGAGCCAGTTTTAGGTTTTACGAATGGGCCATCAATTGAGAAACTAACTTTGCCTGTTAATGGAATTTTTGTTTCTGTTATATCTAAATTGAATTGATTGTTAATTTAATTGTTATAACTTTCCAGCATCATTACATTACCTCTTTGGGTTGGCTTAAACTCTTTCTCATACATTCTGTAGACCCTAGCATGAGATTTTAGTATGTTATGCGTAGCTTTGTAATCTCCGACCCCATGGAGGCCTAGATTTGGTGGGAATCCAGTTGTTGAATAGCCGCTAACCACCTGTGAAGGTTCGTTGATTGTTATCCACCATTTCACCTAAGAAAAATCAAAAGTTTAAAGTAAAAATATATTTTTGTTTTATATTGCAAAATTTATTATCATTTATATATTATAGGAAGCAATGATCACCTGATTTCCTAATTTTTCGAAAACCACCCTGGCATAGTTTTGAAAGTGGTCAACAATAGTTTCGTTGATCCAGCCCCCTTCCTCCTGTAGAGGCTGCGGCAGGTCCCAGTGGTACAAGGTAACCTGAAAGTTGAGGAGTAATTAATCAAAAATCAACTATGTATTGCAGAGGGTAGAAGTATCTGCCCAAGACATCATCAAAACTGAAGAAGTTCAATAGGAATAACTAACTCAGCCCTAGTTATTCAGTTGAAATCATCTATTTTCTATATGCATCAAGTATTTTCTGGAATTGTTAGTTCACCAAACTATCCAATCCCAATGACCAAATTCCATTTCTGAGCCCCTTCAGCTCAAATCTTCTGTTTAAACTGGGTCATCGACCCTAGCCAAATTTTAAAAACGAAGAAGATTACGTATTCATTCATATACAAGTAATAAAAATTTCACTCGTGTTGAATATCAGAAATTACTAGAATTTACATTAAGAAAAATCAAACTATTTAAGCCTGGCACATCAATAATAAAACATCACATAGCCACGGTTCAAACAAGATCTCTCATCCATACATCATACAAAAGATTGAATAAAGAATTCTTCAGCCGTACAAACAAATTTAAATATAACATGTCATTTAGAAACCAGCCAGAAAATACAGAAATATGTCAAAAAAAGAGTTGGTTGCGAATAAAAACTTTTTAATGACAAATAATATGTGATTTAATGATTGATATATATCTATCGCATCTGCTTATTGTCATGGTTTGAGGGACAGGTGTTAATTGGATCGAAAATTAACAAAAACTCAATTTATCCTTGATTTGGAATAACAATAGATCATGGTTATGTCTATCAACAACCTACTGCTTTTCCCAATTTAAATTTTACATTTAAAATGATCAAATTACCTAAATTAATAATTACATTAAGAATCAATGATTAATTGAAATAAACAAAGTTGAGAAAGTAAGTGGTTTCAAAGGTGACTTCATTCAAATCATAGCTCCTAAACGGTTGGTTCTAGCGACAAATTTTATATACCAAAAAAATAATTACTATTAAATTTCTGATCAGAGAACTGTGGTCAAATTTTTGATCCAAGCAACAGCAACAGAGATAGAGTGTGCCAAATGTTACATGTTTGACTGTGAAAGAAACCTTACACCAACAAAGTATAGACCCCCAGGCAAAAGACACATCAATGTCAAAAATAAAAAAATAAAAATGATAAAAGTTCTAAATTAGAATGTAAACCCTCATCGAACAGGAAGCTGAGAGAGTAGTAGTTTAGTTTGGGTTTGGGAGTTCATTTTGGACAAGTTTCATTCAGGCATGAGAAGGCACAACAAGAAGTTAATCAAGGACAATGGATTGTAAGAATTCGATATGAGATGAATTGGATAGTTTAGAAGAGTGACAAAGGGCAATTCAATAAGTCCAAATAGGTCTTATTATAATCACATGTAAATGAATGGGTTGCAATTAATTGTAACAATTGTCCATTTGAATATTATATCAATACTATATATTATATCATACAACAATGTTGTACGCATATACTAAACAATTGTATATTACCAATATGTTGTTAAAACTATAAACAAAAGATTTTTTGTTTCAGCCTTGCATGCAGATTTTAAGTAAAACATTTGTCCAAATGGAAACCTAGGTATCTGTTGAATAGAGAGTGGTAGGATGTTTTGGTTTGTTTTTTTAAGGGCAAAAAAACTGCTGTTGGTTATTATTGCCCATTTATTTGAATTAAATTGTACCGCCTAGATTGTCCTAATAACAATAGCAATAAAAATAATAAAGTTCAGTTTATTTCTTTTAAAGGCATAACTCCTATTAAACTGATACTGAGGATCAGTAAGGAAATGCACAAATGACTATGTGAAGGAAATCACAGTTATCCTTAAGATGGAGCAATGTACTCCAAAACATGTCGAAGATAATTAAAGATTAATAGGAGGTATGCCTTTAAAGGAAATAAAAATTAAATCTCCTTCAATAAAATAGTTGATTAAAAATGTTCTGAACAAATTATATTAATCTCAACCAAAAAAATAAAAAATAAGATAAAAACGATTTACAAATTTATTTATTTAATAATAAATAAAATAATGAACATTAAATATCATTTTATAACCCAATTTTCTCAATAAATTCTATGGTACTAAAAATGTACTCTTCACTATCGCCCAAGACCATACAGAGCTGACGGGATACACCACATTTATCCATACCTCTCCTGAACTGAGTACACCTCCAAGATGGGCCTCACTGTGAGAGTAACTTTACAGAGTTGACACTGAGGGGAATATCTTTTAGCCATTTGGTAGTCCTGCATTAAAGGACAGTGTCCAATTCTTATATTAGGCCGCGTTTACACCAAAGTTGACAACTAAGTTTTCCACAGGTTGCTACCATTGGTTACTTTTTCTACTAAATACAGCAACTTTTTCTGTCTACCACTTGTGGAGAGACAAGCCTTCCACTAAATTCTGGTTTCCCGCGGAGTGTCGGTAAATATCGAAGAAAGTTGACAACTAAAAGTGGAAAATTTGTTGCTGCGCACTTTGCGCATGCAACTTGTAGAAAACTAGTGGTAAACTGTCCCCCCCTCCACGCGCCATGGACCTGACATTAGGCTGACGGAGAAGTCATCCCCTGGTCAAAATCAGTAAAATACCTTGGTTTGACTCTATTCAGATCTCTAACATACACAGACCACATAAACGATAAAATAGACAAAGTGAAAAAAAAAAATAATAATAATAATATACAAGATGTTTCCTTACACAAAAAATATAAATTTATTCCTAAAAATAATGTTTCACCTATGTGGAGCTCAACTTGTACAACCAACTACTGTAAACACAAAAGGATACAAAACGTGTGTATGAGGATAATCAATTATTACCCTCGGTATACAAAAATATCAACAATGCTTCACGTCTACTACGATCAAACAGAAACAATCTTTGGACAAACAACAATTTAAGAAAATTCGCTTATCTAAGAAATCGGTAATTACAATAAAACATCACTTAAAAGATATACGCACAAAAATACGAAACATGTACTCCTCACTTAATCTAAACCTTTCGCGCCAATTCTTGGGCAACAAGTTTTCCATTTGTTGCTCTAAATTTGAGAAGAGCAACTTTTAGTTGTCAACTTTGGTGTAAAGGCGGCTTTAGCGGTACAATGTTATTAAATGATATTGCAGGGAATGAAGTCGACGAATAAAAATGATCTGATAAGATTCATTCGGGTTTATGTTAATCCTACATAATTCTTCAAGATTTGTGATAAGTATTTTAGGAGATTAGGAAGCAATAAATGGATTATTATCTATTAATAGCACAGGGGAGCCATCAGTGATTCTCTACCAGTATATGTAAGGTTGTCCACATAGAGTAAATGTTATTCTCAGAGATTTGGTGGGATTTATCACAAATATTATATTTTGTTTCCATTCTTCAATGATTTTGACTGGATAGTTAGTGATTCTGTTAATAGATCATAACTTACTAATAGCACGCTGGATAGATCTACGAACAGTGGAATCCCGTTATATCGATCCCCGATAAACCGACTCCTCGCATAAACCGACCTTTTTTTGTGCTAGAACCCCTCACAATAATCCGACCTCTTGAAACATCTCTCCTCGTATAAACCGACTATTTCTGAGAAGAGAAAGATCTATTGTTTCCGGTACGGAACCTCTTGTTTCCGATAAGTAATTTGTAAATATTTTCCTAGAAAGATGATTCACTGTTCTCTCTAGGTTGTTAAAAAAACAAAAAAACAAACAGTTTGATCCTTACTTCCACAATGTTAACATCAAAGTGTTACGATATCTAAAAATAGAAAATCTTGTACTATTGCGGAGAAACTAGAGGACTTGAAAAAATAGAAAAGTGTGAGCGACTTGTCAAAGCAGCTAGAGATTTAGGAGTAGGCGTTACTATTATAAAGGAATGGGAAAAAATCGGGATCAAATAATTTCTTTTAGTGCGTTTTCAGATGACCCAAAAAAATAAAAAAGTCTAAGACCTGCATCGGAGTTATTGGATAAAGTGGTTTGGTTATGGTTTTGCCAAGAAATCAAATCAATTAAGTATTAGTCATCGTAAATGTATGTGTTTTTTTTTTTCATTATATATATTTTGTATACATGCGTATGTCTGTTTCTAAAAACTTAGTTTTTCTGTTTCATTTGTACTAAATTAATTGATGTTTTGTATTCTAATTTTTATTTTTCATTCACCTCTGAACATAAATAAGTCTAATTCACCAGTGTGACAGACTCCGTTTAATCCGACCTTTTTATAGGACCCTAAGTCTCAAACAGTTCGATATAACGGGGTTCCACTGTAGTTTGTTAGAACAGTATGAAGTAAAAACTTCCGAAACTTCCTTGAGGAATGCAAGGTGTCAGAATTGGATCAAGTGAATATATATAAATCTTGCGCCCTAATTCAGATATGTATAATTCACCATACTTTGACAAGAATGAATAACATTGAAAATTAAATATATTAACAATAAATAATATAAATAAATATATTATCAGTTTGGAAGCCTACCAAAGGTTCAATGCCGTTCTTAGCGAGTTCGTTGAGCACGTTTCTATAATATTGCACACCTTCTTCGTTGATATAGTCATTTGTTCCCCGTGGTAGTATTCTTGACCAAGAGATGGAAATTCGGTAAGTGGAGAACTATAAAAGAAAGATAAAAATGATATGTTTAAATGCTTTGAAAGGAAAGTTGAATAGCTAAAAAACATTTTGTATAATCCTTACCCCAGTGTCCTTGAGAAGGTTGATGTCTTCCTTGTACCTGTGATAGCTGTCGCAGGCCACATCAGCGGTAGAGTTGCTGTTGATGTAGTTCGGTACTGTGTGGATCGCTCTGTCCCAGATGTTCTCCCCCTTTCCTGCGACCAAGAGATAACATAATTTATCCCTAAATATCAGGGATAGAAAGATTTAACGGCAGTAGCGTAACGTTTATCGGCTGGGTACCCCGCAAAAAAAATCTTGGGCCCTAGTTTATTAAGCTTTTTTTTTTTTTTTTTTTTTTTTTTTTTTTTAATTCGAAAATGAACTACCATTTGTTATTTATTTAGATAAAAATTTTTTTAGTAAAAATCTTCGGACACTCTTGATCATGGGAATGACTATTGACTTCTACAGTTGAAAAAATTAGATATAAGTTAAAAAAATTTAGTTAGAAGTTAATAATAATAATTTTAGGTTTTGAACATGAGTTGAAAATTCAAGAAAATGTAGGTAAAAATGGGCTTTGCATTAAAATTTAGCTATAATGAAATCTAGATTCCAACCTCAAGGTGCTATATGTTATTAGTATATTTCATTGTATTTAATTTATAGTTTTTTTTGGAACATGAAAATTTTGAAACACGAATTTTGAAATACTTTTGTAAAATCTACGTTTTTTGTCACATTCTTCAGTATAACTTCGAAACTACTCGTCAGATCCTAAAGTTCTTGTTACCCTCTCAAACCTTGTTAAAGTTACTATAAGCTATATATATATATATATATATATATATATATATATATATATATATATATATATATATGAAATTTTGATTCAATTCCGTAAAAGACGCCAGCACGCTAAATGTGTATGTTTTGGCGAGAAAGGACAAATTTTACATGTTCAGTGGGCTGGCGTATTTTACGGAATGTAATCAATATTACATGTATAGGACTTGGTAGTAAATTTAACTAGCTTTAAGATGAAAAAAATAAATTATGGATCGAATAAATAGTTTCGGAGTTATAGCAAATAATGTGCAAGAAAACGTGGATATCACAATAGTTTGCGATTTTTTATCATGCCGACATGAGTATTTAATAAGACTTGATCAAAATTTCATATATATTGCCTTATAGTAAATTTAACCAGGTCTGAGATGGAAACAAAAAATTTTGGATCTGACGAGTAGTTTCGAAGTTATAGCGAAGAATGTGGCAAACAAAAACAGTGCGCATTTTTTAGCGTCCTGGCTCGTGTATTTTACAGGATTTGATCAAAGTTTCGTAACGGGTAAATTTAACCAGCTTTTAGAGGGTAAAAATAAGTTATGGATCGGACTGATAGTTTCGGAGTTATACGTGTTTTCGTGGAAAATGCTTGATGAAGTGTTTGAGCGCGTCTGTTTTAAAAACGCGCCCAATTGCGTAATTTTCTGCTAAGGCTTATCATCTACTGAGTGTAATTTCGCATTTGTAGAAATTTCAGCTGTTTATGTTTGTGTTGAATGGAACATCAAAATTTAATTGGGAAATCTTTAATTTCTTTTACGTCTTGCTGTAAGTTGCGACCTGTTCAATATAAATGAATAGATAATATATATTCTTATAGGGAATTATAGAAGACAAATATTTACAAAAAACATGAGTAAACAACAATTTTACCGAAAATTATAACTTTTCCGGAGCCGGTAGCACGAAATCAGTTCAATTTATCGTAAAAATGTAAATGACTAAACTTGTTGCAAATTTAATAAGCTTTAATTTTATACCGAAAATATTTTTTCAATGGAACGCACTATTTTCGAGTTATAAGCGAAAAACTTAAAATTAAACATTGATGCTACATTTTTGAGTCAGAAAAAAAAACCGTTATAACGTAAATTTTTTCATTAAAACTAACATAGATACTAAACGGAAGGTCTTAGCGAGAAATGTATTATAACAAAAAATATTCTCAATTAAATTTCTGTAAAAAGAACTTTCGTCAAATTTTCGATCGGAGCAACACTTACAGAGCTAGGGCGTGTCAAAAAGCCCCAACACTTGTAAAATGTAAGGTTATGTAACTTTGTTCATTTAAACTAATATAGCTCCTAAATGGTAGTCCTAGTTACAAATTATATATATATATAAAAAAATATATATATTTTCCATTAAAATTTTGATAAGGAAACTGTCGTCAAATGTTGGATTCGAATAAAACCAACAGAGCGTGTCAAAATGTTACATTTTTGAATGTAAAAAAAACGTTAAACCAAAAAAATACATTTGGACCCCTAGCCAAAAGACAAATCCATATCAAAAGTATCTTATAATATTACGTTTAATAAACATAGTTTTTTTTTTTTATTCTTTTTATTTTGCTTCTAAAAATATTCACGATAAGTTAACTTACCTCCTTCATTCCAGGCTCCCTCGATCTGGTAGGCGGCCGTGGCACAGCCAAACATGAAACCTTTCGGGAAGTCCGAAGAATGGAAGTCTCCCTCCCCACAAACCTCCCCCAGGACAAAGGAGGCACATCCCGAGAAGAGGAGAGCAATACAACAATACCGACTCCAATCCACCATATCGAAGAGGAAGGAGCTGACAATGTTCGCAAATCTTGAAACGATTTACATACTTATAGTATTTTGACAAACTGATATCTTATCAGTGATTGGGGATCGTTCCCGCAATCGATTATATAATTACTTTTGCGGTTGAGGAGAACATCACATTTCAACATCACCTTTCCCTAATATTGGAGGGAGGTTAAGTTTTCAATCTATATCTCATTCTTTCAAGTTTTGGGTAATTTTTTTAATTTTATTAAAAATGTTAAATTTGTCGATGAACTTGTTTACTGTATCTATTTTACTGCTATTATCACCAAGAATAGTTTCGGTATCTTTCCAATCATTCTTTCTGAAAATAAGAATCCCATAGAGAGCAGTCCTCAAGAATGAATCTTAATAGCTATCCCGTAGCTGAATATAAAAAAAAAAAAAAATAGAATAAAATAGTGTAAGGGAACGGTTGCGGATTTAATATTGAACCGTTCATTTGCAAAATCAATTATAATTTACAAAGTAGAGTACAATAAAAAAAAAAAAAAAAAATTGTTTCTTTAAAACTACAATATATCCCTCCATAAAATTTTTTAGAAACTCAAATGAGGATCTCGCTAATTTTTATTCATCTCGAAGTATTTTCCTGAATTCTGCTCAAATTCCACCATATATTTTATAAGGTTCACAGCCAACAGACACAATTAGGGGCTCCAAGAAGATAGCCATGAGAGATGAGTGCCCGGGAGTCGGGAAACTATTTCTTTTCTTCAAGAGCTTCAACAATTTGTTCGACATTTTCCTATGCATTTAGGCTTTCTTTATAATTATTAAGATGGAATGGTCACCCAGGTCCTGGTATTGTTTCATGGAGTCTTCTCTTAGCCGTTTCGAGATGCGAAATGGGGTTGTTTTTTTCAACAAACTAT
Source organism: Euschistus heros (assembly GCA_003667255.2). Classification (NCBI taxonomy): domain Eukaryota; kingdom Metazoa; phylum Arthropoda; class Insecta; order Hemiptera; family Pentatomidae; genus Euschistus; species Euschistus heros. Next base: position 89,924 of record RCWM02000775.1, on the reverse strand, counting down.
ATACCCCGAAGCATTAAATTCAGTATCAAATAACAAAAACTTCATATATGTCATTATGTATAGATGGAAGATGGTTAGAACGACTAACATCTCTAAAGAAGAAGAAGAGGCCATAAAATAAAAGTCCACGAGACCTTCGACCTACCGATGGTCATTGCATTTATGCAGTGGATGCCCGTGCAGTTCCTGGACTCGTTATAGTTTTTGACAAATATCTTGTTCAGAATTTCTACAGTTTTTCTAAATTTTATTTATTTTTTTTTTTATTTTAGAAAAAAAGAAATATAACAGAAATTGAAGGAGTATTCAAGGAAGAAAAAAAAGGGTTAGACAGGATAGGTAGCATGTCTTAAAATTTGATGTGACATCGTTTTATGTACTGAACAGGGTTTTCCATATTAAATTGTGATGCAAAATCAGTGAGTCGGTCTGCACCCCAAGGGGACTGTCTTCGTATAGTCATTAAATTTTTTTTTTTTTTTTTTTTTTTTCTGATCCCTCAGAACTAAAACAGAAAATAAAAGAAATTAGTAATCCTATATCTACAGGGGTATAGTAAATAGGAACGATACCTTTTTGCCTTTTTCTACCATGGGTATTGGAAGGTGTAATGAAATGGTGAATTTTTGAAGTTGTTGCGCCTGATTGGCTCGAAATAATATGCTCTGGAGTTGAGGGGCCTCCGAGTCATTAAAATAAAGGTGAGGGGTCCAGGGATGAGCAGCCAACGAACGGACCGTAGCGAAGACATCGAAGACGATTCATCAACCAATGCTTATTCTGCTAACGTCAAGAATGTGACGACTAAGTAATTTTTTCACGTTGTTAGTTTTGTAATAAAATATCTTTCAGAAAAATCCTGGCAGCTTCATGTCTCTTGTCCTACTTGTAAATAATTTATTGAAAAATTCTAACAGGTGGGGCTTTAAGATAAAAAAAAAAAAAGATAATTTAAAAAAAATACATTTAGTAATACAATATATTGTATTATATCTAAAAGTAAAATAACATTATTAGTTATTTTTTAGATTTAGAATATTAATCTATCTTTTTTTTTAAACCAAATACAGTGGCAACTCTTTATTTCATCACTCGATAGTTTGTCTTAATCTGTAATTCGTCAAGTTTCTTTTTTTTTATTTGTAAATCGGCAACTATATTATAAAAAAAAAAAAAAAAAAAAGAAAAAAAAAGTTTGTTATTCATTTTTTCCTCTTGATACATATTTAATCTTTAAACCGCCTCACATTTTGTAAATCATTAAATAGAAAAATATAGAACAAGCCTGGAGTCGATCCCTCCATCGATTGTAGTAAGAGGTGAAAGGAAGTATGAGTGCAGCTGACGAATTCCAGGAATCAGTTAATACTGGAAAGCTCTTCCTACAAAACTATTAGCATCTGGCTCAGCAACTTCTGCTCCAGGTTATAAAATGAGAAAAAATAAGCAAGAGGTTAGCAGTTGGTCAAACATGGATAATACGGATGTAGGATATGAAATTTTAAATGACAATGGAATGACAGTAAGTGCTGAGTTCTCAAAATAAAGCTAGTGATGAAAAAGATGATGACGATGACGTTTCTAATTCTTCCACTATTCCATGCAAAGAAGTAGAGGAAATGTTATGATAAGTGCATTGAGTGGTTTCGACCAGCAATGTAAATCAGATATTTCACACTTGATGGGATGCAGCAAGTGCTTAGCTTTTTTTGTGTTTTTCCTCATTTTCACTCAAGCCCTATGTATATAATGTTTATCTGTTCGTTTTTACTTTCAATAAATTGCAAAAAAAAAATTATAATTATTTAGTTTAAAATGCTTTTTTGTTACTTTACCAGCAAAATTCTGTAATACGTCATTTCCGTTATTTCGTCACCCCCTCTCCCTCACTCATGACGAATTATCGAGTTTCTACTGTATTCATAAACAAACTATGAGTGTATTACAATGGAGTAAATTGATTTCTTTTAAGAAAAATTATACTGCACCTAAGTGATTGCTTGTAAAGTGACATTGCTTTTCATGCCAATGTTTGAAAAGAGGATGGCCTACTTGTATATGATTCACACTCTCAGCGAATTCGATCTTTAATTCTAGACACAAAAAAAAGAAGTGAAATACTACTTGAAACATCCTTATAGGATCTTGTCTGCGTACTGGCATGCCATCAGCTGTTGTAGCGTGCGTTCACACATGCCATTTCAGTAGGGTGGAACTCTCCACGCATGCGCACTTTATCACTAGCACATCAACTGGCATGAAAAATCAAATGTGCGATCTACTGGCAAAGAAGGTAGCGGCACGTCAGTTACCGTAAACACACTAGCGAACGAATATTAGCTGGTACTTGCATGTGCATCCCCGGCCATAGTCAGTATTTATTGTATCAGCGTGTATTTTTATGTCTGGTGTCATTCGTATTTCTGCTGTTCTGATTTATTTCTTTCACGTGCTTATGTATGGTGGAATCAGGAAATTTGTTAGCTATAACAGTATGTTTCTATATAAAAAAACGAAAATGTAGAAATAGGTGAAAGAAAGAATGGCTTGCAAATAGAAAAAAAAAAGAGGTCATGTTAATTTAAATGAAGAACTCGCATTGAAACCAGTTGATTGGCATAATTATTTAAGGAAGGGTGAGACAACAAAAGGACATAGCTAATTAAAGCTAACTATTTAAAAATAATGTATACATTTATTTAAAAAAAAAAAAAAATCACAAGAATTATTATTTAAAAAGAATAAAAGTAAAGTACAATTAATTTGGTGTGCAGTACCTCTTGACTCGAAGTACTAGGAGTAGTTTGGATTGGGGATTCCTTACACACGGACACACGGTACGTCCAATGGATGGCTCGACGCTACCCGGCGTCGGATTTCTCCACACACGGTGAAGCCAAAAATTAGCTGGACGGCTTGGCTTTATGGATTTTGGATTCACTGGAAATCCAATTAGACCGCTTTAGTCACTGGCGCAACCAAGGGAGGAGCTTGGGGGTTGAAGCCTCCCCCCCAGACGAACGAAACGATTAATTTTTTTTAGTCGATAACTATGATTTTTATTTATATAGTCTCGAACACCACCCATTCCTTGTTTTAGTTTAACTAAAACATAAAAAAATAATCAGTTTTGAGCCTTCAGGTAAACGACCGAGGGGTAGACCGATATATACATATAAACCCAGCCCCCCCCCCCCAGATAGTAATCCTGGTTGCGCCACTGGCTTTAGTCCGTGAGTCCATCCGCGTTTCTCCACAAACGGTGAGATTTTGGCTTGGCTTGGGGCCATTTGGACTAATGAGTCGCTCGTGTGTGTTGGGGGCTTAATAGGTATGGTATGATTTAAAAAGCATTTAATTAAAATGAATTCGTAAAAAAAAATACAAATAATGTGACGATATTAGAATCAATTAGCGGGCCTACCACTGCTGGCTAGATATGGAGATTAATTAAAGCTAACAGTTTAACAGCCTGAACCTGTTCTCGTTTCGAGGAGGCCTTGGAAAACAACTTACTCTAATGTCATTTCCTGATAAAAACTATTTTTAAACCTACATCACAAACACCTACATCGACAAAGAATTACGATAACTAATATTTAAATCGATGTATCAGATATCGAAAAAAAATATTTATATAACGAGTTTATATTTAACAACATATATAAGGTTTCATTGTTAGAGATCGCAATATAAAGAGGTATATATATATGCTAGACGATATAAATTATAAATTAAACCGAAATATAACAATACTAGCACCCCCAGTTATGACCTTCGCCCGCTCTTATAATTAAAGAACTTAGATAGGTTTAACTAATAATAGAAGTTTTATTTTTTAACAATAAAAATCTTATAATGCAGTTGAGAGTTATTTTCTCAAAATATATTTTTACTCAATGATTCATCATTGTAATATGGGATTAATATCATTGCAAACTCTGGTGTAGAATGCCACTAACCACATATCATTCGATTATTAAACATCCCTAGGATCCACAAGTCACACTAAATATTTATAGCTTTTTTTTTATAACAATTTATTTGAATTAGGCCAATTTTATTATTAATTTCTAACTCTACATAACACTGTGCCGTTATAACCTCTCTTAAATGGCACTCGCCACATGTCGGTCAATTTTAAAATTCACTGCGTACTACATATTTATCGCTTTTAAGCAACAATTTAATATGAAAATAGTATATTTTCTTATTGCTAAGCCTTCCTTCAACTATGAAGATGATGTAGTTAAGATTTGGTAAAGACAGGTTTAGTAGTTTTAGCGGTTAGTGATCACAAACGAAAAATAGCTTGTTCTTTTATATAACAGTATAGATATAGATTAATTTAGAACATATGTTTTATTGCTAATTGTTTACAAACACCTGCACTTAAGTAGTACCATATTTATAAGAAATAAATGTTATTTTGATATTTGTTCGGGAGCACCTAGAACTCAAAAACCTTCCCGGGGATGTATCTATTAATTTCCTAAATTTTCGCGGCAATTGGCTGTATGGTTTTTGAATCCATCGAGTACAGACAGATACACATTCATTTTTATATATATAGATTAAACCTAGAATGATTTTTGAATTGATTAATGTTCAGAAAACGGATTACTTTTTTCGGAATTCGATCATTATTAAACCCAAATACTTGAACTATACTTACCAGGTATGCAAGTTTAAAATGTCGTTTTAATTCCAATAGAATGCGCTCTTAGCCTATTGAAGGATTTGCTTATCTCTAAACGCTATTTTGTTTGTTAGTCATTTGTTTACAAAAGTCAGTTGTTTTTAAGTCGTTTACGTGGACGTATCATACCTTTCTTTGGTGTTAAAAATGTCTAATTTTAAGCCAAATAAAGAGCATTTGCGGCATGTCATGATTTTCTTATTTAATCAAAAGAAAAAGGCATCTGAATGTCATCGAATTCTTGTTGAGACTTATGTTGATCCAACCGTCAGGACATGTGAACGTTGGTTTCAAAGTTTCAAACGTTGTGATTTTGATGTTACTGATCAAAAACGAGAAAATCGACCAAAAAAGTTTGAGGACTTCGAATTGCAATCTTTATTAGACGAAGACAATACCCAAACCCAACAAATGATGGCAGAACAGTTGAATGTCACTAGGCAAGCCATTTCCGATCGCCTGAGAGCTATGGGAAAGATTCAAAAGGTTGGAAAATGGGTTCCACATGAATTGGACGAACGACAGATGGAAAAAACGAAAAACTGTGTGCGAAATGCTGCTTTTACGCCACGAAAGAAAGGGTTTTTTTGCATCGAGTTGTAACTGGCGATGAAAAATGGATTTATTTTCAGAATCCCAAACGAAAAAAATCATGGGTAACGCCAGGACAACCATCCACATCGAGTGCAAGACCGGATCGTTTTGGGAAGAAGACAATGCTGTGTGTGTGGTGGGATCAGAAGGGAGTAGTCTACTACGAGCTTCTCAAACCCGGCGAAGCAGTCAATACCGAGCGCTACCGACAACAAATGATCAATTTGAGTCACGCATTGATCGAAAAACGCCCAGAATGGGCTCACAGGCACGCCAAAGTCATTCTTCAGCATGATAACGCTCCTGCACATTCAGCCAGATTGACTAAGGAAACGATTTCTTCGCTTGGTTGGGAACTCCTACCCCACCCGCCGTATTCACCTGACCTGGCGCCTTCTGATTATCACCTCTTCTCATCGATGGGACACTCATTGGCGGAGCAACACTTCAACAATTTCGAAAACGTACGAAAATGGTTCGATGAATGGATTTCAAATAAAGATGAAGCATTCTTTTGGAATGGTATCCATATATTGCCCGAGAGATGGACAAAATGTGTAGAAAGCGAGGGTCAGTACTTTGAATAAAATATATTATACTTTTTTCTAAATTACTGTGTATATATTTTAAGAAATAAACGACATTTTAAACTTGCATACCTGGTATCGGATATAACTCGCGCAGTTCCGCATTGTAAAGCCTTATAAATTCTCCTGTTTCTTCATCCTTTTTTGGGCCAAATATTCAACGACGGGCCAACTATATTTCCGAAAACTTTAAGGCGTTGTTCCTCCCTTAACGTCTTCAATCGGAATGAGGAAACCTACTGGGGACCCTAAGTGTCGAAGGTCACAGACTTCTCTGATAGGTAGGTACTCAAGGTAGTGGGTTCGATTTCCTTCTGGGTCAGTTGATACTTCTTTTATGGACGCCCGACGAAATTAACCTTCCCACCATGGCACTTATAGGTTGGTAACATAATGGATAACCCGTCCTTCCTACCGCAGTACAGTAAATTAGATTGGAGGATCAAATGTCGATTCCTAGTCACCGATCGATACCGATAATCTTCAGTATGAGGTAACAGGTATGTTACCTCATTATAGGAAATTAGTTCCTTTCCCGGGAATTGAGTGTGAGACAAGTTTGGAGGCTAGTGGATTTTAGAGTTTACTATGAAAAGACAGGTATCTGTTTTGAGCGAAATCAGCTACATATGGAACATTAAGGTCTTTATGGATAAGTTTGTTCATGACATAGTAAGGGGCATTGAGGATTTTTCTTAGGATTTTGAATTGTAAAGGTCGGATACGAGATGAATTGGATGGTTTAGTGGAGCTCCAAAGCTCAACTCCGTACGTCCAAATAGGTCTAATCACAGTTATGTAAAAGAGTCTTTTGTAATATTTTGGGAGCTTTGAACGTTTGTCTAGTAAATGTTGAAGAAGTCTGTAACGACGTGCAGTTCCTTGTTGTTTCAGTCTTGTATGTGGGTTCCCCTAATAATTAAAAATAAAATAAGGTGTGTATGCAAAATCCCTTCGGATAATGATTAGGTGATCCATTCCTCGTGAGTAATTGTGTAGATTTGTAATGAAATACTTTTTGGTATTTCGAAGTTTAGCAGAGTTATAGTTTGAAATGGATTTGTATAATGGTCTACCTTCTTTTATTTGAAGGTAGCCAATCGTTCTTTCAATTAATAATTAAGTTAATTAGTATGTGTTTACAAATGTAAAATAAACTGAATTGTGATACTAACTACTTAATAATTTTGTGAATCTAACATATTTATGGTAAAGTGTAACTTTTTTGTCTCTTTAAAAAGTATTATTTATTAGTGAAATTTATGTTTTTAGTTTGTAAACAAATAGTGTAACTGTTAGTTTAGAAACCAGACAATTATAACAGAGTGAGCTCCAGAGCCAGAAATGGCTGAGTCTCTTGAAAAACAGGCAAGTGATATGGAGGCTATACTGGGGATTGTAACGGCTCATGGCAACTAGTGGTAAGTCGAAAAAAGACCTATTGATGCAGATAGTGAGCCACGAAAACCAAAACGTATAGATAAAACAGCCCCCATCCCAACTTTCAATAGTTTTCAGGCTCTCACTCAAAATCCTAACCTAGATTCAGTAAATACAAGTACGCCCGCTCAAAATGACAGAATCCCACCAATTTTTATAAACGGGGTTGAAAACTTTCCTGCCCTCATCTCATTCTTAGAAAAGGTAGCTGGTCCCAAAACATTCGACACTAAGTCAACACCTAAAGGCGTGACTGTGTATCCAGCTACACCAGATACATACCGAAAAATTAACACGTGCCTTCGATCAGAAGGAGCGGATTTTCATACTTTTCAGCTTCCTCAGGAAAGATGCCCTAGAATCGTCATAAAAAACCTACACCACGCAACACCTTTGAACATAATCAAAGATGAATTAAAAGAATTAGGTTATGAAGCCACAAACATAGTCAACGTGATTTCAAGATTCAAAAAGCCACTACCTATGTTCTTTGTGGATATAACAAAAAATACATTTAGACAAGAAATATTTAATACAGAATACATGTATTACACAAGAATTAAAATAGAAGAACCACGCAAAAAGAGAAGCATTCCCCAATGCATTAGGTGTCAACAATATGGGCACACTAAAACGTACTGTAATCACCGACCAAGATGCGTGCGATGTGGTGAATTCCACGAAACCAGCTCCTGCATCAAAACCAGAGACACTCCCGCAACATGTGCAAATTGTGGTGGTCAACACCCAGCCAATTACAGAGGGTGTCAGACGCTGAGAGACCTCAGGGCTCAACGGAGTTTGAGAAATCAGCGTTCTCCAATCAACACTACTAGGCCTACTCAAGAACCTCCGAGAATACATGAGTTCCCTCCAATAAGGCAGCGCCATCACCGCTCGGAACCAGAGACGATTCCCGGACCTAATCAACCTATGCCACTACCTCAACCAGCTCCGGTCGTCATCCATCAGCACCAGCAAACCTGTACAGGTATGAGGAGGGGTATTAACCAGCCTACACCTCCAGTTGATAATAATTTATATACCATGATTCATGGAATAAATAACTTAATCCAGCCTCTTTTCAGTCTCCTTCAACAGCTATCCCAAGCTACACAAGCCCTGTGTTCTGTTTATGGCCCACAGCAGTAACTTGACAGTTGGCTCCCTATCCATAATCCTATGGAACGCTAACGGACTTAAACAACACTGCACTGAACTAGACTTTTACTTACACGAAAAAAGAATTGATTTAGCACTGATAACTGAAACTCACCTTACACCACAATCAAAAATTTACATTCCTGACTACACTATTTACAGAACTGACCACCCTGACAAAACTGCACACGGAGGTTCAGCTATAATTATCAGGACTAATCTTAAACACAACGCTATAGACTTACCCATTACACCACATATTCAATCCACAGGAATCACATTATATACCAAACATCATACAATCACATTCGCTGCGATTTACTGTCCCCCTAGGTACACCCTGACATCTTCTATGTTTTCGGATTTCTTCAAGCGGTTAGGAAGATGCTTCATCGCAGGCGGCGATTATAATGCTAAGCATCAAGCTTGGGGCTCGAGGTTGTGTACTCCAAGAGGCAAAAATCTTTCACATGCCCTCCACGAACTTTCCTTAGACACTATAACCCCAAATTCACCGACTTATTGGCCTACCTCTAGACGGAAAACTCCTGACTTACTAGACTTTTTCATCACTAAAGGACTAAGAACCGTACGACATACCATCAATACTAGCCCTGATCTTTGCTCTGACCATTCTCTTGTACATATGGTTCTCTTCGAAGAGCCATCTGAAGCACAAAAAAGACCCACACTAATAAGAGGTTATATGGCTGGGATTCGTTCAGAAATTATTTGAACACCAATCTCTCTGTTCCAGTCTCGATCAAAAACCAAGAAGAACTAGAAGAAGCAGTGGAAAAATTTACTCAAAATATGCAAGATGCCGCATGGTTCTCGTCTGTACCCAAGCCTTCAAAACCAGAGAACTTACCTAATTATCCAATGTACATTAGGGAGTTAATCCGAGCAAAGAGAAGGGCCCGTAAAATATGGCAGACTAACAGACTTCCATCGGACAGAAGAACGTTTAACCAACTAAACAATGAGCTCAAAAGGCAAATTAACAAATTTAAAAACACAAATTATGAAAATTACATGAACAAACTTTCGGCTGACGATGGAAATTTGTGGAGGCATACAAGAAATCTCCTAAAACATCGTGAGGTGTCAGCTCCACTTCGAAATGAGGATGGTTCTTGGGCTGTGTCGGACGAGGAAAAATCTGAACTTTTCGCTATCTATCTCTCTTCTGTTTTTAAACCACATACTGACTTCACAATATTGGAACACGACACTTTAGTACAAAACACATTAGACCTTTACAACTCACTCCACCACCGCCTTCCTTCAAACCTTCACAAGTTGCAGAACAAATAAGGCAATTACCAAGAAGAAAATCCCCTGGACATGACTTAATTAACGCTGAGGTGCTCCGGCGAATGCCTAGAAAGGCTCTAGTGTTCCTCACGACGATCTACAATTCAATACTTAGGACAACAAAATTCCCCATACAGTGGAAATATTCTCATATAACCATGATCAAAAAACCAGACAAAGACATAAGCAGCCCTTCGTCTTACAGACCAATAAGTTTACTTACTACATGTTCCAAACTATTCGAAAAATTATTGTATCCAAGATTGTTAGACATACTAACTGACAACAAAATAATTCCCGACCATCAATTTGGATTTAGAAAATTACACTCAACCACTCAACAGTTACACAGAGTGACTGACTACATTTCGACGGCACTAGAACAGAAATTATATGCAACCGGAGTGTTTCTGGATGTCACTCAAGCGTTTGACAAAGTCTGGCACCAGGGGCTTCTCTTCAAGCTTAAGACTACTCTACCACCTACCTATTATCTTATTCTTCAGTCTTTCCTCTCTGACAGATTTTTCTCTGTTCGATATGGTTCAGGGATTTCATCTATTCACCCAATTCTGGCAGGTGTACCTCAGGGATCGATACTAGCACCACTATTATATATACTATACACACATGACATTCCTCAAAGTTCCGAGACTCTTACAGCCACATACGCAGACGACACAGCTATAATTACTAGACACCAAAATCCAATACAGGCATCATTGAATTTGCAACACCACCTACAAGATATACAAGACTGGTGTAAACTTTGGAAGACACGACTAAATCACCATAAGTCCCAACACATTACGTTTACTCTAAGACACGAAACATGCCCTCCCGTTTACATTGACAATATCCCAATTCCACAAACGGACAAAATACAATATTTAGGACTTACATTCGATAGGAGAATGACATGGGGCCAACATATTAAGAAGAAACGGACATCATTAAATATGAGACTGAAACTGATGTACTCACTTTTCAGGAAAAAATCAAAACTACATACAAGACAAAAATTAATGACCTACACACATCTACTAAAACCTTTATGGACCTACGCATCACAAATTTATGGATCTGCTAAACAGACACACATAAAAAGATTACAAACTTTTCAATCCAAGACATTAAGACTAATAACACAAGCACCATGGTACGTTAACAATACAACTATACACACCGACTTACAAATACCAACAGTTATTGAATACATACGGACCCACTACCGACTGTTCCATGAAAAATTAAAGGGGCACCCAAACAAATTCATCGATAGTATGGCCACACCTCTCATGCCGGAGAATACCAGGAGGAGACTGAAAAGAAACTGGATGAGAGACTTACTTTTATAGAAGTAAACCAAAGACAAGGAAGGTGTGCCACTGGGTACTATCTCTCCTCATGCCTAACATGCCAATTATGTTAATATCATCATTTCAGCACATCCGCTGATTGTCAATTTTCTTTTTTTTGACAGGTGTGGATTCAAAAATAAAAGTGAAAAAAAACAAAAAAAAAACTGAATTGTATTCATAGGGTAAATGATTAACATTGTGGATTAACGCTCTTAGCCAGGTGTCATGTCAGCTCTTTTATATCTCTGTTCACAAATTTGATTATAATGTACCGCACATAGTATGAAGTATAAGGCGTAGGAATGTGCTTAAATATAGACATATATTTATAATAAAATTAAATAAAACATTATTTGGGCCCAGGAAAACACAGGAAGGTTACAGGCGAAGATCTAACGAAGAGATCTACAGAGAAATCAAAGACCTGGAAGCCGAGGAAAGAATCAGAAGGCTGATCTTCTATGGGCACATAAGAAGGATGAAGGAGGAAAGATTGAACAAAAAGATCATTAATAAAATGTTTAGCTACAAATCATTCGAATATCCACGAAGCAAATAAGAGAAGAATTAAAGAACCTTAAAATTTCATACACCGACTGTCTGGATAGAGGACACATCGAGGAAAACACTGAAAAATCTCACCAATATTAGACGAAAAAAAAAATAGGGGTGCAAAGTGGTCCAAAGAAAGAAAAGAAATGCAGTCAAAAATCATGGAACTGCGATGGGAAGAAAGAAAATAAAGATTCCCAAATAAGCCTAAACAGTTATATTCATGAGGTCCGTAAAGGGGGCTACACACTATCAACCTGGTTGTCAGCAGTGTTCAGGTTGTTGCCCAAACATTAGAAGTTCAACCGCCAACCAGCCCACAGGCGCTCAACACCGTCTTTAACATTGCAAGTCGTCGGCAAGGTTGACAACCAAGTTGATAGTGTGTGGGCCCCTTTACGTGAAAAAAAAAATAAATAAAAGAAAACATTATAAAATAAATAGCTTATTGTAATATATAATATATATTCTATAATAATATAGTTTAATTCAGCCTTCACTTTCCCTGCGAGGCGTTGCCCCCGCCCAACGTCACAACTTGCGCTCCTCAAACTCCTTATAGCGGATGAATGCCTAATACGAAGTAATGAATGTAGTTAATAGTTATCAATCGAAAGTTATTGAGTTTTGTATAATTAATAATTTTATGTTTATCTTATATTAAGTATACTTGTTTCAAGGACATTTAAACGAATTTTCAAGCCTAATGCAAGACTGCAGAATCCAAGGTTGTAATTTTTCATTTTCTATATTTTTCGCTCCAAATTTTCGTCTTTTCAATCAACATTAATTCCACAACTTTGCTTAACTATTCAACAACAATTTGCTAGTAGATTTCCATTAAAATCTCTAGCGAGTTGATTGATGGCTAGATATGATTCGCGATAAATTAATTCCAAGTGGGTCAAGTTTATCCTGTTGCTACGAGAAGAAATAAGAAGGTAGTAATCATGAATCAAGTGTAAACAGGTCAGATCTGGGTCATATTCCACTTCTCGGGGCAGGTGCTACATGACTTCGAGACCAGTAGAGAGAGGTCCTACCACTATCGTAGGTATCTAAATATGTTAACAGTTTTTGTAACAATTTACAAAATAAATAAGTTAAATAACAGTATTCTCTATATTTATACATTTTTGTTTTGTATAAGTGTTTTCTTAACTGTGATATCGTTGATAAATTTAATTTAATTATATCTTATCTCCTTTTTTTTTCCACCAGTAAAAAAAATAATTCTTTTCTGTTTGCTATAGTTCTTAAAAATTCTTTTTTCTAAATTTTGCTTTTACAACATTCGATGATTTAAACTTTGAACTTGAACCTGAAATGAATAATTTTAGCTGAGAGATAAAGCAAAAACGGATAACCTAACCAACAAAGCGTTGACAGGCAGTTCATAACTAATAGATTAATTAAAAGGTTTCTTTAACTAACATCAAATAGGAAGAGGAGGTTCCCAAATCGACCTAATTATTATTTTTTTGTATGTTTTTTACCGATTTTGATGATTATTTTTTTAATCGGTAGGTCATACTTCAGAGGTGGTCCCACATGTATTTTATTTAAATCAACTCAGCACTTATTAGAAAAAAAACTTCAAGATTAAACCTAAATATACAAACGAACTAAAAAGTAAAAAATAATATTTTAATAACTTGAAACAAACGTCTTGAAGACGGTTTTTGTTTTTTTTTTCTAAAAATTAACTTTATCTTATCAAATATCAGATTGTAACCTATTGGATATAATTATCTGCTATCTTTGTTTATTAACCAGCTTAAAGTTAAAGTCATCAAATCGAGAATTATTCGACATTTATAACTTTATCAGCAGTCTATTATTAGCAAACGCTCTTAGCAAAATAAGTATCGAACCGTACATTAGACGAAACTATAGTTATAAATGTGAACTTAATAAAGTTAAATAAAGCGTAGTTCGAGTGATTATTTGATGATTAAATTCATTGACACAACAAATACATACAGACATAGCCTTTACTCCTCTCTGCTACGCACAAAGATCAGTCTATCTCTAAGTCAGTTTAGCTCTAGTGTCTAGAATCCGCTGTACATCGGCTTCGACATCGCCAGCCTAGTTGTCTTGACTGTTGGGTTAGTGTCTTTAGCCGCGACATGGCCAGCACACCAGCCCTAGAAATATTATTCATTGTTGCCGGTACGATTCCTGATAGATCTGCTACGGCTCTACATTCTGTCTCTCACTGTAAATTATTTGTCAGCCTCTACAAGGACCGTCAATCTTCCTCAGATTACTGCAACTACTACTACTACTACAACAGACCGATGTGGTCTTCAACGAGGCTTCGCCAGGTAACTCTATCCTCCGCAGTCACTCGCCAGTTGCGGGTGTTCAACAATTCCTGAGCCTCACGAATGACAGCGTCCTCACATCTAAGACGCGGTCTGACTCATCCACTTGTCCCGTAGATTTTCCGTCCAGCAGCTTCTTGGAAACTTCTTCTTCTCTCATTCTGATAATATGGCCTGCCCAACGCAGTCTACAAAGCATGATGCCCCTCATCACATCCGCCTCCCCCTACAGATCATATTCTAGATCATATCATATCGTTGTTTGTTCTTTTTCACCAAGTCTCTTTAACGGGTCCGAAAATACAGCGAAGAATTTATCTTTCAGAGATAAGTAATATTTTTTATTTGACGCCAGATAGGGTCTAACAAGGGGAGGACACACTCAGTCTCTCACGGATCTTGTTGGCAATTTTTTGGAGGTTCCTGGTCAAAAAATATTAGACACATATTTTGCCGTTTTGACCAATGGGCCCTAGAAGCCGGGGGAAAAAAAATAAAATAGCATTAAACTAATTTATTTTATATCTCGAGTTTAAAAAGTGATATCGACATGATTCTTGCACCAAGATTTTTATTTTGATTACGGATTTAAGGAAAAATACAGCCGCGCCATAGATTTTGGTTTAGGTTGGTAATTTCTGAAAAAAAGATAAGATTTTCAAGCAAACTACCTCTATAGATTTTTTCACACAAAAATTAACGTCTGATTCTAATTCAGCACCCTCAAAAACATTGAAAAACGTTTATTCAATAAAAACAAGAAATATCATTTTTTTACCTTCTTCTAGGGGGATGAATTTTTAAAACCGATTATTGGTTTCTTTCCTTTAAATGGCTATTACTTTGTTACACAGGAAAATTCAACTTAATTGGTATTGCTGGAAAGAAGAGAGTCTCAGCTTTTATTTGGTGTATATAAATGCATAATTCGATGACCAAAAGAGAAACAAAAACCTTTTGGAAAAGTTGGAAAATCCGAAATACATTTTGATTTTTAACTTGAGTTTGAAACCAGATAGAAAGATGGAACCAAAGCCATTTCGAGCGTATTAGCACCCTATATTTTGGGTAAAACTATGATATTGATACATTTAATCGTCTAACCGTAATTTAAGTTTTTGTCAATTTAAAAAAAAAAATGGTCAAACTACACTCAACTTGGTCAGGCTAATTTTAAAGCTCGTATTTAAGGATTCTTTTGAATGCTGAATTCGAATCCGATGTCGGTTCTTGTGGAAAAAATATATTCAACGCACTTCACTGGAAAAATTTTAGCTTTTAACGTAAAATGTGCCCAAGAATTCCATTTCAGTACCCTCAAAAACTTAGAAACGTATGTATATATATATATATATATATATATATATATATATATATATATATATATATATATATATATTTAAATATCAATAAAACAAATATATATAAATACTAATTAGGAGAAAAAGTAATTTATTACAAATTAATATTTACATAATATACAAACAGAACCACATATTAGATTTTATTGTTATGTATTTACAATTTTGGATTTATTTTCCAGTTGAACATGTTAAATTATGATTGTGATAGTTGACATAAACACGTTTAAAACAAAGATAACTGGTGCAGTGGGCGCATCTAATAAATGCAACTACTTCGCCACAGAGGAAGTTATTTTTGCCAAAATCAGAAGGAAAACAAATTTCGTTGACATTCATGAAGTAGCACAGCTCTCCGTATAACTTCGATGAAGCCCAAGCATATCGAATCAAATCTGCGAAAACCGGCGCCGAGAGTTGATTGTGAATCAAAGAAGGATTTTCAATGCATCTTTCCGGGTATTGTGTTGGTCATCCGACATCAATGTGTCAACATTATTCTGAATTCTTTTTATCATTATTTTCACTTCACGGAAAAAATAAACGTCGCATGGCTGGCATAATGGGGTGCATTGAGGCGGGATGAATTCCACAGCAGCTGAACAAACACCTTCATCATCTGTGAATATGCTCTTAATGAGAGCAATGTCGTTTTGACTACCCCACGAGTCTAAAATCAATAAAAAATAATTATTTTCCGTGTAAGGAACAATTATACGATTCATAAAATGTCTTTTTGTCATTTTGCCTGATTTGGAAGCAGTGACAATTAAATTTCCGTATTGTTTTCCATATTTTCTGATTGATTCCTGCACGCGTGGACCGAAACAACCATTCGGCTCTTGCATGCATAAAAAAACCTTGGGTAGAAGCGTCCCAGCTGCTGTTAAAGCATACTGCGCTGTGTAGGAATGCGACACCTTGTTAAAATCTCCGAAAAATGCTTCGGTTCGCTTCTCCTCTCTAAAAGACAGTGTCCTATTCATAGGGATGCGATATTCACAACCTGTTTGGTCTGTGATAATAAATTTCGCGTCAAAAGCTTTTGCTGTTTATGGTTTCGGTGTCCAATGCAGCGTTAGATTTGATAAAACTAGTTACCTTTCTTTGCCTTATCTTGTACTTGTTTTTAAACTTTTTTAGCCATGAAGAACTGGCAGAAAAGCCAGTGCAATTGACCCTATTTGCTGCAACAAGTGCAAACTGGCGTAACATAACGGTCGAAATGGGTCTTTTATATTCTCTTACTTCCTTAAAAATAGCAAAGACCATTTCGTTTATTGTTTCAAATAGATCCCCAGCTATGATGTCCATTTCCCATTGTTTTATTTGACTCCATCTAGTAATCTTTTTACTGCCATGTTATTGTAAAGTTTGTAAGCTCCAACTGGGATGGAGCCTCTTGAGATCAACTACTTTCTTTTTCACATCTAAGGGAACCAATATACGCTCTTTATTAACTTCATTACTTACAGATTCTTGAGAGCTGATTTCTTGTTCATCTGCAGGCTCATCTCAAACAGACATGTCACTTAAGCACTCCTGATGAGTAATATGTAGGCTATCCTCTGATTCCAAAATCAGTACCTCGTCGTCTTCAAAAGTAAAATCATGTATCAGGTGCATCACGTATTCAGCTACTTTATTTCCAAACAACACAGATCTCGAAGAAACTAGATCCGGTAAGTCACTCATAACACCTTTTTCACGAAGAAATTTCAAGCAAAATTACATCCCCCCGGCCACATCATGACCATTAACAGTTTGGTCCACAAAAGAATCCATCATAAATGAAAACATTTAACCGGAACCGTCCAACTGTTAGATAAACTACAAACACAAAATAAGTAAGTAGAAAACGATGTTTCTTGAAACAAAGCAAAGCAATAACTGCCTCACTTCGGTTGCTGACAGGATTTGGTTCAATATAATGAAAATAAAATTATGAGCTTAACCTATTAGAACAGGCCAGTCAACAAGGATTACAAAACGGATTAGTTATCTTTGTAATCTGCACCAGTTATCATTGTTAAATGTTCTTATGTCAACTATCACAATCATAATTTAACATGTTCAACTGGAAAATAAATCCAAAACTGTAAATACATAACAATCAAATCTAATATGTGGTTCTGTTTGTATATATATAAGTTTTTGAGGGTACTGAAATAGAATTCTTGGGCTAAAAAAAGTTTTTATCACCTTTTACGGTGTAAAAGCTAAAATTGTTCCAGTGAAGTGCATTAAATATATTTTTTCACAAGAACCGACATCGAATTCGAATTCAGCATTTAAAAGAATCCTTGTATACGAAATTTTATCTAAATAGAAAAATAAAAATTTGAAAGCATTAAAATTAGCCTGACCAAGTTGAGTTTGACCAGGAAGTGTATGCAATTTTTTTTTTTAAATTGACAAAAACTTGAATTACGGTTAGACGATTAAACGTATCAATATCATAGTTTTTCGGATTTTCCATCTTTTCCAAAAGGTTTTTCTTTCTCTTTTGGTCATCGAATTATGCATTTATATACACCAAATGAAAGCTGAGACTCTCTTCTTTTCAGCAATACCAATTAAGTTGAATTTGCCTGGAGTGTAATAATAATGGAGTAATGGCTATTTAAAGGTATGTAACCAATAATCGGTTTTAAAATTTCATTTTCCTGGAATAGAGTGAAAAAAATGATATTTTTTTATTTTGTTGAATAACCGTTTTTTTAATGTTTTGAGGGTGCTGAATTAGAATCTGACCTCAATTTTTGTGTGAAAAAATCTATAGAGGTAGTTTGCTTGAAAAACTAACCTTTTTTTTTATAATTTAATTAACTTAAACCAAAATCTATGGAGCGGCTGTATTATTCCTTAAATCCGTAATACAAAATAAAAATCTTGGTGCAAGAATCATGTCGATACCACTTTTTAAACTCGAGATATAAAATAAATTAGTTTAATGCTATTTTATTTTTTTTTCTCGGCTTCTAGGGCCCATTGGTCGGAACGGCAAAATATGTGTCTAATATTTTTTGACCAGGAACCTCCAAAAAAATTGCCAACAAGATCCGTGAGAGGCTGAGTTGGCTGAGTTATAAATGAGATAACTAATTATTCTTGAGAAAATAGAATACGTCATAATTCTGGTAAATTGGTGAAGTCTATGGCACATTGTTGGTGAACGATTAGTCAACTTCAGCTTTGAGTAATCGACTTTTCCTATTAAGTTTCTACAAAAACTAACATTTAGATATTTCATGTGAAAATGTTGTTGCTAAATACTAATATTTTTGGATGACAGGTTTATAATGTTTATTTTTTATTATATTTAATTTTTTTTTTTGTTCGTCACTTATGTTACAGTATATTATGTAGAAAAAAAAAAAAAAAAAAAAAAAAAAAAAATACTCTACATGGCTGATTCCCTTTCACAGGTAGGAATGTTGCACAATTGAAAAAAAAAAATGTATAAAAATAAATTAAAAAAAAAAAAGAATATTATAAAGTATACAACTTATACAGTATTTTTTCTTGATATTTTGTTTGACTAAGTTTTGAAAAATTCTATATAAAATAGTGAATTGATGAAGCCATCTATGTTCTCAGGTGCCTCTCCAAGATTTCAAAACTTTTTACGCAAAGAAAGAAATTGGGAAACCGTTTCAAAATTTGGTATTCGAAATTAAATGTCACTCGTTCAGGGTGAATCACATGGATTGGGACAACGCTAGTGCCATGTTCCAACATCTTTCTCGACCTCTCAGAAAAAAAAATGTATACAAGTATAATTTAAAAAGTTATTATTAAAAAACTACCGTGGTAGTTCTAAAACTTTTTCCCCAGATTGCCGTTTTAAGTTGAATTTATTAGTTATAATGCTTTGGCCGCCTATTTCATAACAAACCTATTAACCCACCCCTATCTTTGCTAATCTCTTCTATTTTTTTTCATTTTATATTTGCATTATTCACTTGTATTACATCGTTGTTATTAATGATGTTCTAGTTTTCATCCAATCCGATTCCATTAAATTTACCTGTATTTTTTCAACCTTTTTGTTCTTCCAGAAGAGCTTCCTTAGGTTGGAGTGCAAATTATTTCCCTCCTCGGACCATTTAACACCAACTCTGCGT
Source organism: Euschistus heros (assembly GCA_003667255.2). Classification (NCBI taxonomy): domain Eukaryota; kingdom Metazoa; phylum Arthropoda; class Insecta; order Hemiptera; family Pentatomidae; genus Euschistus; species Euschistus heros. Next base: position 70,395 of record RCWM02000775.1, on the reverse strand, counting down.
GCATACAGAAAATTCTATAACTCTTCTTTCCTCAACACATTTCTACCTTAGATCTGATCTTATCGTATCTAACTCCCATTAGTATCATGTCATTCATTACTCCGAAATTTATTTTGGAACAGTCCTCTTATCTTTGAAGGTTTGTAGTATTTCATATTTTAATATAATGATGTTAATTTGGTATACTGTTAATACCATCGTATTGATTGACTACTACATATTTCTACATATTTTCAAATGAATGTTCCCTGCCAAATTTTTAGAGGTGTTATGATTGAAGGAGAATGGAGGCGAAGCGTCGCGACGTACCAACTAAGAACTATACCTCGCCTTTGGAGAGACAGATGTGATCAGTGAAATTACGTTAAGGCGTCTGAAGTATGCAGGGCATATTGCAAGGATGTCAGAAGTTGAGATGCCTAAAATGTTGCTGATGCATCAAATAAATGGAAAAATTAGGAGAGAATTTTGTTTCAAAGTTCTCAATTTCCAAAAAACTTTCTTTCTTTTCTTTTTTATTTTTTAAGGACTGATGAGAACTTGCAAAATTAAAGAACAATAAATAAGTTATACTTTAATTATATAAGGTCGACAAAACATTAAAACAAAAAAAAAATGAAGCATGAGGGATAGAAAAACGATTTTTATTGAAAATAAATAACAAAATATTAAAAAAAGAGGGATATTATTGCTCAAACTTTGCGAAGGACCTGCCCCTGAACTAGAAACACAAGGGCGAGGGATATCGAAGAGATGTGGCCCTGAAACACCTTGATCAAGTGATCTATTGATATCTTAACATCAATTACAATAAGATTAGATAGTATTATATTTGTTAATCATTAAATTGCTAATTAACAAGATAACAAGGACTGGCAAATATATTTACCGTAAATATTTTTTAATATTATCTTCGTATTTGAGGACGTATTTATTCAAAAATTAAATTTCATTATATGGATTTAAGTATGCTTACTGTTTTAATTTATTTATTTTGTTGGTAGTTATTTTTCTATTCTGTTTGAATGTAAGATGCTACAGCAGGTTGAAGGCAAAGATTCGAAATGTCATTCAACAACCCATTCAATTTCAACAAGTTACTGGGCACTCACTCATGATGATGTAAAAAAATATAATGATACTACTTTTTTTTTTTAATCAAACTGAAAGGAAACTATAACCTGTCTAGCAAAAAAACAAAACAAAGAAAAGTCGAAAATTGAGCCGATTCCCCTTTCCCTTTCCGATTTTCTACGAGGTCCTCGAAAATGTCATTACTGACCATATGTGTAAATATATAACAACTTTAAGGCGTACCCAAGGGCTCCTGTCAACTACTAAAGGTTGAATCATAATCTTGTTGATCGTATTTATTAAGTTTCTGGACAGCAGACAATACAATATACTCAAATCAACTTTAAACTGTTTTATCGCTGGACCTTTTTCATCGAAAGCTAACTGAAGAAATCAAGCTGATGATATGAGTGTGAAAATGAAAACATAATAAACAGAGGACTGGACGAAAAAAGTTGTCTAGATAGTAAGAATCCTTTTCGGAGAAGACATTAGATTTAAATGTTTAATATTACAATATATTTTTAAGAAGAGGGGCAGACCCAGGCATGAATGGTTTGATGACCTAGGGGGGAGGGGGGTTGCGGAGACTGGGGATACGGAATTAGAGGAACCTAGCGAAGGACCGAGAGGAATAGAGAAACGGTGGCAGAAGCCCAAGAGAGAAACAAGGAGTGTAGCGACCAAGTACAAATAAACAAACAAAACAACTTTTTTTTATCCCTTATTTTTTTTTCTTTTCATTTATTGATATTTACAACTGTACAGAATAATATACTTCAAGTAAATGTGTTGATAGTGAATACAATGTCATGTAAATAACTTGTGAAGAACTACTCACTAGTAGCACTTCAATAAAATACACACTAAAATGTCTCTAGGTCATCTTCTTTTCAGACGTCTCGGAGGATTACCGGGAATGGAGTGGGAAGCAAGTTGGGAGACTAGTGGATTGAAGTGGTTATAGAGCTTACTATGGAAGGATAGGTATCTGGTTTGAGCTATATCAGCAACATATGGAATATTAAGATCTTTATGAATAAAATTATTGGTCACAAAGTAAGGAGCATTAGGATTTTTCGAAGGATTTTGGATTGTAAGGATTGGATACGAGATTAATTGGATGGTTTAGTGGAGCCCCAAACCTCAAAACTCCGTACGTCCAAATAGGTCTAATCACAGTCATGTATATGAGTCTTTTGTAATTAATTGGGAGTTTCGCACGTTAGTCCAGTAAATGTTGAAGTAGTCTGTAACGACGAGCAGTTTATTGTCGTTTTATTCTTGTATGTGGATTCCAAGTAAGACGTTTGTCTAAGTCAAGTCCTGGGTTCCAGATCTGTTCAACAGAGATTAGTGGAGTCATATATTTTAAATAAAATACTATCGTAAGCCGTTATGACCTACGTGAAGAAATTTCCCAGAACCGATTTGCAGGTAAATGCTGGGATATAACTTCAATTTTTATTCCATACATTTTACATTGATTTTACGTAGTTACAGTTAAATTGCAATGTAGCATAATATATATATATATATATATTTGCTCTAGTGGAGTGGACCGTGAATATAAAAATACTCTAAGCCCAAACATAGAACTGTGAGGGATGTAGAACGTCAATGATAAGAGAGAGCTAACGTCACAACTAACGGACAGCAAGGCCGCCTTGGCTGACTCAGAGCGGGCGGAGGGCGGGGAGTCTAGGTCTGGATAATTGTCTTCCTCGTCCTGCCTAGTCCTGATCCTGTTCTTGTTGTCTAGGACCAGTTCTGAAGCCAACAAGCTGATCTGTGGCCAGCATTCCAGTCAGTAGTGGGCGAAGGTCACTCTGTGGGTGAGGGTATTGCAGGCTTTTAATTTTACTTGAGAAAATCCATTTTAAATAACAAAAATAAAAAACAGAAGCTTGAAGTCGAGTCTTAATTGCACATGGTAGGCAACAGCGTTTGATAAATATGAATTTTAAAAGAATAAGATATAGTCCAGTCAATAAAGGATAATAGAGTGCGTTTTTTTGTAACCCAAGGTTTTCTCTTGGAAACATGTTCAGGTTAGTTAGAAAGTAAACATACTTAAAGTAGTTGGAGTTTTCGGGTCTGGGAACAGGAAGGGGGGAGGTGAGAAAGGTCTTTTTTTTTTTGGATTTGCGCTCATATCTTGAAAAAGGTGCGTCGTATGCAAAATATGGTTATTTACAAAATTAATGATAATTAAAATTTCTACAACTTTTATTCTATACATATTTTTTATATTCTGTAACGTTTCAGGATATACGATTGGCAAATGTGAACCATTTCGATAAAAACAATTTTCGCCTCACGTTTTCTGTTCCTTCATGTCTTCTAAAACGTTCATCCTACGACCCAAGTTTTAATAAATAATATTGTAGAAATTTAAATTTCCTTCAAAATACACATATTTATGCCAATGTATCTTCAACCTGTCAAAAGCTATATAAATTTTAACTTTTTTTGGTAAAACAGACATACTAAATGTCCTTCACATTTGCCAAGCGGAAACGGTACAAAATATGAAAACTATGTATAGAAGTTGTATAGAATTTATTGAACTTAAATTTAGAAAGTAGTCATGTTTTTTTGCATAGGACGCACCGTTTTCGAGAAATGAGCGCAAAAACAAAAATGTTTCCGAAGAAAAATCATGGATTACAGAAAAATCACTCTTCACCCCCCATTTAATTTCTTTATTAACTGGACTAGAAAGAAAAGATCAGGCTACGAAGGCCTGTTTTTCAATAGAGATTTCTCGGATTCTAATATGTTATTATTATTTTTTTGGTGTAGCTATATTTGGAATAGCGATTTTTAACGTGTGTTTGGCACCTCTGGATTATTACAAACCACAGTCTTGAGGGTTAAATGATATAACTCCCCAGCGAAAAGACATATTGACGTAATAAGTCGAAATTATCTTCTAGAAAGGATTATGATCTTAGTGGATCACATAGGAGAGGATATTCTTCATGTTATTACAGAAATACAGCCGCAATTATTTCACGGAATGAACAGGAATTGGAGCGATCGGGTGCGTCAGTGTCAACGAGCCCGTAGAGTCGAGTCAATAAAGAATTATAGAGTACATTGCCTGTAATCCAAGGTTTTTCTTCCGAAACTTGTTCAGGGTAGTTAGAAACTAAAACATACTTAAAGTCCTGGAGTTTTAGGGGTTGGGAACAGGAAGGAACAGGAATGGAGAGGGGGGGAGGTGCGAAAGGTCCCTTTTTTGGTTTTGGTTTCATATCTTGAAAATGGTGCTTCGTATGCTAAACATCACGATTTACTAAATTAATGTTAATTAAATTCTCTACAACTTTTATTATGTACACATTTTTCATATTCTGTACCGTTTTCGAAATATACGCTTGGCAAGTGTGGACATTTTGAAAAAAAAAAAAAAATTCCCCTCACGTTTTTCTGTTAAACTTCCCTCCATATCTTCTAAAAAGTTCATTCTACGACAAAAGTCTTCATAAATAATACTGTAGAAAATTAAATTTCCTTCAAAATACACATATACACCACAAAGACTATACTACGTTTCGCTAACGTTTCAGTAAGAAAGGTTCTTTTCTTTTTTATTATACTGTCAGTATTTTAAAAGTTAGACGGATATGAAATTTAAAGTTAGTTTAAAATTCGACCTGAAAAAAAAAAAAAAAAAAAAATTAAACAAAGAATTTTGTATTCGTTATTTTATAATCAAATACCATTAATTATTCGTTTCCCATAATTATGTATGAAATAAATCGAAAGCCAATTGAATTCATTAAACTTCTATGAAAAGACAAATTATTAACAAAACTGCTTCTTTTAGATTACTTCCTACGACCCGATTGCAATACACTGCAGCTATACTGCCATCTGAGTAATATCAAAACTAGAACTAGATTGTGCAAGAAAGTCCCGCTACCAAATCCTGCAACAGTGCAGAGGTGGTACTTAATGCCATGGTCAACGGCCAAAGAAAAGTTGTTCTGATCTTGTTTCTCCCTACAAATAAATAATGTAAATGTACAACATTAATTTAATATATAATATAACTTTTATCGTTCTAGGCTGAAAAGTACGATCCATCTACCAGAGAGCATCGAAGAATAATTTAAGAAAATATTATCTTTATTCTGCCTAAATTTATTGATTCATGCCTAAGGAGACTCTGATAAAAGGTATTAGAAATATTCTGAAGAATACAGACAAAGAGATAGATTCCGTAATGGTTCTCTAAGACAGTAAAACCTAGAACGAACCACATTACGTTAATATATAAGACCAGGCAGAAGACAGCGATAAAAGTTCAAAGTCAGACATTCAGGGGGTTTGGGATACTAAATGGATGAAAGTTCATCGAAAACTAGACAGCTAATGATAGTTAGATTAGACAAAATATTTTTCAAAGAACGTCCAGATTTCCGTTCCATCCATTGGGAATAGAATTTTATAAGATACAGTATTTGTTCTCGTCACAAATCCACTGGCTAAATGTTGTCTAAACTAGAAGAGTTATATAAGAATATTATTTTCCAGGATTCTGCAATGATATTTCTGTAGCACGCAATCTGAAATCTAAGATAAGTAGGTAGGACCTATTAAAAGATATATGGTCTAAATTTCATAAAGAGAAAATTAATTGAATTGAATTCCTAGCGGAAGAATACAATAAACTCCGTATTTCCGGGTCCAGGTGCGTTTATATCTTCTGAAACAGATCTATCTTCTTAATTCCGTTACATCAACCGAGTATCGAATAGTAGTTGGGAATCCCTCTTAGGGCTCACCTAGCCCTTAATTGGGGCTTATACCCTTAAGAGGGGACCCTTAATTGGGGCAAGGGATTCTAGCGGTTGGACGAGACACTGGTCTAATCACCAGCGTTCACAACCGAAGGCTAAGTAATGTCCCAAGGCTTTGAATATGCGTTGAAGTACTACAGATTTTATTTTTACCCTGAAGAAGGGACTCAAGAAGAGAAGTGTTTAAAAATCGGGTTATTGAATAAAACTAAAGGCCAATTTAAACAAATAACTGTATTGAGAAGTAATACAAGTGACCGACAAAAGAGCTCAAGAGTTTAACACAAAACAACAAAATGGCTACTGTATATCTGGAAGGTTGCACAGTCCAAAAAACAAAAAGGTGGCAGTGTTACCAAGAGACGATAAACTTCAAAGTCACTAAACAATTAACACAAATAGTAAATAATAATTAACACACAATATAAATTTAGTAATAATACATAAAATAATAATTAATATCCAACAAGAAGAAACATGTCTTTTGAGAAGATATTATTATCAGATTTGTGAAGGTTACAGAATCCAAAACGCAGCATGGTTCAAAGATTATTTGAAACCGTGAGGGTAACAAAAGTCTACAATATCATCAACAAATGCAAAAACCTTACAAGGATGCAATTTCAGTTTGCATCAACCTTACTGCAACTGAAAAATAAATAAAGAAAGAAATTTGCAGAATGTAATCCAATTAAATGGAATTGCTTCTCAGACGATCCACAAAAATTATAAGTTGCCATTATTAAGAGAAGATTTATTGAACAAGAATCTAGATTTGTTCGTATTTCGCGTTTGAGTCACCTTCTTAGATAGGCAGTAAACGAACTATCCAATACATTGTAGATTAATTAATGTCTAAACAAAGCAGGCCTGATGTAAGAGGGCAAAACAATAGTCCATATAACAGTGTGGTCATTATCATGCTACGATCAATGCTTACATAACAGTGTCATTTATAATCATATCACAACGTAGAACAACCAAACGAATAATGATAGGCTCGTCTTAAAGTCACGCAATTTTTTTTCCCCATATTTTTTAATATAATTTTTTTTTTTTTTCGACGTTTCCTCATTGAAATGATCTAGGAAGTGTGCTAACAATTGAAATGGTCATTTTCAAAATAGATCATCTCCCTATAAATTCCACAGATAACCACTTTATAAATTGCCGATTCAATGATGAGTTTATGGGAATGACCTGAGTTTGTTGGTGTATACCATAGTTACCAGTAACAATTTAAATTAAGACTACTGCTGGATAAATGACATTTTTTTTAATGTTATATAAAAGTTTTCCTTGAGTAAAAAAAATTCTATTATGGTAAGAGTAAATTGATTAATCATGTTTTTTTATTTTTAGTATGAAACTATTTAGGTAAATAACTCGTTAACTGAAGTATGATATTTCTACGATGGAACCTGGTTCAGTTACTGGGCGTAAGAGACTATCGACTTCAGCGGACCACCAGAGCTGATATCCAGCGAAACCTAATTTAAAAATGGGTATAATGTTCTTATAAAAATAAAAAACCACTTCCAGTATTCCTGCACGGTACAGAAAACATCTCTGTATTAATTTCATTTTGAAAAAATAAATTTTTTTTTTTATTGAAATACAATTTTTGTAAATGCTCCATCATTTTAATTAAGGCCCCAGAACCCAACAAAATATCAAATAGTTTGATAAGAGCGAACGCAGAAAAGCACTTCAACTGAAAAAACTATTATGCAATAATTTAAGGCTTCATAAACATAAAAGCCAAAAAAGAAAAATTAAACGCTAAGCCGAACAAATAAAAAAAACATTGGGTGGAGTTTTTGCCTTAAATTTACATAAAAGTACAACTGTTCAAAATATATGCATCAAGTAAATGTCTTGATAGTGATTACAATAATATATCAAAACTTGAAAAAAATTACTCAGTAGGACTTCAATATAAAATCTACTCTAAAATGTCTCTAGGCCATCTTTTTTTCACACACCTCAGAGGATTATCGGGAATGGAGAGGGAAGCAAGTTGGGAGACTAGTGGATTGAAGTGGTTACGGAAATTAAGGGAAGGATGGGTATCTGGTTTGGTCTAAATCAGCAACATATGAAACATTAAGATCTTTATGGATAAATTTATTGGTGATAAAGTAAGAAGCATTAAGGATTTTTCGAAGGATTTTGGATTGTAAGGATTGGATACGGGAAGAATTAGAAGGTTTACTTGAAGTTTACGTCCAAATAGGTCTGATAACTGTCATGTAAATGAGTCTTACAATTAGGATTGATGAATTAAGTGCCACTTCTATTGAGACGCCACTTCTAAATGAGTCTTTTGTAGTAAATCGGATGGTTTAAACGTTTGTCTAGTAAATGTTGAAGAAGAAAAAACGACACATTTTTGTCTTGAATGTGGATCCCAAGTTGTCCAGTTGGAGTCCTAGATATCGGGTCTGTTCAACGGGAATCAGTGAAATATTATTAAAGGATACTATAGGACAGGAAGTCGTAGGTTTACGGCGAAGGTAAAGGTCATTTGATGGGATTTCCTGGGATTTATTTTAATTCTCCAATCTCGACACCATTCTTGAAGGTTGACATGAGATTGAAGTGTTTGTGAGGCAATGAAGGGATCAAAATTTACTGACACGCTTGTTTCATCAGCATACGAAGTAGGGACGGTGCTAGGATTGGTCGGGATATCAGCTGTATACACCGTGTAAAGGATGGGACCTAGGATTTTACCTTGAGGAACACTGGCAGTTTGGACAAAGAGGGAAGAATAGGAAAGTTATAATTAGGAGCGGATATTAAGGAAGTATGTGGAAGGAAGGCCTTTACGGAGTTTGCAAAGCAGCCCCTGGTGCCAGACTCGGTCAAAGGCTTGTTCTACGTCGAGAAAGGCTCCTGCGCAGTACATTCCGCGTTCTAAAGCTAAGGAGAACACGTCCACCACGCGATGACATTGCTGGATAGTGGAGTATGGCGTTTTGCGATATTTATTCGCTTAATTGAACATATTCTTTGATAGAGACCGGGAAAAATATATGAAATTTAATTAAAGGAAATCAACTAGTCAAGTGCTTTTATAATCATAACACTTCAACAATGGCCGTTTATTGTCATTCCGAAACAGAGTATTATTATTGAGAATGTACTGATATGGCATAATTTAATTCGAAACTGTTATCAACCCCCACTGCATCTAATCAACGTGATATTTAAAAAAAAAAAAAATTGATCTCTTGTTTTTGAAATAGTATTAATGAAACTTAATGCGAACAAAAAATAAAATAAAAGTTACTCTAACAAAAGGTCTCAAGGCCAGGCAGGTTGGATTGTTGGGCTGAAGTAAAGGGTTGCCGGGATGAAGAAATTGTCTATATAAGTTGATTAGGACGTTATATGGGATTGTGAACAATGTCTAATTTTATGTTTACCTAATATTTTGCGTAATTTTTAAAATAATGTGTGAAAATATAGTAGTGCGTTTAGTATCATTTAAAGCATTTTTGACCGTACTGTTTCACATTTTATGAATTTGTGTGGGTTATGCCGAACCTCAAAGTTGTCTGAGCAAGTCCAATTTGGTTTTCGCAGTGAGTTATGAATAATCTTTGGTTTTGAAGGGTCAGTTGTGATTTTTGTTAAGTAAATATGTAGTGCTGTTAAAGTTCTTGTCGCTTAAGTTGTTATGTATGTTCCAATTTTGTCCACGTTAGACGTATAATCCCAGATACTAAAAATGCTTAGCTGGAAGCATCTTATTATAAAGAAAAACTGTTGGACAGTCGTGCCTGATTAGGAGTGGGGTTTGAATTATCATTATATAACGACATGAAAAATAAATCCAAACTTCAAAACAAAGATAATTCCAGCCTTTCAAGACGAAAAGTGTCGGAAGGTTTTCTCCACTGTTCTTAATAATTTTCATCACAGGCGGACTAATGCTCAAATGACAAAAGTGCATATTGTGAAGAAACAACCGTATTGATCCTCACCAATAATCTAAGTATTAGTGTGGAGTATTAGCCACAACCTGTTACAAGACTACGAGACCTTCCAGGGTATGTCTAATGAATCTTTAATGATTCTGTACGTCGGGAAAAGTGGGTTGTAAATGTCCCCTACTCAAGTAACAACAGAACAACAAGATGCAACTTGAAAACCTAACACATTGCACTTCATTCCAACATCAAATCCATCACTTTCTTTTTACTGGTCAGGTCAAATATTTCAGCAGCTTTACACTTTTCCAGAACAACACAGAATAACAATTAGAGAATTCTCAAGGCAACATTTTGCAGAGAAACCTCTTGGAAGCTTAGCAGTTTTGCGAAACCTAGCTTGTAGGGGACATTTATACGAATATTGCCTTATATGTATGAATATAAATAAGTTTGGTAGTTTTTCAAAAGTAAGCGGACCTAGCTTGAAGAGAAAAAACATACGAATATAGCATTTATAGATCACATGAGCCTAGTTAATGTAATGTACAATTTTAAATTTGTTCTATAGGACTTTGGCCTCCTTGAAGTACTTAGGAGTTGCAAGTAGATTGTTAGCTCTGGTTATTGAATGATAAATTCCTGAGTGTTATTTGAACATTTACATCAAACAGTAAATACAAAACAATCTTTCTATTGAAGTATTTGTATATTTAACGCCAATGGATAAATACTATAAATTAATAATTTGCAAATAATCGAGGAAAGTTCTGTCACTCAATTTATATGTAAATATCAATTAGGAAATGAAATTGGTTTTAGAGATAAATAAACGAGCTGTGAGATTTTTTAAAATAAATGAATGCGTGTTATGATGATCAATCTTTTGATTATTGAAAAAACCGACGAATTTTATTGGAACAGGACAATATGTTCCCAATATGGTCATCTCTCTATCAGCTATTAAATCCAGACACTGGGAGGGAAATAGCGTGAAGATTAGTTTTATATATTGAAAAACTACATACAAATTTAAATTGGATTTTATATTATTATTGAAAGTTTTAGTACGATAGCTGGATCACCGGTTAAAAAGATTATTAATAATTACAGCATTACACTTACAAGCGAATAAATAGTTTTGTTAAAATTGAATTATTGAAAATAATATGTTATTTTTCCTAAAAATTACTCTGACTAATGGATCAATAGAGATTTGTTCTTAGTTATATAACTAACTAAAAGGCATTGCCTGTTTTGCAGTTAAGACTTCAATATAATTTATTTTTACACATAATTAAAGTTAATTTATAAAAAATATACATTAATAACTACATTTCAAGGGGTTAAGATAAAAATATGGCCAATTCTTCCAAGATGCTCCACATGGCAAGACAAATAGCTGAGGGAAAAAAGTATATTTGCAGAACATTAATTAGTATTCAAATTTTTCCCCCTACTTTAAATACAAGCACTTTATTTCAATAAGATATATTGCTACGGTCTGTCCTGAGGTATATGTGTAGGCTGGTGACATTGTGAAACTGCTCTGCGACCTTTTCTATCAGCTACTTAACTTTCGATCATAGATATTCAATAGTTAGGTTTTTTTTTTTTTTTTTTAAGATATATTATATAACATTTAGTTTCATTGCTTTACTTTAGTATATCATTTATTTCATTGGGATCTACAATCTCAATAAAACCAGACTGAGTTTACAATATAGAAATATTTGATATTTGCTGCTTTTTACATAAACTATAAACGATTGAACTGTTTACCTAAGCGCTATAACTATTTGAGATCACGTTAAGATCATGTGCTATAAACGACAGGTAGAGAATGCGCCAGTCCTTCAAGGCTCTTAATTAGTTGTTCTTAGGGAACTCAAAAGAATTTCCTTGCATTTAAGTAGCCGCTTAATGCCACGTGATACAGAGCTAAGGGAGAAATATAAAAACAACTAATACAGATGTTAATATAAATACTGTTTTCTCAATCACTCTCACTCTCACAACTCAACCCGAAGTTAGGTTCCGCTTACAAAATAGATTAGATAGGTCTGTAGGTTTTACAAAGTTCAATTTCCTCAACAGCGTCAGGTGAACCTCTTGTTCTAGGAATCCATTCATCATTCTGTCCTTTCCTAAATCTAAATGATAACAACAAATAACTTGAATTTTAATTGAATGGGAGTCTGGTACATTCTCAGACGATTCTAAATTTATTTACATCATAGAAAATAATATGAAATAAGAATACACTTTTATATACAAATACATGAATTAATCTAATAATAAATTATAAAAAAAATAAATACAAGGAGTTCACTCGGTAAGTCCATTAATGAGCTGATAAGTTTATACAAAGTTGTATGGATACATATAAAAATTTAGGTTTGTCTGGGCTCATTGAATTCAGAGCAGTGCAGTAGGTAGGTGACTCATGCAGTTCCCCACAAAATGCTCACAGAAAGTACAATTTTTGTTTCCTTCAAATGAAATTGTCGTGTTCTTCAGATACATCTTGATGACTGCCGGGCTGGAAACTCTTAACTGAATAACAATTCTCACTTTATGGAAGCCAACTTTAAATTTTTTTTTTTTTTTTTTTTTTTTTTTTCATTTATTGTTATTTACAACTGTACAAAATAATATACAACAAGTAAATGTGTTGACAGAGAATTCAATGGCATGCAAATAACTTGTGAAGAACTACTCACTAGTAGCACTTCAATAAAATCTACACTAAAAGGTCTCTAGGCCATCTTCTTTTCAGACGCGTCGGAGGATTATCAGGGATGGAAGAGGAAGCAAGTTGGGAGACTAGTGGATTGGAGTGGTTATGGAGCTTACTATGGAAGGATAGGTATCTGGTTTGGGCTAAATCAGAAACATATGGAACATTAAGATCTTTATGGATAAGTTTATTGGTCACAAAGTAAGGAGCATTGAGGATTTTTCGAAGGATTTTAGATTGTAAGGATTGGATACGAGATGAATTGGATGGTTTGGTAGAGCCCCAAAGCTCAACTCCGTACGTCCAAATAGGTCTAATCACAGTCATGTAAATGAGTCTTTTGTAATTAATTGGGAGCTTTGAACGTTTGTCTAGTAAATGTTGAAGTAGTCTGTACCGACGTGCAGTTTCTTGTCGTTTTAGTCTTGTATGTGGATTCCAAGTTAGTCGTTTGTCCAATTGGAGTCCTAGGTAGCGGATCTGTTCAACAGGAATTAGTGGAATATCATTAAAGGATACTGTAGGGCAGGATGTTGTGGGTTTACGACGAAGGGTAAAGGTTATTTGATGGGATTTATTTGGATTTATTTTGATTCTCCATTTTTGACACCATTCTTGAAGCTTTAGGTTATGGGATTGGAGTGTTTGAGAGGCAATAAAGGGATCATCGTTTACTGATAACACACATGTGTCATCTGCGTAAGTGGTGAGGACAGTGGTAGGATGAGTTGGGATGTCAGCTGTTACTTTAAATGTTAAATATTTTTATGGTTCTAAAATGTGATACTGCTAACATACCTGTAGATTGGGTTAGCGGCTGAAAAGTAATGTAATTAATGAAAAAAAAATCATATATTTTTCAACATATCGCACATTTATCTCTAAACGTCAAATACAACTCAAAAATTTGTATTTTAGATTTATAATTATTTTTATGTTAAATACTTTCTACGCAATGTCAAAAATGTATCGAATTTACTATAACTCACACCTCATACATCTCACTTGTGGTTGGGATAAAAAGATAATTCAGATACACTTTTGATATTTGACACAAGACCGAAAAAATTGTGCATTTTTTTAATTCATGTTTTTGAATTTCGTCAGTTTTGAAATACATGTGCGATATGGGGAGGTAGTACTCAAACAATGGCGAAGCGAGGGTCTCTTCGCAATCGGTACTTAAGGTTGTGGGTTCGAAACCCACCTGCACGGGTTATAATTTATTTCGTGGCGGACCCACGAAATGAATCTTGACCTTCCTACCATGGCTAGAATAGGTTAGTAACCAATACGGGTTATATTACTATAAGGTACAGTAGTATAACCCGTATTTTCTGCCGTAGTTGGACTATATTAGGACGTGAAGCACAAGTAAACAAACAAACAACATGTGTGATAGGTATAGGGGTATAGCGAGCCAAGCTTCAGTGTATAAAAAGACTGGCCTGTTATGTTTTTTCTGAGGTCAAAAAATTACTTAGGCACAATGCCTTATAGAAAAGCTTTCGCTTGAAATTTGGTTGGTAAGCTTCGTGGAATAATAATCATTACGACGCATCATCAAGGGCTTCCAATTGCCTTCTTAGATTTTGGAAAAGAACAGGCTAATTATAATGAGTAAATATTGTATGTAGACTTTCGATTATTTATTCATTTCTATTTTGTACTTTTCTTTATTGTTTTTATGCAAAATTCATTTATTACATTTTTGTATTTCTGTATATCTACCTCTAGAGCTAAAAGATGGTGGCTTGCAAGAGGTACAGCAACACAAAATCAAAAAGGCTTTGATACACATGACATGTCATCCCAACTAATAGCAATAAAATACATGTTAAATAAAACTAAAACTAAAACTGTTTTTAGTTCAAAAACGAATATTCAGATTTAAAAACAAAATAGTTTTTCTCTAAATACTAATTGGAGAAGGGATGATTTCAGATTTTGAATTTGTATATCCGGATTATTATGACACGGAAACCCTAATGAAGGATATTTGGACATGTAATGGAATGGAAAACAGTATGTTTTTTAGTTATAAATAAAAAAATAATTGTATTACTGAATCGACAAAATATCAACATCAGATCGATAATATATGCACTTTCATATAAATTATGTTTTTTATTATTCATAATTTTTAGATTTTACTTACAAGGGGACGTTTGCAGTTGTAACTCACAGATTTGAATGCCGATTTGTGTGTGGGTAGTAGGGACCTATAATAGTGCAAAACTAGAGTTATGGCCGCCAATGGGCATTAGGAACCGAGAAAAAAAAAAAAAAAATATGAAAATCACGTTTTATTTTTTTTCTCGGCTCTCAGTCAAGATATAGAAATGATTCTTTCACGTTTAATTGAAGTTATGTAAGGTATTCGATAGAAAAATACTTTCGTTGTGCTCAAGACACCACCCGGCTTTAGGGTGCTCAAAAACTCTAAAAAAATGACAAAATTCCAAGGAAATCCGCTGTAAATCAGTGGAAACTTTTTTTAATGAAAAAAAAACTGACCTCAATTCACGATTTAACACACCATAAAACCCTTATATGTGAAATTTTAGCAAAATAAAAAAATATTGATTTTTTTTACCCCTTTTGAAGAGGTTAAAATTTTGAAGTTGAGATTTCATCAACATTTTCTACCGGCCATAACAACTGCTGTGTTCAACTGATTGCAATAGTAATAGCATCACTAGAATCAGCATACATTCTGCTTTTTATCCATGCCTATAACATTGGATTTACTCCCGATTTTAGTGGACAAAAACTGATGTGAATGAAAAAATCCAAGGTCAGCTATAACTTGAGATATTTCAATAAGGGAAAATCCTGCGACCTCCGGATTTTGACTAAACTATACAGTTTTAAGGCTTCTAGGTGTCCTTAAAATTTTGTCTTAATCGGTTGCGTAATATGTGAGATAGCGCAAATAATTTACATTTTTTCAGAAATTGACAGCCCTAAAATCCTACAAAATTTTAAAGGTAAAAAAAAATGATTTTTGATTTCGAAAAAATTAAGTTTCTACATATTTTTTGAGATGAGGAATCTGAAAATAATATCAGTTTTTTAGTTAAAAAATTTTCCTCACCTATATTATATAAATAAAACGTTTTAAAATGACATATTTTTATTTCAAATTGCATAGAAATCCTAAGATTGATGAATAATCTAAAATTAATATCAGGTTTTGGTTTAAAAAAATGTATATATTTTTTAAATGGTCTTATTTGAAATTTATTGTGTAAAAACTAAAATAATAATAGAAAAAGATCATTTTATATCAGTCTTATTTATATAATATAGGTGAGGAAATTTTTTTAACTAAAAACTGATATTATTTTCAGATTCCTCATCTCAAATAACATGTAGAAACTTTATTTTGTCAAAATCAAAAATCATTTTTTTTTACCTTTAAAATTTTGTAGGATTTTAGAAGGCAAGGGGCTTTCAATTTTTAAAAAAAATGTAAATAATTTGCGCTATCTCACATATTTCGCAACTGATTAAGACAAAATTTTAAGGTCATCTAGAAGCCTTAAAACTGCATAGTTTAGCCCAAATCCGGAGGTTGTAGGATTTCCCCTTATTGAAATATCTCAAGTTATAGCTGACCTTGGATTTTTTCATTCACATCAGTTTTTGTCCACTAAAATCGGGAGTAAATCCAATGTTATAGGCATGGATGAAAAGCAGAATGTATGCTGATTCTAGTGATGCTATTACTATTGCAATCAGTTGAACACAGCAGTTGTTATGGCCGGTAGAAAATGTTGATGAAATCTCAACTTCAAAATTTTAACCTCCTCGAAAGGAGTAAAAAATCAATATTTTTTTATTTTGATAATATTTCACATATAAGGGTTTTATGGTGTGTTAAATCGAGATTTGAGGTCAGTTGTCCATAAAAAAATGTTTCCACTGATTTACAGCGGATGTCCTTGGAATTTTGTCATTTTTTTAGAGTTTTTGAGCACCCTAAAGCCGGGTGGTGTCTTGAGCACAACGAAAGTATTTTTATATCAAATACCTTACATAACTTCAATTAAACGTGAAAGAATCATTTCTCTATCTTGACTGAGAGCTGAGAAAAAAAATAAAACGTGATTTTCATATTTATTTTTTTTCTCGGCTCCTAATGCCCATTGGCGGCTATAGCTCTAGTTTTGCACTATTATAGGTCCCTACTACCCACACACAAATCGGCATTCAAATCTGTGAGTTACAACTGCAAACGTCCCCTTGTTAGTTGAAATATAAAATGTTTACATAGTGATGATAACAACAGAAAATAAGAACCTAAACTTATTGTGATAGTAAAAAGGCTAACAATTCTAGAACAAAGTTAGACCAGTTATATAAGAAAGGTTAGAGATCTGAGTGTTCTCTAAGCGATTGCACTCCACGAATTCAAAATAGGCGGAGAATGCTTTCTACCTAAGTGAATGGAAGGATTATTTTAAACGTTTTCAGCAATGATTCTAATATTATTTCCAAACCTTCACGGGCATTCAAAGTTATGTAATATCAGGTTGCTACATTTCGATATTCTTCTTGTAAAGAGAAAAAATATATTTTAAATAAAGCGTGTATTTTTTGTAATAAATAATGAAAAAAAAAATTGAGGTATAATTATATGCTAATATAGTTACCAAGATCCGTAAGTCGACCACCATGAGAAAAATAACTTTAATGTTTTCTTCATTAGGGTTTAAGTCAATTTTGAGTTGTTGGTTTTTTTTTCTTTCCCTCCTTTTTTTCGGAATCGGCAGACAAGATAACTTTTCAACCAAAGCTGAACTAAACCATTTTTTCCATTTAAAATCTTTCCCCAAAGTAGAGCTTGCCTTTTGAGGTATGTATAGGTATATACATTTGTTTAAGATTTACTACAACCTTATAATCAACAAAGGCGATCGACAATGTCGTTCGACTTCAGTTTAATCCACGCTAATGTACGTCCACACTATGTTGAACCGAGTCGAAAGACGTTGTCGATCGACAATGTCGAATGAGTGTATACGTGTTGTCGACTCTGACGAATATGTCAGGTCGAACCGAACAACAACTCGAATCAAGTCGGTAAAGATCAAACGAAGTTGAATCGACAACAGTGTGGACGAGTCGAATGTGTTGTTCCACATCACTGAAGAATAAAACAAATATTATTTAGAAATAAATCTAAATTATGTCAATAAATTAGGAGGTAAAAATGTTTAATAAGTGATTGCTGGCTGATGGCTGATCCATTTCACACAGCTGTTTGGTTATCATTCCAGCTGATAACGGTTAACCTCCCCTCGGAGTATTGGCTCACTACATTAGTTTGGCTTATTAAACGTAACTTTTAGGCGATTGAGTGAAGTTCTATGTTTTTATTATCTGGTTATTTTAATTACTTACCATTTCTGATATTAATGTCTAATTTCAGCTTCTGTTGAAGTTGTTTTCTTTTCCACACTAAATTTAAAAAAATATATATAATTTCTAACAGATTTTATATTTTGTTTGAGTTCTATTGTATTGTAGTTCCTGAACAATAAAGTTTATTTTTCATTCTACACTATGGTTCATTCATTATCCCTTGTGTGTGAGTGCTTAGTATACCTCTTTAAATTGGAAAACAACAAAATTATATAAGGTTTTCTGTTTAATTAATACCAATTCGTTATAACCTCAACATTGTATTTTGACATTTTAAAAACGTTCAATGGATAATCGATTGATCGATTGTATCAAGCCGATGCAATTGCGACAATCGATAATCAATGACTATCGACAATCGGCCACACTTAGCGTGTACGTAGCTTTAGATACGACAATATTAATATATTTTCATTATAAATCTTTAGCTGTTCCATGCAAGAAGTTCAAGACCCGGAGCAGAGTGCGACCTCCACTCCTGGCAGCAAGGTCAACAAGAAAACGTAGAAAATACTTGCTCTCCTTAACTGACTCCATTCACAGTTCTCTGGACCATATATGTAGAAGGTGAATAAGCAAATGTGATGCAAACTCATATTGTAATTACAACGGAAAATACTATAGATCGTCTATTTGATGAGGAAAATTATTAAATATTAACGTATTTTTATTTACATTTTTATAGTAAGTGTTGTTTATGTTTTATTTGTGGGATTTGATAAAAAACAAAACAAAAAAAACCAATCTCTTAAAACAGATATTTTCATAAATATAATTATATTATAAATATATTTTTCATAAATAAAATATACAGTCTAAAGGAATCGATGTATTTAAACGCTTTAAACAACATACTGTATTAATTAACTAATATAACCAAGAGGAATTCATTTTGAAATATGCGCAATCTGAATATATAGAAAAATGATTCGTGTTATTTTAAAAGTATACGGTTGTATTGTTGTTGTTTTTTTTTTATTCTGTTTGCACATTCTGAATTAAAAATGAACGCATACATAATTCTTCCTTACAGTTAATAAGATCGCATTTAGATTTATTTCAATATTGTTGAACTGCAGCTCTACTCATTATATTATAATCTACACTCTATGACCTGAGCAACTGGTTTGATACTGAAAATTAAAAGTCCTTTTTGTATCTTTTCAAAAGAGATAATTAAGCTTATTAAATGCTAAAAAAATCCAAATAATCTTGATTAGTTCTTTTATTCTAAAGGCGGTTTAAATAGTGATTTGTTTTGCTGTATGAATCAAAGAACTCTAATGTTGCGTTAGATGATGTGAATACTTAGTTGTGTTGAACATTTGTAGCGCACAAGGAGATTAGGAAGATCAAAGCCAGATGACCTTTTAACATCCGGATGATTAGTGTAAACTCTATACCAGTGAGTAGGGGCTGGTTCATCAATGAGTTGTAGCGCCACCTATCATAATGAACATTAAAATCCTTGAATAAAAAATAATTTAAAACCATCAAGTAATAACAACAACAATAACAAAACTAATTTAAAGATGTCATTCCAGGACGCACATGTCGAAGGCCATCGACGAATCAAAACATTAAAAATATATTAGTTCGTCATCCTTTCCAAAGTTCAGGGTGGCCAGGAAAAATATTCAGAGTTTTACTGATTAAAAAAAAAAAAAAAAATCGATTCAGTGTCCGTGTTTATCACCTTATAATAAAATTCAATAAACATAGCGCAGAATGTCAATGGCAAGGTAAACACTGCCAAAAACTATGTAAATGAAAAACGGTAGTTAGATTTGTACAGTGAGTTGTATTTGAGTGTGTTAGTTGGTGAGATAACTTAAAATCACAAACATACATGTAAGTATATATAGCATTAACCTAATATATAACCTATGAGTTATGCCTAATTTACACAAGCTTAGTGCTTGCCACATACACAATTGTAGCAATGTGTAAACCAGATGATTTGTGCTAAGTACTAGAGAACGTGGCAAGTGCCTAGATACACGAACTTAGTACTTATTTTTATTACTTGTCACTTACACAGTTGCACCTACATGTAACCTACATGTAATGTAAAGAAGATGATCAGTGACAAGTATTACTGAACGCGGCAAGTGCAACAGAATAGAAAGCGATTATATTTACTAAGCGACAAGTGAGCCCCCACTACTACTACTATGCAACTACTGCTAAAAAAAAATAAGAGTTATTGAAGGTCTGTTTCAAGTTAAAACTATTATGACGTCGGAAAAGTGGAATTCTAAAACAACTATTAAATTCATTTAAGAATTCAAATGTGAAGAATGTTCGTGGAATCAAAAATCTTCGGCATATAAAAAAAAAACTGGCAAGAGATGCAGCATTTAAAAGAATCGCAGAAGTTATGAGCATTGCCAGTTTCGAAGTTCCCCAAGCAAAGAAAAAAATGAGAACTCTTCGGTCCACATACTACCAAGAAAATAAAAAAATAATTAATTCTTTAATTTTAAGACGTGGAACTGAATCTTTATACACACCCTACTTGACATGGTATAAAGAGATAGACAGATTATTGGGAAATGTAGATGAGAGACTTACAGCCCTAGACAATGTAAGTACTTATTAACATTTTATTTTTAGTATTTACATAATATACTCGAAATCATAGTTGTATTCACAACGTATCAAAATAATTAACTAATATAATCCACAATATTCTAAATATAATACTAAAACTATAATATATAGCAATCATTTTAAAACTTATAATAGACATAACTTTTTAATAAATGAATGGGTCCGCCGAAAAACGTCCTAAGCGACAAAACAAATTTTGAGTAATCAGTCAAAGAAAATCATAATCTAAAGATCTTGTTAGTTTTGTAAGTTAGATTTTTTTTTTCACCCTGTAATTTGTTATATTTACATGTATAATAACATAATAGATTACTATATCATACTATGACTTACTATTATTATACATTTAAAAGCATTTACAATCGCCACTTCGGAAATTTTGTCGCTTAGAACGTTTTTCGGCGGACCCATTCAATTAATCTTAAATAAAAATATTAGGCACATAATAAAAAAACAGCATACAAAATGTTATTTGCAATCAATCGATTGCAAAGAAACTATACATTAAAACTCGCTAAGATAGCGCTGTAAATGTTAAGTCAAATTAACAAATTATTATATTTTTGACCAAATCATTCTAGATTGCCAAGAGACTGCACCTTGATTTACAAAATAATCCGTGTATCTTTCTTTCGATTCTCGAGCCAATCTTGACGAGTGATTATTGCTACCTATTTCTTGGTTAATACTAGGCAATAAAGTCAAATTGGCAATGAAGTCAAATTCTCATGTCTTCATGATCCCTCTATAATTTGTCCAGTCTTTTAAAGTTTTCACTCATACGTCTCTACACACGATCCAGTGAAGTAACCAGTCGACGTTTTTCTAATCTAAGTAAATTTTGTCAGTTACAGACACATTTGGAGGTATAGAATGCCAAAAGCATTCTAAAAAATTCTTCGAGCTCTTGATAAACTATAATTGAAAATTTTCTGTTGCTAATTCAAAGGCCTGTGTTTGTAAGTAAGGCTTCAAGTGAAAGGCATCATCTCCTACTAAACATCCACCATTTGGCAACATATTATTTTCAGGAACATGAAATATCGAACAATTGTTAAAAACGCAGCCATCAGAGCATCGACCGTTTGCCCCAATATCTATGTATCAAAAGAAGTAGTTTCAACGGTCATTTGGATAATGCTATTACTTCCTTTGTAATTGTAGAAATAGCTTCCACTGTTCGATGATGCCCGAAAAAAAACACGTGCTTTCCATCAATAGTACCATAAACCCCTGGAAAATTCCATCGCATGTTGAATCCTCTTTCTATAATTTTCCATTATTTGTGTAAAGCAGAAATTCAATTATTTAATGTAGTATATTTGTTGTTTATGTTTTAAGTTAACATCCATCAGAGTTTTTTTTTGCCGACTGAAGGCAAAAAATTTATTTTCTGTTATTTCGGCCGTGGATCAAATTCGAGGTCGGGAGACCCCGGCGGCACACCCAGCCTCCTAAAAAGTGGGTAACCTTAATTGGGGGGAAAGCCTGGCGGTAGAGCGTGAATTCTGGCCAAATCACCTCCATCACAACCGTTGGCTTAGAAACACAAGAGCATATCTAAGTACTGAACCCGAGACTCTTCATGGGTTGTAAGTGCTACAGGTTTTTTTTTTTTTTTTTTTGATCTTATTATATATCATGTTGAGTTTCATTGCAATGATTTGTAATATATTTTAATCAATTTAGAAAAATACAAATATAAAAGAGAGAGAAAATGTGAAAAATTGTAGCCACGATTTGCAGAAAACGAAAACAAATTAATAGATTCTTACGAAGGATTCCTCATTATAGCCTCTCCACTGGCCATCTAAGGAAACAACGAAGAAGAAGAAGACTATTGTAAACATTGCACAGATTGTACGCATTTGATTTTGGAAAGAAACTATATCAACTTTTATAAACATGTAAAACGATCGAAATATCGCCGAGATATCGATTTTTAGGGACTAATGGAGACTTCACTAAAAGTTATGTGATGTTTATCCTCCTAAAGGTTAGTTCAGTTAGTGTTCAGTAAATGTGATCCCAGAGATGAAGAACGAGTTGAAAACACTATAGAAAAAACGAACTATGAAATAAGTATCTAATGTTAGAAATTCAGTGCAATGTTGATATTACATATTTAACCATCACCGGTATTTTAACAAAATGAACATATTGAGGTCATCAAGTATAAAAAAAAACAAAAAAAAAACAGGTCTCCACCAGAATCAACATATCCTTTATTCAGAATTTTGATTGATGGATCAAAACAGTTAATTTATGGCTGACCTGATTTAAAGAGTCTTGAAAAAAATGTTTCTATAACATAATGTTTCTCATAATATTGACGCTTAATAATTAAAATCGCAATTAGCTAACACTTTACAACTGTTAACTTACCCAGCTGTTTCCTGATGTACGCAATTGAATATAACAGTAAGAGTGTAGAAGTAGACTCGCTGAAGAGAGAAATACATTACAAATACCTAATACAATACAAGCATAAGACTTAAAAGGAGTTGGATGGAAGATCTCCTTCCGTGATGGCGAGAAGCTTACCTCATCCTTTAGTAATGTGGTAAATGAGCTATCTAATGATTAAGATGGTTTATATCAGGCGTGTTCAACTGAGTATTGTAACACTACATTGTAGGTTTAAAGAAGATGAAAGTAACTAGACGAAGGAAAGATTTCAAATAGGTTGTTTTATAAATAACATCACAAATTTACACAACTGCTAACGGAACATGAACAAACTAATCACTACTGGAAACGATTTCACTTAAAAAAATACAGATACATGTGAATGCGATGGACAGACTCCACAAACTACTAGTTCATGATTTTTTTTTCCTTTTCTTTTTTATTTCTTTATAAAAAATAATATTAAAACCTATAAAAAGTATCAAAATAAAACACCTTTCCATAGGGTAAATATGGAAGGGAAAACAATAAATATATATATATATATATATATATATATATATATATATATATATATATATATACTAGCATGCCCAGTCGCGGCTTAACCCGCTCTTATAATTAAAGAACTTAGATAGGTTTAGCTAATAATTGAAATTTTATTTTTTGACAACAAAAATCTTATCATGCAGTTGAGAATTATTTTCTCACATTATTTCTAGATATTTTCACTCAAATAACTCAGTACTATTATATTATGATTACATGGTTGAAATTTAGTTAAAATCATTATTGGATATTCAATCATTAATTTTAACCTATGAGTTGGTAATTCAGTTGAGCAGACTTCTTAGGAAGAAAACTCTAGCGGATAATGGACTTCATTATCTGTGCTTACAACCCTATCGATAGAGATATTCTCGGCTGTCACAATTTACTTTTTCTATAATGATGATGATCCTCGGCTCTACAGCCCTGTGCGGGCCTTGGCCTCCCTTAGAAAATTCGCCCATTCCTCTCTGTTCAGCGCCATGGTCCACCACCTAGTTGCGCCTAATCGTCGGGCCACAGTACCTATCTGGTCCATCCAGCGGGCCTTCGGTCTTCCAACCTTCCTCTTCTCCATAGGCATATGGTTAGCGACCCTTATCGGTATCCGATCTTGCCTCATTCTTTTTAGGTGTCCTGCCCAGCGAAGTCTGTTGAGATTGGTAAAATCCACCACAGGTGTGTCACGGAATTCTGCGTAAACCTCTCTGTTGTGACGCCTTCTCCAGACACCATTCTTCCATACTGGTCCATAGATCTTTCTTAATATCTTCCTCTCAAATACGGCCAGTCTTTGCTCATCAATCCTGTTGATCACCCAGGATTCTGATCCGTATGTGAGGACGGGTCTGATCAGTGTCTTATAGAGAGTGACTTTTGTGTTTTTGGTTATTAGCCTGGATTGGAAGTGCTTGAGAAGGCCATAGTAGCTCCTGTTTGCTGCTTGTATTCTTCTTTCAATCTCTTTAGAACAGCAGTTATTGACATCTATACGGGCACCTAAATACGTAAAATCCTGTACCGCTTCAAAGACATAGTCTCCTACTTGTAAGTGCGGATCTCTCCGGTCGTTTCCGATAGCCATATACTTAGTTTTATGCGTGTTAATGACTAATCCCATGTTTTTCGCGGAAGTTTCCAGGGTCGCAAATGCCTCCTTCAGGCCAGCTTCTGTTCTTGCAATCAGATCAATATTGTCCGCGTAGGCCAGGACCTGGATCTGCCTGTTAAATATGTGTCCCCCTACCTGTAGGCGAGAATCGCGAATCGCTTTTTCCAGAGCCAGGTTGAAAAGTAGGCAAGCCAATGCGTCACCCTGCTTCAGGCCATTCTCTGTTTCTACTGGGTTTGACAGGTGTGACTGTACTCTGATTCTGCATCTCGATCCAGACATTGTGGCCTCAACCATTTTTATCAGCTTTGCGGGAATGTTGAATTCCTTCATAGCCTTGTAGAGCATGTTCCTGTTAACCGTATCATACGCTGCACGGAAGTCTATAAAGAGATGGTGGGTGCTGATTCTATATTCCAATGACTTTTCCAATATCTGTCTCAGCGTAAAGATTTAATCTGATGTTGACCTATCCTTCCGAAAGCCGCATTGGTAATCTCCAATAATATTCTCAGCATATGGAAGTAATCTTGTGAATATTATAATAGAGAGGAGTTTATAGGCGGAGTTCAATAGGGATATTCCTCGGTAGTTTTCACATTTTAGCGTATCCCCTTTTTTATGAACCAGGCATATCAAGCCCGTCTCCCATTCCTCGGGCATCTTCTCTTCCTCCCATATTCTACCCAGTAAATGCGTCATCTCCTTTATGTAGGTTCCGCCAGCGTTTTTTAGGAGCTCATGAGGAATTCCGTCTACTCCTGCTGCTTTATTATTTTTCAGCTTTTCCAGAGCCTCATAGACCTCGTCGTAAGAAGGTACTATATTTTCATTACTATCATCTTGTTCCTCCACTACATCAAAATCAAAATTCGTTCCTCCTCCCTGCGAGCCCAGCAGTTCACCAAAATGCTCATACCATCTATTCAAAATGCCTGGAGTGTCACTTATAATTTCCCCAGTTTTACTTCTGCAAGCAGTTGTTCGTGGTTTAAAGCCTCGCCTGGTGTCATTCACCTTCCCGAACATTTCTCTGCTCAAATTCCTGCTTTTTATATTCCTGTATCAGTCTCATCTGCTCCATCATATGCTGCCTCTTCTTTGTCCGGTGCATCTTATCTTCCTCTTTTCTTGCCCTCCTGTAGTTCTCTGTAGCCATTTCGGTCCGTTTCTTCTGGATCATTACCTTATATGCTTCATTCTTGATTCTAGTGAGCCGTTCACAGTCTTCATCGAACCATTCTTTCCTTTTGCTGTTCATTCTTATTCCAATCGTTTCTTCCGCTGCCACAATTAGGGCTCTTTTTAGCCTGTTCCATTCCCCGTTTATGTCATCACAGACCGGCCCATTTATAATCTCATCTGTTTTACGCTCAAAATTACTCTTTATTTCTTCATCCTTTAACATGTGGATATTATATGCGGCAGTTTTAGCCCCTTTTCCATTTCTAGAATGTGAGATTCTAGCTCTCAGTCTAGCGACAAGAAGGTAATGGTCACTATCAATATTCGCACTGCGGTGCACCCTGACATCTAAAAGATCAGAACTGTGCCGTTTGTCAATGAGGACATGATCTATTTGATTTTCTATAATAATGTTCTTAATATTTTTCTGCTATAGTATTTGTAGGCAAAATTAGTGCTCTTTCACACAACCAATGGTACGATTTATTAAATAAACCTGAAACATCAAATAAATTTGGAAACATTGAAATTTTGATAATTTTAGCATTGCAAACTCTGTTGCAGAATGCCGCTAACCACCTATCGTCCGATTATTAAACATCGCTAGGATCCACACTAAATATTTATAGCTTTTTTTTATAACAATTATTAGGATTAAGCCAATTGTATTATC
Source organism: Euschistus heros (assembly GCA_003667255.2). Classification (NCBI taxonomy): domain Eukaryota; kingdom Metazoa; phylum Arthropoda; class Insecta; order Hemiptera; family Pentatomidae; genus Euschistus; species Euschistus heros. The sequence continues at coordinate 43,862 of RCWM02000775.1, read as the reverse complement.
AATTTCTAGCTCTATGTATAACTGTACCATTATAACCTCTATTAAATGGCACTCGCCACATATCGGTCAATTTTCAAAATTTACTGCGTACCATATATTTATCGCTTTTTAGCAACAATTTAATAGAAAATGTGTAAATTTTCTTATTCCTAAACCTTCTTTAAACAATGAAGATTCAGTAGTTTTTGCAATTAGTGATCGCAAACGAAAAATGGCTTATCCTTTTATATAATAGTAAAGATATAGATTAATTTAGAACATAAGTTTTATTGCTAATTGTTTACAAACACCTGCACTAAAATAGTATTTATAAAAAATAAATGTAATTTTGATATTTTTAGGATATTTGTTCGGGAACCCTAACTATGATTTAATATGTTTTTTTTTTTTCAAAAACCTTCCCGGGGATACTCCTAATAATTTCCCAAATTTTCACGGCGATTGAATGTATGGTTTTTGAATCTATCGAGTACAGACAGACACACATTCATTTATATATATATATATATATATATATATATATATATATATATATATATATATATATATATATATAGTCCTTATATATATATATATATATATATATATATATATTACTTGAAATACGCGAGAAACAACAGTTAGGTCCTTGTATTGAATGATACAAAGAAAAAAATATTAGAAAAATAATGACTTATTTGAAATCATGGGATAAAAATCTATATAAAGATATTATCGATGTTATTTTACACAGTTACAATTCATTATTGGATGATCAGTGTACCCTGGCTCATTGTCCCATCATTATTTTCAATTTAACTGGAACTGATGTGATACCTTCAAAAACATCTTCGGGACCAAAAAAATTTCATTTGAACAAACTTACAAGGGCTTTGTTCTAATGAGCATCATGGTTTGAGACAGCATGTTCCCTGCTCAGTTCCAGTTAAATTGAAAATAATGATGGGACAATGAGCCAGGGTACACTGATCATCCAATAATGAATTGTAACTGTGTAAAATAACATCGATAATATCTTTATCGAAATCGAAACACAAGAATTGCGAGAGCATTATTAGTTTCATTCATATTTATGACGTCCCCTTCGTTTATCAACTTAAACGATTTCGGTCTAATAGGAAATTCATAACAAATCCTGATATTTCGTTTCCGAGATAAAGAAGCGATGTTTCATTTAAAAATTGTTTCAAAGAACCAATCCATATTTTTATGTACTGGTACAGGTACTTGTCTATCAAGTGAGCCCCTACTGGTGTTTTTAGCCAACCCCTGACCACTATCAGGAGTTGACAGACCACAGCGAAATAAACCCTAACTGATCCACAAGGGAATCGAATCCATGACCTCCAGAACCGGACGCTGGGTCATCTTATCTTTTCCTATTTCCAAATTGAAAGGAATCCAAAACGTAACAAACGTCATTAATATAGTTCTAATGATCCTCTTATTCTGCGGTAGTATTGGACTGGTGCTCCAGATGAGGGATCTAAGACAAGGCAGGACAGGACAATAAGGACTATGACTTCCTCGATTTACGTAACCCTCTCCGAAGCGGACGGCTCCCTCCTCGGGTATCCTTGGGGTACCCTATACCCTCCCCCCCTCGCTCCTCTCCTGGAAGGGGAACCTCTATAAAGGACTCAGGACCAACGCCCTCCTCGCAGGACTTAGTTTTGTCACTTGGTGCCATGAAAATACAAGTAAGTAAATGCAATAACAGTAATACAGTAATAGGGCGGAGGTCTAAGTTATAATTATAGTGATTAATGGAAGTGTCAACAATATTTAAATTGGGGAAATTTTCAGAAAGATCAGGTGTTATAAAATCAATCAATAAAAACAGTTAAATACAAAATTGACATATATTCATGAAACGTTTTATATTGTTATATTACTTTCGTAATATATGTATATTATTACAAGTTACCTTAAACAAGGAAAAAAAAAAAAGTAGATACGAAAAAAAAATTAATTAATAAAAAAAACAACAACATATAATTAATATTATTTTTATAAAATTGATAACAAAGTCTCAATATTAAATAATAAATACGAAATTCGAGCATTAGATTTAAAGGAAACTAGCATATTAGATCTTGAAGCATCACAGCATGACAGTTTTTTTTTTTTTTTTAATTTTTAATATCACTTATCTCTAAACAATCAGTTTCGCAGTTTAGGTATAATTTGGAAAGATTTAAAAAAAATAATTATATACGAAAAGAAATTAAAATTAAAAAAAAAAAAAAGTCGATTTGGATTAATTATGGACAACGTAGAAATTATTTTAATTGATGCAAAAATTCCTAAACGGGTGTATCACAATGTAAAGTTGTAGAAATAGAAAACAAACAAATAATACATTACTACAACCCATGCCTTGATATAGTGCTTTAATATTATTTATTTAAAATGTATAAAACTACAGAATATATTGTTTAGTGAAACAAATTATCATATAGTGAAAAATATAATTTTAGACTTTGTTGCAATAATCAGATTCTTCCAATGCTGCAATGTAAACGGAATCGGGACGCACCAAAAAAAAATCTAATCTAAATTGTAGATGGATAAACTTTAAATATTCCAATCGCTTCATTAATATTCAAATTACAATTTAAGTAAAAAAAAAAGAGGTTTTACTTTCGAAACAGAAAACTAGGTCTGCCTCTTCTCAAGTAGTCTAGAGAGAGAGGTCAGGCGCTTTGGTATACTAAACCCTCATTACAGTCCTTTGAGTAGTTCGTATATTGTTCATTTTAACTATTCATAATTCATAAATAATACTTTGATTAATTTAGAAAAACCTGATTAACGTTAAAAATATTGAATTAACAGATAAGTGATATAATTGTACCTAACAAGAACGTATAATAATAATTTATAAAATTATACCCAACATAATTAATTAATTTAATATTACTTACTAAATACTGCAGTTATATTACATCTTCAAATTGGTGATCCTTTCAAACCACCCGACATTGTGATCTAAATTCTGAAGTCACTAGTCACCGTCACTAATTCCGAAGCTAACAAGTAGTTCGTGGCCTACTTGATAATGATGCCTCTTGGGTCAGTAATAATGGCATTATCTTATTTAATGTAATTATTTTTAGTTTTTCAACCGACTTCAAAAAAGAGGAGGTTCACAACTCGTCAGTATTTTTTTTAAATTTTTTAATGTTACGCGATAACTCCGTTAATTTTAAATCAATTTTGATTAATCTTTTTTAGATCGGTAGGGCATACTTCAGAGGTGGTCTTATAAAATAATATTTTGAAATTAACTCATCACGTTTTTAAAAAAAAACAGTTAATAAAAATCACTGTTAAATAACCTTCCATTTTAAACATATTTATAATTATTATGATAATATAAAATCTCCATGGTGACTAAATCTAAATTATTAACAAAAATAACTTACATATACAGTCAACTCTCGATGTGTCGTACTTCGATAAAAGCTGAATTCGTAAATAAGTCGAACAAAATCTACGGTCGGAAGTACGTTACACTTAAATTTCACCTCAATGAAATGGTTTCAGACAGAAAACGTTAAAAATTGTGTAAATAAGTCGAACTGAAAATGGGGTTCAAAAGAGAGAACTTCTAGGACCACCTCTATGAAATGAACTATTAGAAGTCATCGCCTCTATCACTCGAACTCTAATTAAAAGAATTTCATGTGTAATTTGTTTTCCTGTTTCCCGCCATGGTTTATCTTTCCAGTTCATAATTACACCAGTCGCTTATTATTAGTTATTCACTCGAGTGGTTTTACTTAAAATTGATTTGCAAAGTGAAACTCGAATTCTTACTAGTTCGATAAAAAAAAAAAAAGTATCTAATTTAATGTAATTAGTTTTTTTTTATTAACATTCGAATTCTTACTAGCGAAACATTTATTTTTTTTGGGATTGTGATATTTTTAGTGCTTGTAACTAATTTACAGATCTAAATAATTTATTCAAAATCGACTCATATAAACGCTTCCTTTGGAGAACAAAACTGAAACTAATAAGGGCATATGGGCACAAACTTGGGGAACTTGGAAAACAGACCCATATAGAGAAAAAAACTTCAATCTCTAATTATATTAAAAACCATCAACCAAAATTGTTGGCAACTTTGGGGCGATTTCTCATTTTATTTTCATATAAAGGTAATCCGATTCACAATAGTAGGGATATACTGCGATGAAGAGTAAATACCGAGCTGACAAGAGAATGTTACAAACTGAGTAATCCTTTTTTCTATAAACGAAATTAACTTCGCACTAATAAAACTCATACTTTTATTAAAAGCATTTCTCCTTTTTATAGCCACAAAGAACTACACGCAATATAGCTGAGTGATTGCAAACTGTTTTTCTTTGGACCACACCCTCCCGATCTGTACACTTCTCGATATATAGACTACGATCAACAATATCTATATAATTTCAGTTTTTATGAGCGTGATTATTACCGAAGGCCTTCCATTGAACATTGATGTATGCGACCTGGATAGATCAAATGATTGCGAAATTATTACAAAACAGAAATAAACGGTAATGTAAACTCCTGGATGTGAAGGATATCAACATGGGAGAGAAGTTGCAATTACACAGGTGTGTGCTAGGGGTGGGGTACTCATAAAGAAAAAAAATATGTTGCTCCACAAGACTTTGAACCTGTTTCTTTCTTCTTTTTTTTTTCGAGATAATTTATTCTTCAAGAAAATATTTTTTTTTTAATAATCTAGTAAAGTGCTTTATAATTATAAAACCGGGGAGCTGATACAATGTTTCTGCTATAAAAGTGAGTCACAAGAAATAATAATTTATTTTAGTGCTTGTTACTTTTTAAATCGAGGAAAGACATATTTAAGTATTTTTCTTCTTTATTTCTTTTATTCAACCAAAACAGCTGGCAACTGTTCGTAACAATAGGCAATAGAAAATATATACTATCATGTTTTGTTTCCGATTCGTGGTCACAATCTGATTCATAGTCATGTTTTCGACTCAAAAATAAATAAACTCCCCGTCGAGTTTTTTTGCAACACTTTGAAATATTTGTTTATAAAAAAGTATTTTTTTTTATAATAAAAAAAAGGTTCAGAAGTCTAAAATAAACATTCCTAAACTAGACATAAACAATTTTTATTAAAATAAATTACAATATTTCTTCCAATAACAAAAAAAGTTATAACCTACTTTTTAAAATTATCATTTTTTACAATTTTAACTTTTAAAGTTTTAATTTATATTTCATAAGACATCTTTCCTGTTCTGGCTTCAATGACTGCTTCCACTAGGCTTGGCATACTTGGAAATAACAGAACAAATGATAAATATTGACTAAAGGAAATTTGAAAAAAATAATCTAAAATTCCATTGTTTGTTATTTACAGGGAAAAACATTGATGTGTCTAATCATTAATGTTTAATAACTAATATTAATATGAATATAAAACAAGTATGGATTGAGGTAAAAACCAGGATAATCTCGAGAATTATAATACTAGTTGCAATACTTTTGACGGGGAGTTTATAGTCATTTTTTATGCTTCTTTGTAGGGATATGTAAAACATAGTTTATCTCATCACTTCCTTGTCAGACTTTATAGTTTTGGAACTACCACAAATAGTCGTAATCTCGATGACCCAACACCCTCTTCGAGGGACTCTTTTAATCGAGTTCGTGATATGAAGGGTACATATATTTATTGTAAGTTGAGCTATAATCAAAAGTTCGGCAGCACAATTTACCCTCTGTCAAAAAAAATATACATTCTTGACTGAAATAAATGAATTAGTACGGTCAGAGAACACACTTAGAATAAAAAAAAAATAATAATAAGACTAAAAAACTAAATTAGTAACGAGTTCAGAGTTAAATTAGCGATATTAAAATATTACAGTTATATATAAAATAATTTTGACATTTGGATATTATTATGAATATTATTATTGATAGTAATAAGCATAAAGCCAATGACAGGTGGATCCAGACACCAAACGTTAAGGTCACTGAGTTGCATATTGAGACATACTGATCCAAGCAGATCACGGCCGACTGGAAGGCAAGACTGGTCCATATGAAAAGATTTCAAGACTCGGAACAAAACCATCTCCAAAGTAGTTCAGACGAAAAGTATTTCCAAACAGGCCCATTTCTTCAGATGGTATCTTTCATGAATAAGAAAACGTAGAAGTGTCACCTCACGACTACAGAACCTTTTTTTTTTTTTTTTTTTTTTTTTTTTTTTTTTTTTTTTTTTTTTTTTTTTTTTTTTTTTTTTTTTTTTTTATTGGTTTTTTTTCGAATAGACCTCTGTTTAAAAAAGTCCTTATTTATATCATGTTAGTTTGATAAACTATGTAATTTCGCAGTAATGTAATATATTATGGTTTGTTGTTTATTAGGGCTTAATCTCCTCATGTACTCCAGCTAGGGCAGGAAGGACGGGTTATCCCACAGGTTACCAACCTATTCTAGCCATGGTGGGAAGGTCAAGATTTATTCGTTTGCTCGCCACGAAATAAATTATAACCCGTACAGGTGGGATTCGAACCCACGACCTTCAGTACTGAGCGCGCAGAGACCCTCTCCCAAACTCACTTGGCCATCAAGCCCCCTAGTTAGAGCCTTTTAACTTACAATTGAAGACTTTAATGATCTCATACCAAACATATTGGCAATTTGCATAGGGCAACGAACTACTTACACAATGTTAAATTTACATCACATCAAATAACAATGCCAAAATGATAAGCTTCATAAGAAAGATAAAATAATATTATAAACCGGTTAATATCATCCATATATTCAATACATCCTCATAATTGGACAAAAAATGAAGTAGAGTTAACTTCCAATTTTCCGCAGAATTAGAAGAAGGTGTGGCTAATTCAATTCCACGGGTAACACGCCAAATGGCCGAAAAATGTAATATATCAATGCTTTTTTTTAAATTATTTTAATTTCCATTTAATAACCAATTTAAAATAAAATTACTTAGTTAGGTTTTACGTAATGCAAAGGCGTATTAAGCATTTAAAATAAGAAAAAAAAATCACATATTTCACCACACTTTTTCTACTCTTGGTAGTACTAGATCAATTTATAATTCACTACATTTACCGACAGTGCCTTATATTTCACATTTAAATCAAACTTACAATTACTACATTACAAACATTATTCTTTTTTAGGGAAAAAAAAAAAAAATAATAAGAAATCACTGGTACATAACCTTCCACAATAAACACATTTATCCATGGGAGCTAAATCTAAATTATTAACAAAAATAATTTAAATATACTGTCAACTCTCGATGTGAGGAACTTCGATAAGCCAAATTCTAAAATAAGTCGAACAAAATCTATGGTCTCAAGAACATTTCTCATAAATTTTACCTTAATAACTCTATTTCAGGCAAAAAAAAGATTGATTTCAACCAAATTTTGTGATCAATTATCTGATTTACATGAAGATAAATCGAATGATAACCTCGATAAGTCTTTATAATTCGTAATAAGTCGAACTATTTTTCAGGATCTTATGAAGATCAACTTATCGAGAGTTGACTGACTGACCACTAAAAATTGAAAAATAAAAATAATAAAAAAATTGACTTCAAGATTAAAAATTAAATGTTTAACTAAAAAGTAAAAAAAAATAATATTTCAATTACTTCGTAACAAAGAGAATCAAATGACAATTAAAGAAATTATCAATACTTATGTACCTACTTACAATTTATGATCAGTTATTTTTGGAGTCGGTGGCAACGAAAAAAAAACAAAAAATTCGCAAAAAAAAAAATAGAATTGTAGAGATGCCCTTACTATTTCATCACCACCACACCGCTGTCTCCGGCCATTCGAAAGTTTATTGCAAAGGCAGGATTAAATTGCCATTCATGGGTGAGCTCCGACTCCAAATATAAATGATCATAAATTGTGAATAGGTATATAAGTATCGATAATTTCGTTGATTATCATTTAATTCTCTTTGATTCGAAGTAATTAAAATATTATTTTTTAAATTTTATTTCAATTTTGAACATGCAGGTTTTGTTGTTTTTTTTTCTCTAAAAATCTTTTTTTTTAAATAATATGATGGAAAACAATTACTCTTATTATACTGTTTAAACTTATCAGTCATCGAACAGACGTTTGACAGCTGCCTTTCTTCATATTTTTCAAGCAGTTTACTTACAAAAAGGTTGAAGTAATCACCGTAAACGGTTTTTAAAAATTAATTAGGCAATCATTGATATCAAATCAAATAATCTTATGTGGTTAAAGAAACAATAACATATAAAGAAATTATAAAGTTGTAACACTTATACAAATTAGAAGATACTGAGACCATCTTCGGAATCTGAATGGCAAACAAACTGAACATTATAATGACGATCAATAAATTTATTTATGACATCAATGGGCATTTAGGATTGCAAATTGTTAGGATTGTATAGGATATGATTAAGTAAAACTTCAAATTCGTACGTAATATTTCAGGATAACTGTTATATAGATGAATATATCGGAACTAATTGTAAGTTAGTCAAGAAGTGCTTAAGTAGATAAGCGGTGTATACTTTGTCGTTATAGTCCTGTTGCAAGATCATAAGTAAGATGTTAGGTAGTGGATCTGATCATTCGAAAACAGTGGCGAATTATTTTGCCTGATGCCGTAAACAGTTATTTTATGTCTGATTTAAAATAAAGAAGACCTAAGAACTGTATTATATACTTTAATTGAAGACTGCTCTAGTGAGAGTTGGGTATTATAGAGCTTAAAAAAAAATTAAATTAGCTTCATCTTAATAAGTCCAATTTATTTAGAAGGTTCTTTCTTAATCCAAAATGAGACAAATAAGGTCATTGGATTACGAACCGCGCCATTGGTCGATGACCTTCTAAGGTTGAGATACCGGTTCCAGAATCGGGCTACTGTCACTCTCAATGTCTGTTTACGCTTTTTCGTAGCGTACCCGTGTTTTTATTTTTGATAAATTTTAATTGCATGGCCTTGTCATTTTTGTGATCCTTTGAAAAAAGTCAAATAATTCTTAGATAGGTCAACAGGATGTGACATCAACTTCAAACCGGATTAAGGGAACCTTTAATCATCCTAAAATAATCTTCAATGCCGATCTTGTAGCTAATACTTCTGTATACAATGTTTTACTTTGTAATATACAAATAAACGATTAAAAAGAGAAACAGTCAAAATGATTTCTTTTCCTATCGGCAAAATGGATTGATTAAAAAATATGAAAAAAAAAAAAAAAAATAAATAAGGTACAGTATCTTGGATTTTTCGAAAAAATTGCCACTCCATGTCCATGTCCGGTATTTAATTAATGTCCTTTAAAGAGGGTTCATAGCTTACAGGTTTTGGTGCGCCAGCTAATACAGCGCGGATTAATAGAAAATGTTAGCAAACAAGTACTAACATTACAACAATAACAATAATATTCCATAATGCTATGTGTATTGTTAATATTATATGGTTCCTTATCATTATATTAACCACGCGAAGCTTTGAAAGTTTGGAACATTATGATAAAGAATCCTATCTCCACAAAAAAGACATCCTGAGGATTGGAGATTACTTTGAGCAATAGTATAGTAGTGAGGGGAATTCGACAGTCGTGAACTGCCTAAAGCAATAAAGAATCAATAGCACAAATTAAATAGGCAAAAAAACAAAACAGGATTGCTGTAGCATGTAAACTAAAGTTGGAGAATAACAAGAGTGTAACAAGTGAAACCGTCGACGCCGTACCCGTAGTGGCGAGTGGGGTCTTATTGCGACGTACACATTCAGTGGGAAAATTGACGATCGGATTTTTCAACGCCAATGGTAGAAATTCTGCCTCCCTCTGTCACTACAGTCGTCTGATTTTGTACCGACAATCCCCGGCGGTCACACACACTCATCGTCCAGTCTACCGAAAGCCGCTATGGTGTGCGTTGATCATGGCCGAAATGGGTGTTGTAATTGACAATAAATTATTATTTAATTTTTTTCAAGCAACAAAACATTAGAGATTTTTAAAGATCAGAATGCCACAAGCAAAGCGTGGCATGAAGTTTGTCTCGAACTGCTGAAGGATTTATAACCTGCAAGACAGAAAAAAGAATGACAAAAAAAAAAAAAAAAAAAAAAAAAAAAGAAAAGTAACTAAATAAAAAAGTGAATTAACCAATTATGTATATGGTTACTCTGGGCATTCAGATCTTTGACATCTGCCAGGGAATGCTTCCAACATATGACATGGAGTACATGCAGAAAATGTTTCTCACGTTGTTAGCTTCCAAACCTCTTTTATATTGCGCGGTACTTGCATGTCTTCAAGGTCTGTAAATGATGTAGTATCCTCAACTACGAAGCTTTTGTAATATATAATGACATAGATAAAAACTTTTGAACTAAAACTATAGCCGAAATTATAAGCAACCCATTTAAAGTTGTTCGTCCATCTATACAAAATAAAATTTATTCCCCCATGTTATTTATGCTGCATTTCTTTCAGTTAAGTAGCTTAAGTTAATTTTTGTACCTAAGGACCCATTAAAAATAACATTCTGTTTGTTCTAGGTTTGCTTAGCGTTTCTGTTGGTGGCCTCAGCCTTGGCTGAGGAGGCCGCAGCCCCGGCCGAGAAGAGCAACAAGCAGGAGAAGAGAGGAGCCGTCGGCTACGGCTTCGGCTACGACGACGATTACTATCTCGACGGACACGACTTCCACGGCGAAGGTGTGGCAATCTCCTCCCACAGCGGCCACATCGCTGTCACTCCAGCTCCAGCAATCCACCACTCAGGATCCATCGCTGTGACTGCCGCTCCAGTCGTGCACTCCGCTCCAGTCGCTGTCACCGCTGCTCCATTGGTACACTCTGCTCCGATTGCCGTAACTGCTGCTCCAGTAGTACACTCCGCTCCAGTAGCTGTGACCGCCGCTCCAGCACTCCACTCCAGCCATCTTCATGTCACGGCTTCTCCTTCATTCTTAGACACTCCCATCCACGTCACCGCTGCTCCTCTTTCCAGACACCACGGCCCAATCGCTGTTACCGCTGGCCCAGTCCTCTCAGCCGCTCCAGTATCCGTCACCGCTAGGCCAGTCCTGTCCGCAGGCCACATCGGTGTCACCGCCGGTCCAATCTTGGCTTCCCGCTACGCTGCCGCCGCTCCTCTTGCAGGATCCGTAGCCCTCGCCCCAGCCCCAAGGTCATACGTCTCTGAAGGAACAATCAAAGCCATCACTATCCACCGCGAAGTGCCAGTCCCATACCCAGTACCTCAGCCATACCCAGTCCACATAGAGAAGAAGGTCCCAGTGCCCGTGAGGGTTGAGGTCCCAGTCGACCGCCCAGTGCCCTACCCAGTCCCTCAGCCTTACCCCGTCCACGTCGACAGGCCAGTCCACATCCCAGTTCCTCAACCATACCCCGTCCACGTTGACCGCCCAGTCCCAGTGCCCGTTGATAGGCATGTCCCCGTTGCCGTACCCCACCCAGTTCCAGTCACTGTCGAACGTCACGTACCAGTTGGCGTTCCACAGCCCTACGTCGTCAAGGAACCAGTCTACATCAGGGATCAGCCTTCCCTCTACCTCAAGGAGCACCACAACTACCTTCATCATTAAATTCTTCCGTCACTCCTTCCCCATTCTCCCACCCTATTACTAGAGACTTTAACTTTACTCGAGCAACTTCAGAGTTCTTCCATTGGTTGGGGTTGTTTCCAAGAGAAACAACACTTGTTTCTGGTGCTCAAAACTCAATAAGAAACCGTAATGAAGGAATAATAAGAGGTTATGTTACCTGAGTGTGTGATTCATTTTGTCAACCGTGAATCATGAACGACGTTACTATTTTATCAATTTATCATTAAAGTAAATAGAAAACAGAACATAAATTAATATTGTAGAAAAAATGTGGTATAAAATATTGTGTAAATAAATTTTGTATTAGTAGTTTTTGATATGTGTTATTTCCTAACCACTGTTTCATTCAGATTCAAAGAACGATAATTTTTTAAAAAATAACCTTTTTTTAGTAATCACAGAACTGTTTGTAACCAGGATAATATATTGGTACCCAATGGAGGCTGAGTGATGGAAGTATAAAAAAATAAATAATAATAAATAAAAAACATTAGGGCAGCAGGATTAAGCTATTTAATTTGAAATTTTATCTTCTACAGACAAATGAACCACAGGTAAGCGAAAAAAAAAAACAAAAAAAACAGGAAACATATTAGCACCGACGGTTACTAGGGCAACCACTAAGCACATGTTCCATCTTATTCTTTGTTTAGCCGGCAGGGTCAAAGGATTTATTTTGTTCTTCTCAAAACTAGGGGAGCTTTATATTTTAAGAAACGCTATTTAAAACTTTGACGATACTACCTAGTGGTGTCCATCCGTTAACAATCAGATTTGAAACCATACTTGTAGATTAATTAGATAAGGATACATTCATAACAAGTGTCATCAGGGTAAGACTTTAAAGAACTACAACAGACTGAGTAAAGATGTTTGAATTACGTAAGAATATGATTTATTTTGAAGATTTTGTCACTGAAATGGGAGCGGCCAACAAAATATTTTAGAGAAGGTAGAAAGGCATTTGGCCTAGAAAAACAAAACATCAGCCCAAATAGCATAATAGATACAGATGAGATCATAAACAGTTGATAATGGACATTAAAATTGAGAATTCTTACCCAGAACTTTGTGTCAACTTCCAGGAAAAAAAAATGTATATATATAAAAAACTAATTACCAATAGAACAGAAAGATCATTGTTGAGCGCGGCTGAGGTAAGCAATCAGTGAATTTGGCTAAACCGAATAAATAGTCGAACCATCTGAATATCGATTATTCTATTGAATTCGGATAAAATAATAAAATAATTGTATCTTAGCCCGTAATCAGATAATTAAGAAACTGATCTAAATCATTCTAGATGACATAAAGTTCTACTTCTAGATGGAATAAAAAGAGTAATGAAGTGTTTACCTAAAAAGAAGGAATGAAAATGGATAGTTTTAATGACAATTAAACAATTTTTTAATGATTAAACAACGGAACAATTAAAAAATACATTCCAATGACTTGCAACCAGTTTAAAAGAAGGACAATAGGAACATCTGTACCTAACAAAAAGTTTTCTAAGTGGCCTTCAATGTTACTTGTATATATTACCGTTTAAGTTTCACAATGTAGATTAATATGAAAAAAAAAAAAAAAAAAAAAAATAGAGAAGAACTAAAACTGGACTTATTAAATAAGCAACGCTCACTCAACATCCTTGAAAATAATCAGTCTTCTTATTTTATTTTTTTTTTTATTTATCCAAGAGGCATTATTTTATCATTACTTCAACATGCTAGGGCGTGATTAAGAAGAATTATAATAAAATGCAAGTAAAAGTAAATAAATAAAAGTTTAAAACAACTTAGATTAAATTACATTATTGACTGATTCAAACATCATTAAACTAATATCATTAATTTTGTAAGATTAAAATTTAGAAAGCATAAGTGAGTGAGGTGAAGTATTAACTTAGATGTCAACGGTGGGAATGCCAGAGTTGCTCGCCGCTACTTTCTTATTATCTTCAAATTATAATTAATTTTATATATATATATATATATATATATATATATATATATATATATATATATATATGTATATGTAAATGACTATTCTATAGTCATTTTGGTTAATCATCTATTTGATTACTATACTAGGGTGGGCAGGTTATACTTGCAGAGGTAATAAGACTGCATAGTTAGTTGGTGTTCAGACTTTTATTTGCTGTTTAAACTACTTGTGATTTAACTATTCTTTACAGGTATGCCTAGTTATTATTTTATGTTAATTGTTATATAAAATATATTAATTTATTGGTTATTCTTTACAGAATAATGAAATCTGTTTTTAAAACCAAGAAGTCATTTTGAAAAACAAATTACGTATATATATATATATATATATATATATATATATATGTTTGGTAAGGTTCTTAAGGTTCAGACAATAAATAAAAACTATTTTGGCGACGTTTCGAGACTATATTGTACACATAATCATGCACTCCAGTGAAAAAAACAGGCTACAAAAAAATTATATAAGTTATACAAGTTATTTCAAAACATAAAGTTAGCTATAATATAAATATATAACAACATTTTCTTAGAATAATAAAAATATAAATAATTACAGAATATAGAGGAGTATGAAACTACTTACAATGTTACTGGTGGATATGGTATCAACTAATTAAATCCTAACAATTCTAGTACACAACTGACCTGGTGAATTATTGAAAAAAAAAGTCAAACGGTTGGAGGGATTCCCTAGGAAAGATTAAGTTAAAGGACTAGTGGTATTCCCAAGATGAAGGTACAAAAAGGATTTTCATATTTCGGTGTAATATACCAATAAATGGATAAATGATTTATATGATGTATACTAAATTTAATTGTATATTATTGGTCTGAATGTATAAAATAGGAATAGCAGGTGTTGAGATTTAGAATGTCTGATGTTTTGTTTATTGAACGATTTTTACATTTTTCTATGGTTATCATTTCTTTAATATTTATTTTAAAATTATTTTGCTCATGGTGAATAATTTTGGGGGAATCAAATTTAAAAGAATGATTGTTTGCCTATAATGTGTGGTGAGAGCTGTTTGGTCAGGTTTGTTCGGGTTTTTATTTAAAGACGTGCAACTGTATTTATGTTGATAAAACACGTCGTTTGAGATATTGCTCCAATGTACCGAAATAAGACGCCACAACTATCTTCACACGGTATTTTATAAACAATATTAGACTATAATTCTAACTTATCTAAATCTTTGGTTTTGGTAATTATTATTAGTATAATAATTTATCAATAATTCACATATCAATAAATAACATGTATAATTCGGCTATACTGGCTAGACCAGGAGCACGCCGAGACAATGCGGATCTCGAGGTGGGCGTTGGCAGGAGCCGATATAATTGCCTTAGCCAGGTCCAGAGCTCTGGAGCAATCCTCCAAGGACATCCAGAGAAGCTTGCACAACTCCCTCCGACTTGAAACATTATATTATATTGTGCACTCTGCTGGCTGTCCTGTCTAGCTCACAGGGCCCTCTTAGTCATTTAGGTCACCGAAAATACCACGGCTTGGCTTCTAGGCACGAGTAACTTCGATAGAGCAGCCCAATTTCATTTTAGTAATATCTGTCCTCTGACAGCCGGCTGCTAGAAAACCCTGTCTATTCTCCAGGCCAAGATAAATTTCGTTAACGGTAGAGAAGCCAGCCACCACCAAACTGGCTTGACCCGCGCTACAGCGATCAGTTCGATCCTTACGCTTCACTTTGGGTTTACATTTATCGATAGTTCTTTCCTATAACCTCACATGTAAACAATCACTTGTACAGTTTCAACTTGGATTGTGTTGTTTAGTTTGTTATATTGATATTTAGTCTTCTTAAATGTAAATAGGTGAAACAAAAGCTAACAACATGAGTTTCATAAAGGATTAAAGTGTTTTATCAATTCATGTTTTCTTATTTCCTCATCCCTAATGTGTAAAAGTGTAACACAAGTTAAAAACATAGGTTTCCACATGTATTTGATATTTTATATATTTATAATTGTTCTATCAATAAAAGTGATAAAATTTCAGTATAAATATTTTGTGAATGGATTCTTTGTCATCCATATAACATATTGCCCTAAAGTAAGACAGATTGTATAGTTAGTTCAATAAAACATATCGATCTAAAAATAAATGTAAGAAAGTATATCATAGGTTTCATATTTTCTTATTTCCACTTCCCTTGAGAAAATATAGCAGAAATAACCATCATAACTTTCAACAAGGATTCTGTCTTATATTATATAATCCCTTATCACGTGAAGAATAATCACAGATTAAAGGTAGGCGCACACCTTTCGTCATCGGACGGACGGATCGCATCGGACGGATCGGATTTTTAGATTCTACCTATTATTTTAGTAGGAAGTGCGCACACCTTTCAGCATCGTACGTATCCTCATTCTAAAGCAGTGACATATAAAATCTAAATCCGTCCGATGACGGAAGGTGTGCGCCTACCTTATGAGGTATTATATAATTGTAAAAATATTGGTGTAATGTCTTTTATATATTGATGATTTGTTATTTTACACTTCCTTGAGATCAGAAAGTTTATCAGGAATTAACATTACTGGTTGTTTAGCATTATATTAATTCTGATTAAATATAATATTAAAATTGATTTAGTGCCTTATATTTTGATATTTTCTTATTTCCACTTCATTATTTTATTATTTCTCATTTTAATATCTTCTTATTTCTAATTTTAATAATATTAGAAGGTAAACAGAAGTTAATATTACTTTGAACAAAAAATAATCGGAAGAAGATTAGAATCGATAAAAGGTATTCTGGGCACGCGTAGGGGCTGGTGGCTGGCTTCTCTACCGTTACCTAAATTTATATCACAATTACTTAAATTTAGATAATATAAATAATGGCCGCAAAATTTCAAGAACTAAATAAAAAACCATTGCAGATATGCTGTTCCTTTCTCTATCATTTTTTTAATAGCTTTTATAGGTGTCGAATTCTATGATGGGTGTAATGGTTAGAAAAAAATGCACATTACTAACCTGGTGTTCGCTGATGAACAAGTAATTCTAGCTCAAGATACTAAATATATGAACCTCGTGTTCAAGTAAGAGTACACTATAAAAAAAAAAAATGTGGACAGAATGTCAATATCAATCAATAATAATCATTGATGTGAGGTCCGAACTGCGCAGGACATTAAACATCATCCAGTTAAGGAGTTACTTGTTATGCTGCTTCCCATACTTAAATCATGAATGTTCACAACACACTTGCAATAATGATATGTTACAAAAAATTTCTACCAACTCAAAATAAAATTGCGCAATTCTCTACATGGGTTACGAAAAACGAGGTGATTTCTCTAAAAGGTTCCCAGAAAAAATGTCTGAAGGACAGTAAAAGAAGAAAAACTGATTATGACTATTGCTGCCAAGATTCATTTACAGAATGAGCTCGAAGGCTTTATGATTCACGAACGTAATGTTATCTAGCAATGTAAACAATTTAAATATTTAAGAGATACAGATGACGATACGCACCTTGCAATATTTAATGATTTTTTTCCGAGGATTACAATTGTAAATATGTAAGTGAACCTTGGTACTTCAAGGCAAAACATCTGTTGCGTCACACATACACGCCAAAATATTAAAAATCCTTTTAAATAAATTTCCAGAAGAAGAATATCTGCATATAATGTCTGATAGCCCAACACAACAATACAGAAATACGATTATCTTCAGTTTTATTGGTAGAGTACTACCGTTTTCCTTTATTTTTTCCTTCTTTTTTTTTGGCCTAAAGACTTACATTGAAGTCCTATAATGGGTCCACCACGGAATAAATTTTAATCCGCCCAGGTGGGATTCGAACCCACGACCTTCTGGTTACGAGCGCGCTGAGACCCTCGTCCCAACTAACTCAGGCATTGAGTCCCAGTAACATAATATGGAATTATTCAGAAGCAAGCCATGGCAAGAGTCGGCCGACGTAGTGGGTGGAGCTATTAAAAGAATCGCTAATAGAATCCTAAGCCAGAATGACGTCAATAAGATCCACAAGTTCCTAAACTGCCTGAAAACAATAAATATTTGCACACACCTAATTAACAACTCAAATTTTGAAATTATGGAGAATATACTAAAAGATGCAACCATTATTAAACCTGTCAAAAATACGATGAAAATACATCTGGTTAGGTCAATCATTATAGTACTATATTGTGAACAAATAACATTAAACAAATGTTGATTTTTTTCAATAGGTCACAGGGTCAGAAGCATTGAGGAAACTAGTTTAATTCTTTGAGCTGCTTCTCATTCGATCTAGGATTTCAATGTGAGCATTATTCAGTAACACCAGGAATCGAAATTGGGAATTATAAGTTAGTTTGGTAAGTTAAATTATTCGATGTCTTTTTTTTATAAACGGCATATTGTTTAAAACATGTTTTGTTCTATTCTATGAATATTACAATGTAAATCAAAAAATAATTGTCACAATTTAGGCAGTTTTAATAAAATAATTAATTAAGAAGGCATAGTAGTTCAAATTCAAGCATTAATAATCATGACCTGTATAATGCTAGAATTATTGTGGATGGTTCCTAGGACTAATACAATTTTTTTTTATTACACATTGAAAAATTTCAAAAGTACCATAAGAAAATTGCCCATAGTTTGAAAATCACCCATATATAATAGTATTATATTTTAATATTACATTAATATAACAACATTATTATATTATAAGTGGCGAGATTGTATATTCCCAGGAAAATTGGAGGGAGAGTCCTAACTAGCATTTTTAAGGTAGGTTGTGAAAAAGATGAATCTTCGCGATTGCTTCAAATTAAGGATTCCAGAGTTGCCTCCAACTTAATAGCGTTGGATAAAAGGTTAACTGCTCTGAATTTTAAAAATTATTCATTGAAATTTACAACTGTATATACAATATTAAATATAATACATCGAGTAAATGTGATGAAATAGATAAAAATGACACGTCACTTGTTTTTAAAGCAACTGCCCATTGGTAGCACTTATAAAGGTTCTATATTATGAAAGCACTATATTAGAAGGTACCGAGGCCATCTTCTTTTCAGGCGCCACGGAGGGTTTACAAAGTATTTAAATATAAAAAAAAAGGTTCCGTGCCTGTCCTTTGATTTCGGTCCGGGTAGAGCTAACTCTCCCAAGGAAGGCAAAACGATTGATTTATAAATCAATAATAAGAACAATATTAATGTATGACAGTGAGACGTGGACTCTCACTAAAAATACAGGAAGAGCGGTGTTGGTCTGGGAGAGAAGAATCCTAAGAAGGGTCATTGGAGCTGTGAAAGAGGAGCACAAGTGGAGGCTAAGAAGCAATGCCGAGATTGCGTAATGGTATAGTGAGCCTGATATCCTCTGTCCTGTTAAAGAAAGGCAGGCTCAGATGGTTGGGACATGTCGAAAGAATGGAACCCAGCAGGCTGCCAAAGATAATGTTTAATGGTACACCAGGAGGAAAAAAGAAGAGGAGCAGACCCAGGCGCAGATGGATTGATGACTTAGAGAAGGATTAGCGGAAGCTGGGGATACGGAATTGGAGGAATTTGGCGAAGGACGGAAAGGAATGGAGAAAGTTGGAGGCAGAAGCCCAAGTCCTGGAAGGACCCAACAAGAAGGACAACGACTTATTTTTATTAATGATTATAAAAAAAATTGTAGCGAGTCAACGGACGGACGGTTGCACTCTTGAAACCATTTTAGTCCCCGTAAATGTAAATGACTACGTTAAAAAAAAGAAGTTCATAAACTTGATCTTCAAAACATAGTGAATTGAGTTTAAAAAAAAAAAAAAAAAAAAAAATCTTTAATTATCAAATGAGTGCGTTACAAATAATTTTTTTTTTTTTTTTTTATGTTAGGGTTAAATCATTATTATAGTAGTTTTAATTTGATTTTTTCAATATATTGATTCGTGATCAGATATATTATTTTTTCTGTTAAATTTTATATACAATAAAATAATTTTGAAATATTTTGTTTTATACATTGCATAAGTTTTTTTATTTATCATTTATAATGTGATTGTCCGAAAACAACCTTCCGATATTTCATTTATGTACTAACATAATAAATAATGTTTTTTTAATATATAAAATCTCACTAACCAAAATTAAGCATTTAATATTTAACATTAATTTTTTTATATTACACTGCACTGTAATATAAAACCGTTGAGAAACAGAGTTACGTTGAGAAACCGTTCTGTGATAGCCGATATAGAACAGGGATTGAATGGTATAGCCCACGCTCTTAGCGGCTAGGCCAATAGAGAAGTTGAATCCCCGCCGACCCAATATGGTCCACATCAACTTGATGTAGCGGGATTAATACACAAAGAGATGCCGGCCTTTGACATACCAATGCTGCACTAAGATTATATGATGTCTGACCGCTAGCCAGCCTATAGTTAAGGAAAACCTCTCGATATTTAATAAACTGTTTATATGAGTCGATAAAATTAACAAAGTTTTTATAATTCCGATAATATTAAAACAGCGTGATTATAAGCTAGAAAATATTTTACATACTCGAAAACAAATACAAGGAATTTTGAAATAAAATATAATTAAATTTTTAGTAAGTGGTTTACATTCCATAATTATTTGTAAATGAATTTTTTTATACAAAATTTTGTATATAATTAGCAATTCTCCACCTAAAAAAAAAAAAATAAATAAATAAAAAAAAAACTTTTATATCTAATTATATTAAGATTACTTGAGGTACGCATTATGATATAGAAGGATCAATACAATTAGGATTGATGAATTAAGTGCCACTTCTATTGAGATTATTTTATTTGACAACTAGTTTCGAATGCTAAACATTCATCTTCAGTTCTAAAATATACACATTTTTTTCAATACTATCAACAATATATACAAAACACCCCCAGAGGATAAAGCTACCCCTAAAAAATATATTTTGATACCATACTACGGCCCAATATCCGCTAAAGTCGGGAAAGAATTAAAAAAATTAGGTTTAAACCCTGCATTTAAAATAGATAAACCATTGTCATCATACTTCCCTTCACCGAAAGACAAAATAGACCCTTTCCAAAAAAGCGGCGTATACGAATTAACATGTAATGACTGTGTAGCAAAATGCACGGGAAAAACCGGACGATCAGTAAATCAAAGTGTAAATGAACATATAAGAGCATACACTAATAAGACCCAAAATTCCAATTTCGCTATCCATCTAAATGAAAATAACCACAAATTTAATAAAGACTCGGGAGTAAAAATATTACATCAAGTAGAAAATAGCCTAAAATTAAATACTATTGAATCACTAGAAATAATAAAATCGTTTAAAACCGATCCAGATTTTTGTTTAAATGATCAGATTAACATATCCAATAGCCCCCCATTTTAAATTTGTTTCCCATAGGAACGGAAAAACTCAATGAGTCATAAGGAAAACCTCATTGTAATTCTAAAACTTAACCTACCTGCCCCCCTTTTTACTTCTCACAAAATCAGTGTTTTAGTTACCTGGAAGGTGAGTGCCTATGCTTGATTTCTTGTCTTATCTTTTTAAAAAACTTTAGTATATATAATCTATGTAACATAGTACTGATGCGTTGACCACTGCCTCCAGAAGATCAGTGATCCCGGGCTTCAAGCTGAGGAGAAGTTTAAGCCGGTAAGGTGCCGGGGAGCCGTACCGCTACCGAAGGTGTCCTCATAACAGAACACACCGTGAAGATAGAAACCATCCAGAAGCTGAGGGAGTTCTGCATGGTGCGCTTCCAACTTCAAGGACGACGGAGGCCCAGTCCAATGCCGCCAGTGTCAGCAGTTCGGGCACAGTATGAAGTACTGTACTCTACCCTACTCCAGCTTGAGGGTTCTCCAGCCAGACCACCGACTACGAAATAAATGTTGCATGAAGCAGATCGATACAGGGCCACGAACGAGAAGTGTCTCCCTAAGGTGACCCCTGGTGAGAACGACGCAGCAGTAGAGACCATCACATTCACCATCCTCGATGCAGCCGACACCAACATCCCCAAGTTCTCTCCTCAACCCAACTACCAGCGACCTCCGCCACCGCATACCCAGGCATTGATCAAACAGAGGAACAACCTCCGGAACATATTCTGCCGCACCAGGGACTATGACCTCAAGCCGGCTATCTCAGTTATCCCTCCGCCTAAAATTACAAATATATAAATCCATCATCCGACCCACCCTCCTCCCCGGTGCTCCACGGTCCATATCGTAGAGATCTACATTTATTTTTGGTAGTGGCCTGGATAACCACATCCATCAACACACATTTCAGGTCTCCCCTTACATCAAAAAGACTATTGAAGTTGTGGTGAGATGGCGTTTTCCAACATGGTGTTGGGAGACGCAAGACAGCGACCCAGGACGGGACTAGCACACTGACAAGCGTGCCCTAACGGAAGGAATTCCAACCTGCCCCGAAAAAACAAATTTTCCCCAGACCTGAAGTAAGTAGACCAGCTAGTGTTAATCCTGGAATAATGGTTAATTCTATCAACAAACTCAGTGTGGCCCAAAAAGTCGATTTATCACCATCCGATAATTAAGAAAACTTCACAGAACCTAAGAACAAGGGAATAAACACTACACCGAAACCGAAGTCGCCGACCTCCACACAGAAGAGCTTTACTGTTCTTCAAAACGTGACCAAAGATCCAGCCGTCAACGCTCCAGCAACAAAAAGCACAGTATCACCCATAGTAGTCACCAACAGAAAACTACATGAGATAATCACTTATTTACATAAGATTAAGGTTACGAAATACTGCTAAAGAGAGGCCGGAAAGAATGTAAAAATCTTCCTGGAATCAATCAATAACCAGCCCCTGGTCCTCCGCGGCCTGACTTTATTAGGAATTGGCCGCCATAGATATACTCCCAAAAATACTAAACGAAAATTAGTCAATTACACCTTAAAAGGATTACCAATCATATTTACAACTGAAGACGTTATGGAGGCGTTTAAAAACCTCAAAATAACAAATGTTAGACGGCTTCGGAAGACCATGTCAGACGGATCAAAGGTCGACCAAACATCCATCATTGTAAAATTGCCTGATGGGGTCACCTTGATATCACGTGGCATCATTTCGGAACTACCTACACAGAAAGGAATTGGAAGAACTAGCGGCAAAACGTATGACCGCCAAAAAGCAGCCAACCACCGCTCCCGCCCAACCGACCAATCAGAGAGCTCGACAAGTGGGATAAGTTGAACAAACCACTACCAAAGCTACAACACCACAGGCCATACCTCTTCCAGGAACCCCCCCCCCCTCCAATCGGATCCTACGCCCACAAACACCTTAGCATAGCCCCCTCCCAGGACCTCCTCTAACCTCTCATTCTACTACCGGATCATCCCCCTCCATGGGCAGTCGCGATGCAACCAACCCTCCAGAACATAGCGGAACAGATGACCCTCCTAGTACAAATAATAGAGTCATTGTCTCCTTTCTCAGTGAGAGAAGTATCGGTGTGCGGTTTCGTAACCGACGTCTATTCAAATTCAGTACCCCGTCCACGTCCATTCAACACTAGCGGTTTGCCACAAGGAACAGTATTATCTTCGGTATTGTTTAACCTCTATATTGCTGAAGTAGTTGGCAAAAACTACGGCAGAGTGACAGTAGCGGCTTTTGTCAACGATATTGCCATCAGCAGTATAAATTATTCCCATTCCATACTATGAGCCCTAGGATTCGTATTTCTATTTACAATTGGGGGATTAACTGGAGTAATCTTAGCAAATTCATCAATTGATATCATTTTACATGATACTTACTATGTAGTAGCCCATTTTCATTATGTACTATCTATAGGAGCTGTATTCGCAATCATAGGAACATTCATTCTCTAGAGCACTACGCCAGGCCGAAACTGTCGTGCAGAGATTATTCAACGGTTGCATTCACTTAACATCCAAGTGAATCCAGCTAAAACGGACTGCGTAGTGTTCTCACACCAACGTGGGAAACAGAGAACACTGCCGAAGAACCAGCGAGCGGCAAACACCATCATATCCCCCTCCAACTCTATCGTCTACTTGGGTGTCACTTTGGATAGAGGGCTGAAATTCTCAGCTCATTGTTACAGGGCGCGCGGCAAGATGAGAAGAAGATCTTACCGTCTCCACCACCTCCTTTTCTCTCCAGCACTCTCCCTGCGACTGAAGTTGTACATTTATAAAAACATGCTGGGGCCTGCCCTCTTGTACGGTGCCCCTCTTCTCACCCGCCTTTCTGACGGAACTAGACGGCATCTGCAGCGTTTCCAGGACTCCATGCTCAAGAGGATGGTAAAAACGACCTAAAGAAGAAGAAACCAGAAGACCTCCACGAGATTTTCGGCCTTCTGACAGTCCAGGAATTCATCCATCGTCAACATGTCAAGTTTCTGGTCTTACATCAGTTTATGACGAACCCTCTGTTCAGAAAATTGGCACCAGCGTTACCTCCAATCCGTTGGGAACAAACAGATATGTGACCATAAGACATTAGAATATTGTTTAATTTCTGTTAAGTGCTGTGTGGTTATTTTCTCACCATAATCGAGGTAAGATCAAGTAACAATATATAATATAACATTCGTCTGTGCTACATAACATAATATTCGCCTGTGCTACGATACTTACTACGAAGTCGCACATTTCCACTAATACTGTCAATAAAAGCTTATCGTGAGTCATAATCTCTCAACCCCTAGCGTATTAAGACTGTTTTCAAACCAGCGCTTGCGTTTACGTCAATATTTACATCGAATAAAGATATTTTTATTAATTTTATTTTTTGTTTAAATAGTTCTTTAAAATGGGTCTGTGCTCTATTTGTGAATCCCAGATCTCTCGGGACGACAAACATATCGAAGTCTGTTTCAAATGCCGAGTTATTTTTCATAGTAAATGCAATCAAATAACGGATAAAGATTTTGAGGCAATAAAATCATCAAAAAAAACATGATGCTGTACAAGATGTTCAGAAAAGTCATCTACCAAAAATCAGTTGGTTCTCCATCAAATGAACCAACATGCTCCGATTTACTTAAGGCATTCAACCAGCTCGGTGCGAAGGGCAACGAAGATATAAAAGATTTGAAATCTTCTATTGAAAAATATGGTGAGCTTAGTTTTGAATTAAATGACAGGCTTACTAAAATTGAAAAGCATTTAGAAGCGCAATCCAAGAGGATGGAAGAATTTACAATGGAAAATTCAAATTTATAAACAAAAGTAGGAGAGCTTGGGATTCGCCTGAACAGGGCTGAGCAAGGATTACACCGAAAATCTATAGAAATTCGCGGCATTCCAATTCGCTCGGGGGAAACACCTGCGGCCATAGTGACAAGCGTAGGGTCAGGTCTGGGTCATAAGTTGAGCATAGAGGATATAGACCAGATAGAGCGCCGCAGACCAAGGAAAGAGGATACTCGACCTCCACCTGTTATAGTTCGTTTCGTGAGGCAGACTCTAAGAGATGAGCTCGTACAAAAAAGAAAGGTTAGGAGGGATTTCTCGACGAGGGATATGGGGTGGCTAGAGAATGACTCTCACCGCGTATATCTCGGCGAGGAGATGACTCCTACAAATTGACATTTGTACTGGCTCGCCAGACAGAAGAGTCTAGCGGGAAAAATCAAATACGTTTGGTTCGCCGCCGAGAGGGTGCGATCCCGTAAAGATGGTGGCCACCCAGTGGTTATCATTGATCAGCAACAAGACCTCGAAGCCTTCTGACTTACCGGTCCTCATCTTCTTATCGGCCTACATCGGACTTTTTCACGGACTATATATATTGCTCTACGGTTCTCGTTATATCTATTAGTATTTTTACTTTTTTATTATTCTACATTAATTTTCTTTTATTCTAGTAAATCTAAATTTATTTTCGTATTTTTATTATTAGCTATTGTCAGTTTTTTTTTTTTTTTTAATTTCATTACTCTAATAGTATTCTGCTTATTATTTTCTATTATATTTCATTAGAATCTAACTGTTGCCTTATATTACTATTTTTTTTATACTAAATTTTATTTTTGGTATTCAACCAGTTACCTAAAAGTTTGCCTCTTCCTATCAGATACTATTCACTTCCCTATTTCCTCAAAATGACTAACATCCTAACTACCTGTCACATAAATGCCCAATCCTTTTCCGCTCATTATGATGAATTCCTTCAATATTTTACCCGAAATTCCTACCATATTATTGCAGTGTCTGAAACTTGGCTCAAACCTTTCATTCCCTCTTCCTTAGTTTCCCTTCCTAACTACACACTTATCCGCCATGACCGAGTAGGTCGGACTGGCGGAGGTGTGGGTTTGTTTGTCCATGATGGCCTCAAGTCCCGAATCCTTGACCGCTCAAATCCTACTGATCTAACCCAAATCGAGTTCCTTTTTGTAGAAAATTCCTACAAAACTCACCATCTCCTATACGTGGTAGTTTACCGCCTCCCTCATGTTCGTTTTGACTCATCTTTCGAAACATCTCTATAAAACTGTGTTCCTTTTTATACCAATATCATTATTTCAGGAGACCTGAATTCCAATTTCCTCTCTGACTCACGTGATAAGTTGTTCCTCTAAAACTTATTTTTTTCCCCTACATCTCTTTAGTTCCCTTCTCCCCTACCCACCACACTTCGTCGTCTGATACCTGGCTTGACTTGTTCATTATTGACTCAGAAAAGAAAATCCTTGCTTTTTCTCAGTTACCTGTTCCTTTCCTATCTTCCCATGATCTAATCCAAATATCTTACAATATCCAAGCACCTTCTTTCCGCCCGAAAACTATTTCTTTCCGCAATATAGAATCCCTAACCCGTGAAAAGATCCTTCCAGAGATTGAAGCGCAGAACTGGACTGAAATTTATGCCTCCTCCTCGATTGACTACATGGTAAACATCCTCACCACAAACCTCTTAAATATCCTTAATATCCATGCACCTTTCGTCGTCCTCCTGCTCCTTGGATAAGTGCAGAAATCAAACAGCTCCAACAAAATCGAGATGCGGCACGTAGACGATTCAGACGCACGAGGATGACTGACGACTACCAAACTTTCAGGATACTTCGTAACTTGACACAAGCCTCGATTCGTCGAGCAAAATCCACTTTTTTCCATGAAGCCCTCTCTTCCGCTCCTGATTCCAGATCGAAATGGCATCTCCTCCGTAAACTTT
This sequence comes from Euschistus heros, assembly GCA_003667255.2. Taxonomy (NCBI): domain Eukaryota; kingdom Metazoa; phylum Arthropoda; class Insecta; order Hemiptera; family Pentatomidae; genus Euschistus; species Euschistus heros. Next base: position 16,955 of record RCWM02000775.1, on the reverse strand, counting down.
CCCTTCTTGATTCACGCACATCTCCGTCTACCTATCCTGTATCTGCTGAAGAACTAAATTCATATTTTGTTTCTTCCTTCTCTTCCGATTCTCTTCACCTTTCCTCCCATTCTACCTCAGCTCCTGCATACAACGATGCTAATTTTTTATTTTTCCTACATCTCCCCCTCTGAACTTATTTCCTCAATAATGAAGTCCAATTCCAATTCAACCGGCATAGATGAAATCCCTATAAAATTGTTAAAACTGTGTCTTCCCGAAATCACTCCAGTCCTCTTATTCATATACAATTTTTCCCTTCAAAATTCAGTATTCCCTACCCCCTGGAAAAAAGCCCTAATTCATCCTATAAATAAAACATCGAATTCCACATCTCCTGAAGACTATCGCCCGATTTCCATCTTATCTAACCTCTCTAAACCCTTAGAAAGATTAGTACAATCTCAGTTATCCAACTTCCTTGAAGAATCCAATCTCCTCGATCCCCTACAATCTGGTTTTCGACCCAGCTACTCCACACAATCTGCTCTCCTCAAAATCACAAATGACATGTTTACTGCCATAGTCGAAAAAAAACTGACTCTACTGATACTTCTGGATTTTTCTGAAGCGTTTGATTCCCTGGACCAATCTATCCTTTTTTCCAAATTAGAATCTTTAAATTTCTCCTTCAGTTCCATCCGCTGGTTTCAGTCTTTCCTTTCTCACCGTTCCTAAGCAGTTAAAATACCTAACCAATCCTTATCTACTTTTCTCACTATTACTTCTGGTATAAGGGTCCTTTTTTTTTTTTTTTTTTTTTTTATTCCAAGCCCCTTTGGAGAATTTTGTGCATGGATATGTAAGTAGAAAGAAAGATTGATAATTGGCCTTTTGCTGTATTGAGAAATACATTCTAAGGCCAAACATGAAATGTTAAGTCCTGGAAGTTTTAATAAATCTTAATAGTCTTTAATATGGGTGTTGGGGCACACCCAATTCTTGAGATTAGAGAAATGAATAAAGAATAAAAATAAGAACTAAAACTAACACTAAAACGAAAAATAAAATTGGAGATGTCTATAGTCACATCACTGACTTCATTGGTTTGTCTTATACCTGATTGGCTGTAGTGCTGTCTTGGTTACGGTCCGTCCGTTCGGAGCTGGGTTCACTCTTGTCAAGTGAACAGGAACTTGATGTGGCGCCTTCGGATGAACTCGGGGATCGTCGGGAGGTCGAAGAAGTCGTGCAGAGCCGGGGGCTTCGTCTTCTTGAGAGTGGTTGTCCTGACGATCTTCCTGAGCATCGAGTCCTGAAATCGCTGAAGAAGCCTGGTGGTTCCCTCTGAGATGCCTGTGAGAAGAGGTGCACCGTATAGGAGAGCCGGTCTCAAGATGCTTTTATATATACACATCTTGAGCCGGAGGGAAAGGGCGGGAGAGGAAAGGAGGTGATGGAGGCGTCGGGCTCTTGTTCTCACCTTGCGGTGTGTCCTATAACAGTGGGTGGAAAATTTAAGGCCTCTATCCAGGGTGATGCCCAGATAGACTATAGGGTTTGAGGGGGCAATGGTGGTGTTTGCCACCCTGAGAGATTTTGGTAATGTCGCCCTCTTTTTGCTGACTTGTGCGAACACTACGCAGTCCGTTTTTGCTGGATTCACTTGGATGTTGATTGAATCCAGCCGTTGAATTATCTCTTCGCAGACAGATTCGGCCTGACGTAGTGCTCGCGTGGGATTTATACTACTGCTGGTGATGGCTATGTCATCGGCGAAAGCTGCAATGGACGCCTTGCGGTAGTTATTACCAACAACATCAGCAGTATAAATATTGAAAAGGACAGGCGATAGCACTGCACCTTGGGGCACACCGCAGGTGAGGGGAATTGTTGATGAAGTTTCTGCACGGACCTGTACTGCGAGACTTCTCCCGCTCAGGAAGGAGGAGATGACTCCATAGAGTTGCTCGGGGCATTCTAGGTCTTCAAGTTTCCGGCAAAGGATTCTGTGGCTCACGGAATCGAATGCCTTTGTGCAGTCTATGGAGATCAGCGCTTTTGCAGTGTTCCGGTTGAAGTTCGTGCACGACTCAGTTTGGAGCTTCATAAGGTGGTGTTCAGTACTGAGACGTGCTTGGAAACCTGTTTGTTCAAAGGGAATAACTGAATTTTCCTCGCAAAAGTCTCGTAGATAATTGAGAACAATTTTCACCGTTCTATAGGTCTACTTAAATTATATCACCGATCCCGTCACCTTCTTCCCCAGTCAACTCGTAAAAGCTTCTAGTATCCTCTCTAATATTCCCTTACCTTGATTATGGTGTTCTAGTATATGGTGGTCTCTCGACGGTTCTCGAAGACAGATTGAAACTAATTATGAACTGCTTTGCCAGATTTGTCTTCAATAAACCAAGGCGCTCCCACGTTTCCTTTCTCTAAACCGAATTAAACTGGCTTTATCCCATATTCCGTAGAAAATATTTCCATGGATCATTCCTTTACCAAATTATCAGCACCCTTCATCCTTCCTATATTTACAATACGCTTCAATTCAGATCTGTAATCAAGTCACTGAACACAAGATCCCGTCTTTCTGATCTATATACCACATCCCATAGAACTACTACATTCCAGCGCTCTTTCCTATCCGCTCAACCATCCTATGGAATTCCATTCCTGCTCATATTAGACAAGCGAAATCTCTAAAAACCTTTAAATTCCTCTATTTCCAGTACCTCCTCCTAATCCAAGGTGACGCTTACTAACAATATATTTTCTCAAATAAACGATATCTAAGTCTTTCTGAAACACACTCAGTGTTACCAATTAAAATAATTTTTTCTCATTCCGAAAACAACATTTGGGTTCTTATATTGTATATAATTAGCATTGTATCAAAATAACCTATTTATTATTTCATTTGTAGAATATTTTCTAATTTGACATTAGTATCCATGTATACATTATCATTGTTATATTAATATTTCTACTTTATGTTATTATTTTTTATTTTTTCATCTTATTTATTCATCACGTCTCTGACCAGATGTAACTATCATTTCTTTCTGTACAATTTGTTATTCTTAAGGGACGTGGTCCCAGAATCAAATTAATTTTCTATTCTATTCTATTCTATTCTATTCTATTCTCAGTACACTTCCTTATTTAGTCTTGGTAAGTGTAAATAGTTTAGTTTTTGAGTCTCCCCACAACAAGATTTAGGTGAGCCCCATTACCTAACTATAAACTTTGTTAGAAACCCTCACCCCAAGATAACAAACTTTCCACTAGTAAACTTTACATTGTAGCCAGAACAGAAAAAGGCCAAACATCAATAGAAATTCCAATCCTTTTAAACACATAAATTTTATCCAATAGAGGCTTGAAAAAAAAAAAAAAAAAAATGAAAACATAATAGTTTGTTGTTAGTTTGTTAGTTGGTAGTTTTTACGTGAATATTCAATTTTCGGATCCGTGTACGTATTTACATTCATTCGATAGGTAGAAATAGTGATAACTGATTTTATGAATAAAAATTAAAAAAAAACACCCTATTACTATAAAACTTAATGAACTTTCCCTAGCCAAAAAACTTTAACAAACATCGTAGCTTCTCCGAGTCAAAAGTTATACTACTAATTTCAAATCTCTAAACGCAGCAAAATAACCTTAAAATTGCTGGGCTTCCCTCTCCACCGCTCGCGATGTCCTACTGTTCTCGCTTATCGTAATGAATTCTTTGATCCTTTAGCTATCCAGTGGTATAATTTAATTTTGGATGTAAACGATAGATTCGAAACTACAACGCTAAAGTGTATCCCCCCATTTTGTTATCATAAGGACGTATACACGTCAAAAAACCTCATTCGTCCCTAGATCTTGAAATATTCTCGATTGTAATCGCTACAACTCGGGAACTAAATTCTTTACATCACTCGGATTGGAAAATAGATACTTTCCATAACAGCTGGGAGCAAGGAAAGTAGGCCTTTACACATCTCAAAATTTAGAGCAAGGTAAAACAACGAACATATGATTTTACACGTCTAGCCGGGAAAGTTTTCGCAGCTAGCAGTGTTTACTGTTACCAACACGAGGTTCGCTAGCGTTTCTTTTAGTTTATAATTTAATTTTACATTGTTAGTGTGCGAAAATGGCCTTTAACATCCCTCAAAAATTAATTAAAGAAGCTGAATAACTTTCGTTATTGCCAAATCTCGTAATAGTACGTGAAGATCTATTACTTATAGAAAAGTTTTGTGAGTGGTGCTTGAAAGTGTTAACCCTAACCATGTTAATGGTAGTGATGTTAGTATACCTATCAAATCGAAAAAATTTAAAGCCTCTTCTTTATGGAGTAAATTTTCCATGTTAAAATCGTGTTTAAAAATAAAGAAAAATTTGGATGTTTCTAAATTTTCGAAATCGATAGCATTATTAAAACACCACAGCGTAGGTTATCACCCCAAAAAATCTAAAGTCTTTAGAAACATGAAATAAGAAAGTTCATGGACACTGCACCTAATTCGGAGAGGTTGTTAACAAAGGTTATTTTAGTTGTAGGTATTTATGGAGCATGTCGATGTGACGACCTTATAAATTTAAATGTAGAAGATTTTAAGGATAATGGAACTTTCTTTACAGTGTTTCTTAAAGGTGGTAAAACAAATAGTGAACGCACGTTCATTATTACTGACGCAGATTCCTCATTTCAGATATGCGATATTATTCGAAAATATTTGTTTCGAATTGTGCGGCCGGCCGCCGCACATAAAAAGTAAACGATTTTTAGTTGCCTATAGGAATGGAAAGTGTACTGCTCAAAATGTCGTCAGCATACAATATACGCTGTGCTAAGAAAAGTAGCAGAATTTTTGAAGTTGGAAGACCCCGAGAGCTACACGGGCCACGCTCTTAGGCGATCTTCTGCTTCAATGTTAATTGAAGGTGGGGCTAATTAACTCACACTAAAGAGACATGGAGGTTGGAGATCGCCGACCGCTGCGAGGGCTACATAGAAGACTCAGTAGCTAGGAAAGTAAAGTTAGCAAGGAAACTGTTCAATAAGGGAGGCACATCATCAATGGAAATCCCAAAGTTGCAGACCAAGAAATTGATTTTGTTACAGTTGATGATCTATTTCGGAATACCGATAAGTGAAGATGAGGACAGTAAAGAGGACCAACGCTTGAATAAAGTGTCCATAAAAAACACGCAAATGAAGAACCTAAATAAAAAAACATAAACTGATGGGTTAAACATTACCAACAACCAAAACTGTACAATTAATATTAACCTGACCCTATAAAAATGAAGTGTTTTTTTATTAATATATAAACTTACTCCTTTTTATAAACGTATTTTGAATTATTACATTTCAGTTATTAAACGTAATTATATTAAATTAAACTTGTTTACGGTTATTTCTCTAAATCAGCTGTTACAAATAATCATTAAAATGGAAAACAATCATTTAGTGTAATAATATGAATTATTAAAATCTTAATATGTAGATTCACGTGTTAAAAACTGCGTTAAGCGTTTTTGCCTCGTGATGAAAAGTATCGTACATTACTCGTACCGAAAGTGATTTTACGATGCTCGATCGAATTAACGGGCTCGGCTTCGCCTCTCCAGTCAAACACGGTCTAGCAACGTAAAATTCCACTTTCGGTACTAGCAATGTAATAGAATATACTATTCTATTATATATAGAATATACTATTCTTGCTGTTGTGAAGGTGATCACAAATCCACTCAGTTATAACCTCTCCATTAATTATTCTACATATATTAACTGCAAATTAAATGTAAACAAAGCCTGATAACAACTAAATGAATAACATTCTAACAAAAGAAGCGTCAAATAAAAAAAAAAAATTAAAAAAAAATCATTTCTACTCCTCTATTTGAAAAACAAAAAATTTCCTTGTTTTGGTCCTTGGCACGCCACATCCATTGCCATTTTTACTTCAGAGGTGTTATTATTTGGAATCCGTTAATGATGTTTACATCCTTCAGCCTTGAGGTTATATCTCAAAGAGCTATCTGATAGCTGTTGAACTTTATGATTGGATGAAATAGAATACATTTATAAGTGAAATTTCATGCAAAAAAAAAAAAAAAAAAAAAAAAAAAAAAAAAAAAAAAAAAAAGAATAAAAGAGCATGACAGCAAAAAGTATCAATCAATGACTTAAAATAATAACCTTCAATTGGAAAAAGGAATGCAGACAAACTATATGAACGAATGATTAAACTTTTCAATAGTAAGTAGAAATTAGGCAAAGACTACTTCGTAACCTCAACAAGGCTAATCTCCTCATGGCAACTTTCAAGTCCCTTTCCTATAGTTAACAATTTACCATAAAAGAAAAAAAAAATATTCCTGAATTTATTTTTTAATATTGGAAATTAACTAACATAACTGAATTTATTTATACATCTAAGGTATGTTAGCACTTGCAGCATTGCTGAGTAAATAGTAAATTTTATTTAAAATGCATGAAAAATGTCTGGACTTCCAGCGGAAACAATTTTATAATTTATTTAAATAATTAAACTAAACCTGAGGAAGAATCAAATGCAAAATTTATGTTTTTTCATGTTTTCCCTCTCACAGTAACCCCGTAAGAGAGGCGCGTATTTTTAAGCATTTGTACATGCTCCATGCATCAAGCGTATTACATGTATCTAACATGTTTTGTATTTTATAAAATATGTAAATTTAGAAATAATTTACATTTAGTTTTTTAAGATGAATTTTGAATACATACAAAAACATGTCAAAAAAAAAAAAAAATGATAAATTTGGTTTGGTTTGTAATAAAACCAAGTAAACACAAAAACAAAAAAAACAAACCAAAAAAACATCAATGAGTTAGGCTTCACGTCGTTGGTTGTCTTCTTCACTCCTTTTAGCAGTTCTAAATCATTTTCCAAAATAAACTTTTTCATCTCCTTGAGATATTTTTAAAAAGATTCTTCTCTGGGAGCGGCCAATCGCCACCCTTTAATAGTATGGGCTTTATAACCTCTGCTCTCTTGCTGTCAAATACCAGGCAGTCATAAGGGATGTGATAAAAAGTCTGGTGTGTTTGTCTGTCGCAGGGGCATGTAGGTGAGACGTCGGCTTCATACAGTAAATTTATCGCAAAAAACCAAAAAAAAAAGAAAAACTGCCGAACGTCAAAAATATCGGTTATTTTCGGTATTTTTATTTTCGGTATACAACACGAAAAAGAAGCTTTTTTTTTTTTTTTTTTTTTTTTTTTTTTTTTTTTTTTTTTTTTTTTTTTTTTTTTTTTTTTTTTTTTTTTTTTTTTTTTTTTTTTTTTTTTAAGAAAGTCTATATATAATAATTATAGCTGGAATTATTACCTATGAAATAAAAAAAAACTACTCCGAAATCGGACAATTTACAGCGAAGCTATGGTGTTGGGAAAAAGTGTACAAATTAGCTAACTGGTGGTTAGTCAGACTTCTCCACGAAAACATGTTTGTCGTACTATTTTGTCTAAAATCCCGAAACTATTTTTCCAATTCAAAATTACTTTTTTTTTCATCTTTAAGCTGATTAAATGTACTATTAGACTATTAAATATGAAGTTTTAATAATGTCCCATAAAAGAACGGTGAAAAATCCTTATTGTAGTGAAATCCGTGTTTTTTTTTCACTAAAAATCCGAAACTATTCATCCGACTCTAAATTTCTTCTTTTCATCTTAGAGCTGATCTACTTTGCTATTAGATCATACGATCTGTCTATACCTAGTATTAGAATGACAAATATTTATATTTAATTTCTATTTTAAATTTCCAAAAACGCACCCATTGCTGCAAGTTCCACCACTCCAGGGTTATATTCTTCTTATCTAGGAGAACTTAACAAACTCTCTCAAAACACGGACTTTTAATTAATTCATTATGACTACATTAAATATGTATATCTCTATATAATATATATATATATATATATATATCTATATATATATATATATATACTATACACACAGGGCATACCTAACTAATGTACGAGTTATATGATAAACCACGAGCAAAGGCACGGTTTTTAATTTATTTATATATATATATATATATATATATATATATATAACGGGCATATATATATTTATATATACATATATTTAAAACGAATTTCAAAATATATATTGTTTTAATTATAATACAATCTCATCATAACTCTCAAATTATTATTAACTTGAACTAGACAAAGCCATTCAATAGAGAACTCCATTAAGCTGGGATCGAAGCACCACACATCATGAGCCACGCCCTCGGCGGAGGAGAAAGGAAAGGTTCCACATTTTCGAGAAGGAAAAAAATTGTGACCTTCGCCGGCAAAGAGTGGCCTGGATATAATTATCACATTTCGAAAGCTTACAATAACCTTAGCCAACCGCAGCGGCTGCCTCTCAAAAACATAATAATTTTAACCATCTGATAATACATATATCAATTAACTAAGTTCATTAAAGGGGGGGGGGGTAACATACTCGTATTATAACTCTTCTCTGAAGGATTCACATCTATATAGGGATGCAGAGGAAATAAAGTAATTTAATAAATATTATACATACTTGAAATGGATAGATTATTAATAATGTAAAATAAAATAATTAATTATTATTAATGCATATTTTATTGGATTCTATATGAAGATCATATCCGGAGAGGAGGAGTAAATAGAGGGGTAACTCTTGCTCAAATGAAGAAGTTATGTCAGGACTGGGCGCACAGGCTCAGTTGGAAGAGGCCCCTCAGCGCTAGAGCTGGCATAAAGAGGAAGGAAAAGGAGAAGAGAAAGAAGGCATTGTTTTAATTATAAATTTGGATTACTTTGATAAAAATGTAGTTCTAATCCTTAACCTTTACTTACAAAAAGGTTAGGTTATAATGTCCATCACCAGATAGGACTTGGTGTTGACAGGAACAACTCGAATTCAACACTGATAGTATTATCGTTAAGTAGTTTTTATGCCAGGCTTTCTTCCGGATTGTCCTGGGCATCCGACACTAATTTCAGCTTAAATGAAAGCACAAACCTACTGAGGGTTCAAGTTTCAGAACAGTTAATAGGTTTAGTGGATGAAGGGGTTATGTAGCAAAACCCAATTTTAAGTAATTTATATTTAAAATTTTTGTTGGTTTTTTACATTTTCTTTTAGTAGGAAAATATTACATAGCCTCTTTACCTAATTCATATCTCTTTACCTAGTTGTTTTGAAATATTTAGATTTCGCTATCTAACACTTCTGCACATAAATTATTTTACCATATTGAGCAAGATTGAAATTAAAAAAAAAAAAAAAAAAAAAAAAAAAAAAAAGTGACATAAACCAGACTAATACTTCATTCACAAACAAGACTAATACGATTAATAATGATGCATCTTTATGAACCTATCTTCATATAGGCATCTTTTTAAAATTGGATACTTTTGGAAAACTATCTAACCTTCATTCATGGTCGACAACACTTTCCAGCCTTCCAGATTCGCAATACACAGCGAGGCTGGCCTAGTACTATGGATATATGTATGATTTCTCGAATCGAATCACCGTTCTCACGCATTCATCTTTGTTGTTATCGCTTATCTATTGATAATGTAGACCACAGATTCAACTTTGAAGTTAATAGAGGATTCGCAAATGTGGCGATGCTTGTGGGATGTTTCGGCTGCTGAATATAGAGGGGGGGGGGGAAGCAAGAAGCTGTGTCTGAATTAGCCGAGAAATATCGAGCGCCATCATCGGAGATGGATAAAAAAACTGCATAACTTGAAAGGTAAATAACTTATTATTGTAGATATAATTTAACTAAATTTTGATTACAAATTATGTATTGTACAAACTCTTTTCTTACTTATTGAAGGTCAGTTATAGCGGGAGCAAAGAAGGCTCATTGATGTCAAAAAGCGTGGTGGTTCTCCAAAAAAGTCTACTTGGTTTGGACATGAAGATCTGTTGTTCCTGCCCCCAGTAACCGATTCAAGAGGCAGCACAAGTATAGGCGTTCAAGTACGTAGATTTTATAATTAAAAGTAATAAATGTTTAAATCATATTAGCTTGCCAGGGAACTGAACGTCCACTGGGCATAAAATTGTCACGAAATTCGATCCGAATTTCTTTTGCATCGGTTGGTGTTCTTCTCGGAATATTCTGTAGGCCAGTCTATGACTGTGAACTTTGATCATCTGATCTCCATGCTCCAGGTGCCAAATTTCCGCGTCAAACGATCCGGGTGGAGTGTAATAATTTCGTGAATATGAAGCCCTTCGAAGAAAGTTATGTAAGTAGGCACAAGTTAGTGTAACAATCTCAACATTGCCTGGATGTAAATCTATGGGTTTTAGAAGTACTCTAAGTATTAGCGTATTACATTCACAGATGTTTGCATTGATCACTATCAATGTTATATCAATGTTAAATAGTGTTAACCACACCTCTTCACTAAGAGGTGTGGTTAACACTATTTAAAACATATGGTGTTCAGCGAGAGAGGATAAAAGGACTTTTATTCTATTCTATGTTTATATTAAGAAATATTATTATTGTATTCGTAATTGCATTAATATCCAATGTGATAAAACTAACAAGCTATGTTTATATTAGCAATCGCCTAGCTGTCCTTTGTCAACAAAGTCACATATGCTTTGTTAACCTATATCAGATATGTTATTATCATGGAGTTATAGTACTATGGAGAGACCCTTCCCGTATATTGTTCCGTGAGGGTCGAGACCAAAACACTAACCGGCCACGCCCACTATGCCCAACTGGCGACTTGGATTCCATTGGGCTAGGGCAATTGAAAGGGTTCGTAATAAATAAAATAAGTAAATCGCTAAAGTAAATAAATCTCTAAAATAAAATAACAGCAGTATAAAGCATTGGAAACCAAAATTTGAACTGATATGAGGTTAATATACTGATAATACGGTGCACTCCAAAATGGCTGCCTGCCCTGGCTATGGAGAGGTAAGCCCCCTCCACTTGTCTATAACTCCATGGTTATTATGTTATTGTGTATGCAACATTCATTAGATTAACAAAGCGTTGTTTGTTGTAAGGTTTATAATGTTGACAATGCATCAAATCATTAGGGTCGCTTCACACTTATCCGACTGTCAATTAAACGAGGCCATTTAACCTGCTTTAAGGACGAAGAATGTAGCAGAGAGTACTCAATAGACCGAAAAGTGCCGGGGTCGGTTAAACAGTAATTTTAGTCGTCATGTTCTTTTCTTCTTTTTTAAATTGGACAAACAAGTTTTGAATCGTCTCTAAGTAACCTTATTTCATTCAGTGTTACCGAGAACAATTAATGATCAGTGTAAAGCAATAATAAAAAAAAAACCGCGTCTTCAAAAAGCTGTTGAGAACGAAAAATAAGTCTCTTCAATAACAATTTGAGTTCTATCTAAAAAAAATATCTAAAATTTATAAATCTTTCTAAAAAATATCTAAAACGATTTAACATAATACGATCTGACATCTGTGATAAAGACGGACAGATTCAATAATTTAGACATGCATCTTACTAATGTTAATCGTTGACAGATTTGTTCTAATAAAAAGTATTATTCACAAACATGGAACATGACCAGAGACAAAAAAAAAATTTTTTTTCTAAATTTAAGGCTGACTTACTCACACTTATACGAAAGATTGACTTTGACAAACTGACTGAAGATAGACAGCCAAGGTTGTTGGCTAGATGATTTTCTTTCTTTTTTCTAAATTTAAATTAAAAAAAAAATCATCTAGCCATATATCCATATATATACATATCTAGAAAAATTTTTTTTTTAAAAAACCGCGTCTTCAAAAAGCTGTTGAGACCGAAAAATAAGTCTCAGAGTTCCATCTAAAAAAAAATATCTAAAATTTATAAATCTTTCTAAAAAATATCTAAAACGATTTAACATAATACGATCTGACATCTGTGATAAAGACGGATAGATTTTTTTTTTTGCATTATTAATGTTAATCGTGGTTTGTTCTAATAAAAGTATTTTTGTTACCAGAGCAAAAAAAAAATATTTTTTTTCTCTAAAGTTTGACTTACACACTTAACGAAAGATACTTTGATCTGAAGATGGACTAAAATTTGTTGGCTAGATTTTTTCTATTTTTTTTTTTTTTTTTTATTACTTTGGTTTATACATGTTTTGTTATGTTATTACGTCCTGTTTCAAAAACTAATCGTACTAAAATTTGTACTGTTATTAAGGAACATGTAAATATACAAATAAACTGTCATTACCTGGGATACCATGTATATTAAGAATTAAAAAAAACAAACTATTTGAGTTCGATTAAAATTAAAACTGATTAGCTGAGGTTACCCACCGGTATGTTAGACCTGCTATTATGTACCAATGCAACCTCTCATTCACAGGTTTTGAACAAATGTACTACAGCTGTGAATAACATAAAAAAAAAATAATAATAATAAAAATAACTAATTGAAATGGAATAGACGATAAAACCCCTTAGAAAGTATAGTATATACTATACCTCAATGCACTAAGGTTGGGCGGAAACTGTGACTTAAGGAATTCAATTTGGGCTAGAATTATTATTTTTTATTAAATCGAAGGAAAATATAAGCCTATTTAATATAGTTTCAGAAAGCACACAAAATAAAGATTGGCAGAAATACGGAAACACCTGAAACAAATATTCCAGTCTCTAGCTGTAACTATACTAGATTTTAAATTGGATCCAAGCCCAGTAATCGCTCAATACAACTGTTTTAATCGCGAATCGGATGCGTTTACTTTTAGAGTTAGGAAACCTTATCGGTTTCCTAGATAGGGTGTTATTAGGGTTTTTGTGATCTTAGTAAAATGACCCTTGATACATTATTTTGAAGGTGTGGGAATAGTTGATTTTTTTTTTTTTTTCAGTAAAAAGTTTATAATAACTAGTATATGCCCATGTCTCCCATTCAGTTATTGAAGAATTTTTATAATCATTCAATGTAAACGGATACTGTCATTGTTGTAAAACAAGTTACGATAGCTGCGTCATTTAGAGAGAATGGATCTTCAAAGGCTGCCAAGAAAAATGTGGATGGGAACGCCAGGAGGAACAATAAGAGGCAGGTCCAGATAAAGATGGATGGATGATGTGGATGGGGACATCATTAAGGTGGCTAAATAATGTAGAATTGGAGGAAGGTGGACGCTGACAGAAAGGAGTGGAGAAAGATGTGTGCAGAGGCCTAGGTCCTTCATGGACTGTAGCATTCGATATAGAATAAAATTATATAAAAGTTTAATCTTCAGTCAGGAGTGCAATATTTAGGTGCAGAAATAAAAGGCATTGAATATATTAAAAGATAAGCAAACACAAAGCACCTGAAACCACTGAATACATGCCTGAAACGTCAGTAATAACACTTGAAGGTGTTACCAATATAACTTTTTTTTCAAGAAAGATATAGGGGCATATTTTCGATGTAAAAAGTACGGCCACATTACTTCTCAGTGCCCGTCTCGTAATGCCCACAAAGAACCTGAAACAAAAAAAAAGTCGGAAAGAAAAATGATCTGCCTCCTAATAACGATTCTATTAGCCTACTTTCATGTACGTGTAGCAAACTAGCAGATACTGGTATTTTCGAAAGAAATACCATAGTTTCAATCAATTATAGAGAAAAAACCATAACCAATATGCATTTGATCAAAAGTATCGCAAACTAAAACAATTGTAGTTGGTGACAAAAGTAAGAGAAATATTTTAAGAAGAAGTACCTCTTTCTAGTGACTCCACTCACCACAAGGGGAGGTCTGTTTCACAAACTAATAGCGGCTATGACACTTAGGACTTTAACATTGTGCTATCATCAAATGATGTGTCTTTAAAATGGGCGAAAAATATTTTGGTCGAGTTTTACAGGGTGTGTGTAGAAAGATTTTTTCTTTGAGCCGAACGGAATAATAGTTTAATAGAACAGTTATACAATAGAATAGAATAAAATAGTTTAAGCTTGGACCTAAGAAAGCCATGTGGTTGTAGTAATTAATTTAGTACAAAGTCTCGATATAATTAATAGTTCTTTCAACTAGAAATATCTAATTCAAACATACCAAATTTTCCAAGGGTGAATCGATACAAAAATCGCTAACTGTTAACTCTCGATTAATTTTTTTGGTTGTGGCCTGGACCCCCACACTCTCTCACACACTTTTCAGGCCCCCCCTCCCCTGCTACACAGGAGACTCTAGGACGTGGAGTGTCAAGCCAGGGAGATGGCGGCTTCCAACATGGAGTTGGATCTTGCCAGTGGTCCTATGCCAGCGGACCAATCAGGAGCCACCTACGAGAAGCGCTCTCTATCGGAAGGTTTTGAGCCTGCACCGAAGAAGCACACCTTTAGGCCAAGGCCTGTAACTACTCGGCCCCCAGTTGCTACTGGCAACCGTTTTGAACAATTATCGGTAGAGGTCGCTGAGGCACCTCGAGCAAGGCTACCTGCACCCATCATTATATCGCCACCTATATCGTTAAATGATTTAAGGGCGAAAGTTAGAGGAATTAGCATAACCAATTTCTCCACCAACAACTCAAAAAAGGAGACGCGTCTATACTTAAACTCTGAATTGGACCACGGGAAGGCCACTTTACTACTGAGAACAAACCAAGCTGTGCAATTTCACTCTTTTGCCCCCAGAGGAACACAGCGCTCCAAAAAGTACGTCATGCACGGCTATGATCTTGACCACTGCGTACAAGATCTAGCCGAAGAGCTCAAAGAGCGACTACCCGGCTTCATACTGGTGAGGCGACTCACCAGAAGAGTAGGAAATGAGGAGCCCTACCCCGTTGAGGGCATATAAGTTATAACGGCGCCTACTACAAAACTTGAAGACCTGCGAAAATTGAGAATTGTTAATTCTCAACGGCCATACCATGAAATACTGTGGCCGGACATGCAGATGCGCCTGGTGTGGAAGCCCACATCTCTACGAACAGTGCCCCTCAACGGCAAGCGGTCCCACCGAAATGCACCAACTGCCACCCAGTCTCCTCCAAAGACTGCCCTCACCGTCAAAGTATCCTTGCCCAGCGCAAACAGAAAACGGCCTTAGAAACAGCCATCGCCCCAGCACCTGCCCCTGCGCCCGAGAACAACGAGAGGAACTTCCCAGCAGCCCGCCCTACCCGAGCTGACTTTAGTTTCTCACAAGCCACAGGTGGACCAGCACCCCGACGCAAAATACCTGCCACCGAAGCCCAACCGACATTGCCATCGCAGCCGATCCAGATCAACCTTCCCCCCAGAACCAGTCCTGCCAGAGGTCACCACCAAA
The DNA here is from genome assembly GCA_003667255.2 of Euschistus heros. Classification (NCBI taxonomy): domain Eukaryota; kingdom Metazoa; phylum Arthropoda; class Insecta; order Hemiptera; family Pentatomidae; genus Euschistus; species Euschistus heros. Next base: position 1,630 of record RCWM02000775.1, on the reverse strand, counting down.
GTCCCCTCAACCGGCTTCTCAATCGAATGGATGCCATGATGGAAATGATGACGACTATGATGCGCCTCATGTCTAGGGTGATTGAGAAGTTCGATGATCGCTGAGCACGTTCTCAACTATAACACCAGAGACTTGTCTACATCGCAGGCCGAACTTGAGGTCCTTCTACTGCAGCACCGACCTGCGGTGGTGGCATTGACAGACATTATGGTCCCTTCAACTACTCGATTCTACTTCAGAGGCTATACCTCTTACAGAGAAAATGTACAACAAGGGAGACAGGCAGTCGCCATCCTCGTGAGAAGTGATATACAGTCTAGACTCATTCCGAACCCAGTGGATTTTTTTTTTTTTTTTTTTTTTTTTTTTGTTTTTCCAAGCCCCTATTGGATGAATCTTAAAGTAGATGGGATTCTATGGATGTTTGGCCTTTTTCTGTACTGGGTACACTGTAAGGCCAACAGGAAGTTATTGAAATCTTGGAGTGTGGGTTTCAGAAAGCTTATAATATTTAGGTGATGGTGCTCACCTAAATCTTGTTGTTAAACTTGAAACTAATAATTAATTTTTTTTTTTTTTAAATACTTACTATCTACTATTTATATATCTAGAAAAGTTAAATGTCCTTGTGGTCACATTTCTGACCAGTGGCCAGTGGGATCTGATTGGCCCGTTGCTTCAGTGGGCTCTCATTGGTTCGTTGGTGTTTGTTGCCAGCGCACCGGGGGTGGCGCCGGTGTCAAGGTTCTGAACAGGGGGTTCGTTAAGAACTGCAGAGAGTCCAGAAACTTGACATGCCGGCGTTGGATGAACTCCGGGATGGTCGGAAGATCGAAAATCTCGTGAAGGTCTTCTGGCTTCTTCTTCTTCAGCGATGTAGACTTTGCCATCTTCTTCAGCATGGAGTCCTGGAACAGCTGCAGGTGCCGTCTAGTTCCGTCTGAAGAGGGGCACCGTACAGGAGGGCAGGTCCTCAACATGCTTTTATAGATGCAATGTTTTGAGACGGAGGGAAAGTGCTGGAGAGAATAGGAGGTGATGGAGGCGTAGGATCTTTTTTTCTCACTTAATGGTGTGCCCTGTAACAGCGAGCTGAAAATTTCAGCACTTTATCGATGGTAACGCCCAAGTAGACAATGGAGTTGGAGGGGACAATGGCGGTGTTTGCCACTCGCAGGGTCTTCGGCAGTGGTTGTCCTTTTCCCACGCTGTGTGTGAGAACACTACGCAGTCCGTTTGGCTGGATTTACTTGGTGTTAAGTGAATCCAGCCGTTGAATGATCTCACCGCAGACCGTTTCGGCCTGACGTAGTGCTCTAGTGGGGTTCATGCTGCTGCTAGTGATGGCAATATCGTCGGCAAAAGCGGCTACTGTCGCTCTACCGTAGTTTTTTTTTGCCAACCACTTCAGCAGTGTAGATGTTAAACAACACTGGAGATAGTACTGCTCATAAATATTGCCAGAGATTGAAACTAAAAGTAAATACAAGCAAATCGGAGGCAATCATCTTCACAAAACGTAGACCACTCTTAGACCAGCATATCAATTTAAACGCAGAAGAAATCCATTGGTCTAAAGCAATAAAATACTTAGGTTTAACACTGGACAAATCATTAACATACACTGAAC